>JAEMOT010003110.1:189231-199708 GCA_019297695.1 Apostasia ramifera | reverse complement strand
ATAGGCATGTGAGTTATACACAAAGGAATAAAATACATAAAAATATATCAGTAATTTAATTTATAATTTTATAATATCTCAGAATAATATATATATATATATATATATATATATATTATTTTATCTTTCTGTTGACGTAGGATGTAGGGAATCCCAAGAAACACCGAGAAAGAGAGAGTTTCGGGAGACGGCGGCGTGCAGAGGGGTATAAGCCTAATGGTTAAGCTTAAAGTAAAGAGTATCCAGAGCAGCACACAGAGGTTTAAGGTGGTTCAGGGAGGAAATCCTCTATGTCCACCGAGCTAGCAGCGAAGAAGTTTTACTAATGAAAAGAGGTAGCCGTGAAGGCTAATACAAAGAGCTTACAAGAGAAAGAGAGAGAAAGAAGGAGAAAGAGAGAGTCTTCTTTTGTTCTCAAGCTCCTGTTTTACAAGAAGTGATAGAGGAGGGGTTCTGCTTTTCCTCTGGCCAGTCCTCCCTGGTTCCCCCCTTTTTTTCTTGAAGCTTTGTCCAAAGATATTTGTAGGCAGCAGATGGTGCAGCTTTATCCTGATTTTTCGGAAGGAAAGGACAAACAAATCTTGGACTCATGTTGCTTTGTCGGCCACTGGAGGGGCAGGAACCAATGGGTGAAGAGCTTTTCTTCTTGGTATTCGCGTTTTATGGGAACTTGCAGCGGTTGGAGCATGCGGGCCCTTGATTTGCTCGATTGGAAGAAGCATGCTGCATTGAAAACGGTGCGGCCAGAGCACAATGATAGCAATAGATATAGCTGAGAAACATCGTGCTCAAAGTAGCTGGGAGAGCTGGAAACATAGGTCATGCAGGATGTTTGGAAGGCTCCAAACCTCACTCACGAGGTTTGGACAAACCTCACTCACGAGATTAGGAGGGCCGAAACCTCACTCACGAGGTTAGGATGGCCGAAACAGCTTCAAAGGTTGTTGCATGATGTTTCAAGATGGAGCGCCACGATGATTGTGATGCAGCGCTGAAGTCACATGTCAACACTTTCATAATGAAATACGTACTTTTTTAGAATTAAAATATTCTTCATATAAACATCCAATTTTTAATATTTTTATAATAAATAAAAAACTCTAACTTTTATATCAAATATTCAAATTGAAGTGGGCTCTTGACTCTTAATAAATGCAATCAACATAAGAATACAAAGTTATTAAATTATTAATGAATTATTACTTATAATTTTAATTTTTTATATCAGATGATAAGTTTAAATTTGATTATCTCAAGTTCCGAATAAATAAATTTGCACAATTTTTTTTAAGAAAGTTTACATAAGAATTTCATAAAGCATAGCTATTATTTAACACCTTCTGTATATTTACTATTTAACAAAAAAAACCCAAAATAATGGATTAAAGTGCAATTTTTTGAAAATTTTGGTGACCAAATAATAATATTTAGTTTAGAGTTATTAAATGCTGATTATGTGTATTAATTTTATGGGCTGTAAATTTTCTAAATAACTTGAAAACTTGAGATTTTATATAAAAAATTTATTAATAGAAATGCTTGCTGACAGTATATATAGCTGACCACCTCCACAACGTTGAGATGGAAATATAACCCTTCCCATCTTCTTTCTTCTCCTTTTTAGAGTTCTAGGGGAGTAGCGCGATGCTGGAGAAAGTAGGAGATATTTTTGCGACGAGCTTACGGAGGAGCAGCTCGTCATGGCGAAGCAGCAGCAATGGTGATGCCTTTTCGCAGTTGTTTAGGGAGGAAGATGACGAGGAGGCCCTTCAATGGGCAGCACTGGAGAGGCTGCCCACCTACGATCGGATCAAGAAGGGGCTGCTAACTGAAACCCAGGGATTCAAGGAGGTCTCGATTGAGAAACTGCGGCTCCATGAGAGAAAGATGTTGATCCATAGACTTATAAAAGTTGCAGATGAGGATAACGAAAAGTTTCTAATGAAACTCAAGAATAGATTAGACCGGTATTTCTCTTTTACTTTTTTTTTGTGAAGGAAATATATATGATGCCAATCTAATTTTATTTTATATTAATAAAATTTATTTTTAAGTATCATAGGAGTTAATATTTTCTATTAAATTTTATTAAAAATGTGAAAAATATTTCATTAATAAAAAGTTCAAGAAGCTTTGTTACAAGTTAAGTCATTAGCCTTTGTTTTTCTCAGTGAAAGATATAATAAAATAAAAAGAATATATACGACAATTATATATATATATATATAATTTAAAATTATTGTAATTAAGCATATCACATCATTTATATAATTTAATTTTAAAAAATAGTTATATTTTACATCATACACAAAATAAAAATTTAACTTTATTTTACAGTCTATATACATTTACTAAAATAATAACAAAATTATATCATATCTTTCACAAATTTCAATGTAATAATTATCTTTATTTTTTACATCATTCATAATTTTTAATAAAAAAAATATCTCCATTCATTTTTAACTTTAAATTTATTAAAATTATCTTAGATTTTGCATTCAGCCAAATTACGTGTTAAATTCCAATAAAATTAAAGCGTCAGCATACCATTTGGCCGAAAACTCAAATATCATGATATATAGCTCAAACAAACTAATCACATTACAAGATTTTAGTTTAGTATACTAATTAGAAACATATATATATACCTCTATATTAAAATAAAGTCCCAACAATTAACGATTATAACTTAGCTTTAGTCGTTGAATAGAAATAGGTAATATATACACAGAAGAGTGAAACTTCTCGTCTCAAACTAGAACCCTTTCTCTATGCCTACATACATATATTTATACATACATATATAATTGTCGGGTATGAAATACCAACAATTTGCTGACTGAGACTTGGATGTGGTCATTGGGCAGATGTGGGCGAAAAAATTGTTCATATTAAAATAGGGCTTAAAAGCAAAGAGTATGCTGAATTTGCGGGCCAGGGTTGGGCCTTAAAATTTTAACAAGGCCGGACCCAGCCCAGCTCGCAAGGAGTCAGCCTAATGTTGCATCCTCATGGTATTGATTCTTCGAATAGGATTTATTTCAAATGGACTTAGATCTTCATTAAAAAAAAAAAAGAAACTAAACTTAGATCTAGGATTTGGTGGGCCTAGCGGCCGATAGGCCCAATGGGCCTGAAAGCCCAAAACAGAATTGGGCTAGATCGGTTCAATTAGAAGGCTGGGGCTGCGCTCGGGCTGGGCGTAATAAGGTGAAGTCCGTGTAGACCGGCTCGCGTCAAGCTCGACGTGCCCATTGATCAGGGTTCTAGCTAGGGTTCGGGGATATGGGGCGGAAGTAAGGAGGGGGACGCGGCTCTTGCCGCCGGCGGCAATCAACGGCCGGCGTCAGGCGGAGAAAGGTGAAGGGGAAATGGCGGAGATGATTGCTGACCTAGAAGGGACGAAGCTAACGGCGGGAATCAGGGGGGAGGCTCCGGCTTCTCTCTCAGCTCGGCAAGAAGAGCAGGTTGGGTCTGTCATGGCACTTTTGGCTTTTAGCAAAGAACTTGTGGAGACTGTAGGAAAGGAGCAAACAAGGTTGAAGCGCACTGAACCAGACCAGGCCATAGAGGGTGAGCACGAAGCTCACGAACTCAGTCAACATAGCAGAGATGCGAGTGGCTTTATAGCAGGTATGAGCGTTGATTGGTATTGCAGAAGAAGTACAACGCATTTGGCTCTTTTGTAGCTGATAATGCAGAGGTTAGACTAGCGTCGAGGCAGTGGAACATTTAGAGGACTGCAGAGATAGTATCATAGTATTAAGCTTATCTAATCGTCCAGTCTGGCCAGATCGGACGATAGTCTAAATCTGACGGTCCGATCGGCCACACCAAATCGTCTGGTTAACACCTGGGAGCATCCATTCGAGGAACTAGTGAGCGGATTGTCCGACCAACGACACTGGATCGTTGGGAGCATCCACTACATGGGACTAAGGATCAGATCATCCGACCAACAACAGGGGTCCATCTGGCGACTCAGATCTCATTATGAAGGATACTGGCCTGCTGCTTTATTGTTTTGTGTCATATGAGTCACCCATATAACTAGAAACATTAATATTGCAACTGATTTTGTAGCTGATATAGTGTAGAGCAGCTGTACGCTATTTTTTGTTAGTTTTTGCAATATCCTCGAAGGGGATATTGGCTGATTTTGTTATATCTATCAGTTAATGCTAACAGCCCAAGTTACCTTTCAAAAAAAAAGTATGCTTAGACTAGCTAGAAGAGTCACTAGTTCGATGAATGTAATATTTAACAGAAATTAGTTGGAATGTAAATTTTGTTGTATGAACGTAATTATCTTTTTTATATTGTAAAATACTTGAGTTGTATACTGATTTCATTTTGTTCATTTGATGACATTCTTAGTGTTGGGATTGAGAACCCAACAATTGAGGTGAGGTTCGAGAAACTGGAGATCAATGCAGATGCCTATGTAGAGAAGAATGGAGTTCCCAACATTGCCAACTTCTTCACCAATAAGATAGAGGTAAATAAATGACTTCATGAACAACCTAAATCAAATAAGAGTTAGGAATGTCATGCATATTTGTTTTCTTTCTTTCAGATGTTTCTGAACTTCTTACATATTCTACCAAATAGGAAGAGACCATTGAAGATCCTTCACAGTATGAGTGGGATCATTAGACCAAATAGGTCAGCTAAAATGAGAATTTGAGAAATGATTAGCCTTTAAGTTTGCTTTTAAGCTAAGGTGGTTTTGTCTTTCAGGATGACTCTACTTTTAGGGCCACCAGCCTCAGGTAAAACCACACTGCTACAAGCTTTAGCCGGAAAACTAAGCAAAGATTTAAAGGTTAGTTCCCCATTCTTTACAAAATTAGCTCATGGACAATTAATCAGTTCATTCAAATAGATTGATTCATGAGAACATCAGGTCTGTGGTAGTGTGTCCTACAATGGCCATAAAATGAATGAATTTGTGCCACAGAGAATATCTGCATATATTGGTCAACATGATCTTCATATAGCAGAAATGACAGTCAGAGAAACACTTGCTTTTTCAGCAAGATGCCAAGGAGTTGGCTATCGCTACGGTATATCGAAGAAATGTTCTTCTTTCACATAAATCTAATAGTATCTCCATGCATGATTTTTTCATTAGCCTACCTTTCCTATGAACTCTAGATATGTTAGTAGAGCTTTCCAAGAGGGAGCTAGAAGCAAATATTAAGCCAGAAGCAGATATTGACATGTTCATGAAGGTGAACTAAAAATATGGGAACTTCTAATTAATGTTTCTTGACTTCTCATACAAAAATATTCATGAAATCTATATATTGCAATATAATATCTAAGCTTCTTATCAAGCTTATTGGATTCAAAATGAGAAATAACTCTTTGTTATTACTGTAAAATCTCGCAGGCATCTACCCTCAAAGGACAGGAAATGGTTATGACGGAATATATTTTGAAGGTATTGACTTTGTCCAATGGAGAACATATTAATTATAAATTGCATATTTTTAAGGTGAAAGATCAATAAGGGTAAGATAAAATTTATTATGCATAGTGTTGATCGTGAGATTTTTACATTAATCTAAGTTTTACACATGTCATTTGTTATAAAATCAGTCAAGCAAATCTAGTAGTTTCTAGGCCTAAGATTGGCCTTATGTGGCCCAACCTTGACTGAATATGCAACCTCCATCAGTGAGCTAACAGCAATTGGCAACCCCATAATTTCATTTGGCAATCAGCGTTGGTTAAGGAATGCTACACCTCAAAGAGTCAAAAACCATTTTTATTATTGTCAATCGTAAGTGTACTAACTCTCCTCAACTATCAAAGATCACTTTTTAGACAACTGCCCTATGGAAGCTCATTTGTTTTCTGTTTCAACCATACACTTGGGAACGAAACGAGAATTCATGTACATCATTTGGAATCTATGCCTATAAATACCATTATAATGAAGCGTTCTTGGCAAGAAAAGTCAACGAGCTAAGTACTATCATATTTCTGAAGCTCTCAATTACTCTTATCATAGTGGACTTGTTTCTAACTCATTGTTCAGGCATGATGATTTTCTCTTCAATTTAAATATATTAATGTTATCATTATAAGAAAAGGTAAATTACATTTAGGTTTTTGAGTTTATGACATAATATCACATAAATTCGTGATTTTAATTTTTTAACATCTGAGTTCTTGAATGATATAGTACATCAATTAGTTTTTTTCTAATTATTTATTATTAAAACTTTTTAAAATATCATTTTACCCTTCCTTCTCCCCTCTCTCTTTCCCTCCTATCATCTCCATCTTTCTCTCTTCTCCTTCTCTTTTCTTTCTCTCCTCTTGCTTGTGCCTTCATTAGGTGGCTGGCCGATTCCCCCCCCCCTCTAACTCTATTTCCTCTCCTCTCTCTCCCCCTCCTTCCTACGCTCTCTCCTCTCTTTGCTCCCTATTGCGGGATGTAGGCGGAGGTGGGCGGGGTTGCCCTGTTCCTTTTGTACCCTGCGGGAGGGGGAGAGACCGGAGAGAGTTGGGATGGGGGAAGAGAGGGGGAGGAGAGAGGAGAGACAGCGAAGAGGGATGGTTGGAGGGGGTGAGAGAGGAGAGAGTTGAAGAGAGTGATGAGAGAGTTGAAGAGAGAGTTAGAGAAAGGGGAAGGGGAGAGAGAATAGAGAGGGAGAGGAGAGTGGAGAGAGTGAAGGGGAGATGATTAGAGGGAAGGAGAGAAAGGAGAAGGAGTGGAGTGAAATGGGTAAAATGGTATTTTAAATTTTTTTAATAATAATAAATTAAAAAAGGACCTAATTGATGTATTATATGTCATCCATGGACTCGGATGTTAAAAATTTAAAATCATAAGCTTATGTGATATTATGCCCTAAATTATAGTACCTGAATGTAATTTACCCTTAAAAAAGTTCGTCCCTCTTCATTTATTATCACATTCATTTCTACTTCCTTGATCTCAAAGCATCCCAAGTGCTTAAAGAGGATATTTGATCACAAGTGATCAAAGCCCTTCGTTATTTGATAATTTTGCATATTCACATTTTTGTTTCTCACGTAGTGGCAAATTACATGACTGAAAGGATCGCTTCTCATGACTGGATGCCACCTTAGCTCCTCTTAGCCACATAAAACCTATGGGCTTGCATGAGCTGAATGTAAGCCATAATTGACAATATTGTCTAGACCATCGACCAATTAGTTTGAACTAGGCACGAATGCGTTTTGCTCAATTTGATTTTTTTTACTACTACAAGGGTCTTTCCCTGCGTGCTTGCTAAGCCACTTTTAATGTCTTTTCCTACTCCGGCTACTAATCGTGACGATTAATCCCATGCCTTGGGAGCCAAACATTATTCTTCCTCACCCTAGTACTAACGAAGGTGAGGCGTGCTCCAAGATGGATACAATAGATAGTATGTTCGGCATCAATGCCAACTCCATATAGCTCGGTGATCCCCACCTTATACTTTTGATAAACTTCAAGAAGCCTAAGATTGAGACTTTTCATGGAAAGAACTATTTAAACGACATGTGAGTGGTTTCGAGACTGAAATGTTATTTTATGACTTAGAATGATGGGTTTATCTATTTATCCTTGTTACCATTTTCAAAGGGACCGCCATACGCTAGATCATTTCTCTCTTGATCAGGCACTTCCATGGCTACGCTTAACTTAGGAGGGACCTCATTGCATGATTTATTGCTTGCAAAAAGCCATAATGTGTGCCTCTTTCTCTATTGAGAGTTATCCAATTATCTTGTGAATCTCTCGGCCAAATATTGGACGATTCGAGGCTATGAAGCACCGATACTTCATGAAGTTTAACGTATCTGTTTCGTATCTGTATCAGATATCGATACTCCTCGATACTCCACCGATACGTATCTGATATGCCGCGTGGCGTACCAGTTTTATTTTTTTGAAAATTTCATACTTACCCGATACCTTTTCGATACTTTTCTGATACTTATCTGATAATTTATGATATTTCTAATTAAAGTAAAAATGTTAAAACAATTAGTTCGACCACATGATAAAAAATAAAAAAGATATTTTATGCATAAAATATAACTCATACATAAATTTGAATGTTAAAATTAAGAGAGATATACTAGGATACGCAATTGGGATTTCAAAAAATTTTACACACGTTAGTGTTTCGGCAATAGAAAAAGATTGGTTATTTCATATTTGCAAATAGATACGCTGTCTACTTCAGTTTTTTTTTTTTATAATCTTATAGATACTAGTGACATTTCTACTTTTTTACCTTAACTGATATTGTTTTTACTTCTATTAGATAGTCACATTTTTTTACCTTAATTAAGCTTATATTGCAAAAAGGATAAGATTTTGATTTTTTTATTTTATTTATTTATTTAATTAAAAAACCTAAAAGAGAGAACATATATATCTTTTAATCACATTAGTATATCTTGATTTATGTTACTGCTATTATTAATTGTATCTCATTTCTATTAAGCTAATCGATTTGAATAGAATTTAAATTGAAAATGAAACTAATTTACTGATATATTTATATTTAAACTCTTATTTCATGTAAATAATTTGACAAATTGGAAAGTAATTAAATAAATTTTATGATATTATTTTAAATTTAAATTTTTTTGAAATTCAATAGTTGAAATATATTTTTATTTTTTTAAGTTAAATTGTCCATAATATTGCTTTAAGTGGTATAAAAAATGTTTAAAAAAGGATAATTAATTTGAAGAAAATTTAAAAGATATTTTTGAAATTTATTGCAACAATTTGTATATATCATTCTCATCTACCATAAAATTATATTTTAAATATAAGAATATAACGTATTATACACGCATATATAACAGCCGTATCCTGACGTATCCGTATCCTTCTTTTTTGAAATTTATCGTATAGCCGTATTCGTATCGTATTGTATCCGTATCGCCGTATTGTACTCGTGCTTCATAGATTCTAGGTTGCTTTTTCAAAGGTAGAGAATCAAAATGGCCAGGTTCATCCTACAAGAGCCATGGTATCTAGTTGCTTGATCTGGTAGTTATTCGTTTATTTTTGGTTAGATGGCTATGTAGATGTCCCAAATGGAATTGTTGAGCTTGTGCCTCATCCTATAACGACAAGGCTCTATGTTTGCTCACCACCATCCAAAATTGTGTTTGCAGGCCCTTTGAATCCATTGAGGGCTGTTCTTTGAGGTTCCATCACCGGGATATATGACATGCTTTTTATTGAAAATGCCAGAGTCCTTTTTGTTAGTGAGCTACTTAGCTCGTTTGTTTAGCACAAGATAACAATCTCCTCATTCATTGTGATAGAGTGGTGTTGAGGACCTGCTTGAATGCCGACCATTTAGGTTGGGATAAGTGATTGAGGCTTTGAAGGAGGCAAATGTGTTGCTAACCTTCGCTCTAGGCGTGGTTGGAGGTACCTCATATTTAGAATTATTTTAGGGGTAATTTCATCTTATTCCTTGATTCACTCACTACTTGTGCTGAAGTTTGTAATCATCTGTTGAAATCTTCTTGTGCAATGGTGTTCTCTTGTGGTTCTACTTTTCTATTATTTAAATTTTCTGCTTACAAGATAGTTGTTTGATCCTTGAAGCATGAACTGGTTTCTAATATGAATTCCCCAATTTCTTATGTTTGTTGCTATAATTCATGCTTAGTGTAATTTAAAGAAAGAACATATTGATTTCTAGCCTGTATGTATGCTTGCATGTTGACATTTTAGTTTTGAGTGTTTAGAAATGCATATGCGCTCATTCTAGTCAGTAGGAATAGAAACATTAGGTTGGCAAACCTACAATCTGAGGGGTTGTTAGGCATTTTGGAAAAAGTTTCTTGGTAAAAATTTTGTTACTTCTTTCAAAATTTTTGTATGATAGGAATAAAGTGAGATATATTGATAATTGTATGAGATATGAAATAAAGTGATTTTATATTTATTTATTTATTTTTTGATAGGTGGTTAATATTTTGAGAATTATGTAAAATGCGATATAAAGTAATTTTTTAATATTAAAATTTGTATCGGATAGGTTAGTTTTAAGTCCACATTTTTTTGCATTGGTTATGCGGGTTTTGACCATATACATTTAAGAAAAAGTGTTATCGTGTATACTTTTTACAGATAATATTTTCTTCGTTGATAAGACTAGAGAAAGTGTTAACGTGAAACTCAAGCTATGAAGAAATACATTATAATCTAAGGCCCTGTTTGGCGCGAGGATCAAAATCAGGACCAAAATGATACTAGTTTAAAAAACAACAATAATAGTAAATAATTTTTTTAAGGGATAATTACACCCAGGTCCCTGAGTTTAAGACTTGTTATCACACAGGTCCATGCTTTTAAAATTATAACATCGGGGTCCCTAGCTTTTAAAAAATATCATACGGGTCCTTTTTTATTTTTTTATTATTAAAAAAATTTAAAATTACCATTATACCTTTACCTCTCTCTCTCCAC
>JAEMOT010003110.1:144302-189095 GCA_019297695.1 Apostasia ramifera | reverse complement strand
ATCGGGTGGAGAGAGAGAGAGAGAGGTAAGGGTATAGTGGTAATTTTAAAATTTTTTAATAATAAAAAAATAAAAAAAAGATCCGTATGATAATTTTTTAAAAGCTAGGGACTTGTGTGATAATTTTAAAAACGTGAACCTGTGTGATAATAAGCCTTAAACTTATGGACCTGAGTATAATTATCTCTTTTTTTAATCATTGTACACAAATTTTAATATAAAATTACATTACCTCGTATATTCAATAATTTTCAATAAAAATATTTACTTTATTTCACTTCCTAGACCAAAATATTAGAATCAACTATTTTGGTCTAGAATGTGAAATAAAATAGATATTTTTTTTAAAAATATTGAGTATGTAAGGTAAAATAATATTTTTTTATGTTATAATTTGTGTAGCATAATTAAAAAAATTTATTTATTATTATTATTATTATTATTATTTTTTAAACTAATACCATTCTGGTTTTCGCGCCAAACAGGGCATAAAGGTTTTCGCATTAGCAGATAAAAAATTAAATATATAGAGTATAAAATTAGTCAAGAAAGATGCACTTGTAGTGGGGAAATGGTAATTTATAATCAAATTATTGGAAAAAGTGAACAACTTAGATATCTTTGATCATTCATATTAAAGAATGCATCTGACATATTGTGTGATAGAAAAATTTCATTTAGATTTAAATGTAAATTCCATAAAACAGTTGTAAGGTCAATAATATTATATGATGTTGAATAATAATCTATAAAATAGAATTACATAAATAAAATAAGTATCACAAAAATGATACTAAAGTGGATGAGTGGGTATATGTCAAAGGACAAGCTGAAAAATAAGTATATTTGTGAGAAGATTGGAGTAATTTTAATTGAAAATAAGCTTAGAGAGAGTCGACTTAAATGATTTGAACATATAAATTGTAGGCCAATAGAAGTTTCAGTAAGAAAAGTTGGATTATTGGCTTATGTAAGAAGAGAAAGTTGAAGGCTAAAAAAATATGACAAGAAATTATAAGAAGTAATTTTACATATTTAGAGCTAAATGAAGATTTGTTATTTGATAAAATGCAATGGAAATAAAGGATTTATGTAGCCGATCTCATTTAGTGGGATAAAAGTTTAGTTTCTTATTGTTGTTGGCGCTATTATGAGTCTTCTTCCTTAGTGAAAATTAACCCTAGTGTATTTTTGATTCTCAACATTGGATGGCTTTTTGAAACCAGGCTCTGCCTTCATCACCATCCTTTACGAGGTGATACTTTTGATTATAGCGATGGTATAACACATCTCGATTGTAAAGTTAAGGTGTTCTTAGTAGCCTAAGAAAAACTTCCAATAATGCGCTCCACCTTACATTCGACCTTGTCGACGAACCTTATGGTGATTATAACCTTCACTCAACATCTTCAATCAATACGTACTTTAGTGTTGCTTCGCTACCGTCCAAGCTTATATGGACTTGGGTGTGCTTTGCTCGATAGACAGTCTCTCCACTAAAGCTTAAAGGAACATTTCTCTGGCTATCGGTTTTGAAGAGAGCATCTGAAGAGAGCATCTACCAGCTCTTGTTTCACTTGGAGCCTCATGAGGAAAAGCTCCTCTCGGGCCTATTAGATCCTCTATAGACGCACCCCACTCTCCTTCGACATTGCCATCACAGAATGAGATTCCTGTTGGTGAGGAAGTTTAAGTAACTCCTTGTGGTGTACAACAATGACCATTCCACTTGCCTTTCTTTGCTACATTGTTCAACCTATCTAGGGCTAAGTCTAGATTCTTCTTTTGTCATTTCTTGACGACATAGCTGGGGAATGTACAATGAGTGCATAGTACTTCAATTATTCTTCTGTATGGTAGTCCTAAAAGAAGACTTGTCATCAGTTGGAATAACTTTTGTTATCCTTCTACAGTGGAAGGGGGGGGATGGTATGGTCATTGTTTTGATCAAGACTAGTTCTTCTTGATTGCCATGGCAAAAGTCATGGCTTGGCTTAGATTTTTCGCTAGAATGAACTTAGTTTTGTGAAGATGTGGTGGTGAAGTTCAGCACTGAAATTTGAGAGAGTTTGTGTCATTGAATGCGAATCTGAGGACCAATGCCTAGCTTTTGAACTTGGTTGTATGGTCTTGGACTTTCTGCCCTTATATTTGACGTAGTCCATACCATCACCTCTTATTTATGTACTTGATGGGGTAGAACTCTTCATGTAGGACCTTTCTCCTGGATTGTGCCTTTTGCTTGCATGTGTATATAGGCATTTTTCCATGTCAAGGCATGATGAGTCAACTTTAATTAGGGCATATGTCTCCGACTATAAGTTCATAGTCATATGTGGTGAAGTAGGTCTTCATTTGATTGAGGAAGGTATCAACATTTTCAACATCGAGCAACCCATCAAATGAAGATTAATCTACGCTGCCTTTATGAAGTGTTGTCTTCGGTGCTCTATGGGGTTCGTCGTGAATGGTGTATTTGGCTCAGACAACTCTGGAGTTACTGTGGAGTTGGCAAGACTGACATACACCTTCCATCTTGCCTAATTTACTTCTTTGTTTGCCCATGGCATGTTAAGTGGTTGGAAATGCTTGAACTCTCCATTATCATCATCTCCATGTGTCACTAGTGTTGGTCCATTCAAGTGGTTGAATCTCTCGATGTATTGTTACCATTTTCTCTTGTTATTTTAGATGTCTCTATTTATACTGAAGTGGTCTGACAATGTTTGTTGAGCACTTGTAATTTCTCTTTGGTCTTTCGATGAACACTTTTGGGGTTTATTATATAACGAGGATCTCAAATTTGTATTCTGGTACCAACCTGTCCTTATCGTCACCAGCCTTCATTTTCATCAAGCTTTTCTTTAACAAAGGGGCAATTACCTGTGACGAACGAAGAGGGGGATATTTTGTGTGGTTTGATTGGAAGCTAAGTGGAAGCTGTAGTTATTCAACCATTCTTCAATATTTTAATATTATGTGTTCTTCTTTTGAGGCATTATCTAATGATCACTTCTCGCCCTCTTCGACCATAGATCATCAAATGGTTGATCAACCTCAGAACTATTAGTGTCTACTAACACTAGAGGCTAGTTCATAATGAAGCCATCCCACTCCTGTTTAACAACATTGTCCGCTCCTATGCCGCATGCTTGTGCTTCTCTGAAGCAACTTCTTTAGTTTCTCTGTCTTGAATGATGGTCAAGTTTACCAGCTGCTTTGTAGGTATCTCGACATTATCACTTTAGGACTCTTTGTATTCATTTTCATCTTTCCAATGGTCTCATAAGATTCCAATCGCTGAGAAAAGGTCTCTGATTGGGCGCTTGATAATTTTGTACTTCAACATGTAATCATAAAAAATGGAGACAAGAAGTGAAATGATTCGTTCAAATTATATGTTTATTATAATCATCACACCTTTTTTTATTGCAAATTTACCCATGTAGTTTTTTTCCTTTAAAAAGAAGCAAAAGAAGAACATAAAGTAACTTTTGAATATAAACTTATTTATAAGTTATAATGTATAATACTATGTATTTAGGCTGGTTGTTTCATTAGAGCCAGAAGTCACAAATTCAAGCTTGGAGTCATTCCTTTTTTTTATAGGGATTAAAAGACTTATGTTGCATTCAGTTCACATTTGACAATCCAAATCACTTTATGAACAAGGAGCTTTATTTTTACAATCAACTTATTTATAAGTTATAATGTATACTACTATGTATTTAGGTTGTTTATTTCATTACAGCCAAAAGTCACAAATTCAAGCTTGGAATCATCCTTTTTCTATAGGGATTAAAAGACCTATGTTGCATTAAGTTCACATTTGACAATCCAAATCAGTTTATGCAACAAAGGAACTTTATTTTTACAATCGAATGAAAAATTAGCCTTAAGTTATTACTATTGTTTCATTCTGGTAACTTAGTGATTTTCAATCTTCTTAATCTATACAGATCTTGGGATTAGAAAATTGTGCTGATATTATAGTAGGAGATCAAATGATTCGGGGAATATCTGGTGGGCAAAAGAAAAGACTAACAACTGGTAAATATAGAAAACTAACTATGATTACGTAGGCCTTTGAAGTTTATTTCCTGCAAAATTTATTTATCTTCTAAAGTTTCTCGTTTCAAAGGTGAAATGCTTGTTGGTCCGGCAAGGGCACTATTCATGGATGAGATATCCACTGGCTTGGATAGCTCAACTACTTTCTCAGTTGTGAATTCCATACGACAGTTCATTCATATACTTGGTGGGACAGCAATGATTTCATTACTCCAACCTGCTCCTGAAACCTACAACCTTTTTGATGACATTGTGCTACTCTCAGAAGGACAAATAGTATATCAGGGACCTCGAGCCAAGGTGCTTGAGTTCTTTGAATCAATGTGCTTCAAATGTCCAGAAAGGAAAGGAGTTGCTGATTTCTTACTAGAGGCAAGCACCTTTAATTATCTAAAAAATAATTTCACTAGCATGAATAGAGAATTACATATCGTGTCCTGAATTTAATATTTATTACATATTTAGGCTCCAAGCACATCCCTTTTATTCTAACAAAAGAGTATATAATTGAATAGTTAGGCCACTTGTGCTGCATTCACTTCACCGTTTATTGTTTCCTTTTAGTTATGGTTCACTCCCTTATCTTCTAAATCTGACACCCTCACCTTCTAGGCTAAATTAATGTCTTTATCTATAATGAAAAATAGGGGTACATCTTTGATTTAGCCATAATAGCAAATTTTCATTGTTTGGTTTGGATTGGGCATCCACGTAAGTTGCTTAGGATGATTGGACATAAACAAGCAATAAATCGTGCAATCCACATCACTTATAAAATAGTAAGTCTTGTGATTCAGATGTTTTATAGTCGTGTTGGTCATACAACTTATGGATTGAATCTCAAATGGATAAGTCATGTGGGGGTACACGACTTATGTAAGTCTTGTGGCTTATACGCCTTATGTAAGTTGTATACCCCTCACAATTTACGTATGCCATATGCCCCATATGACTACTTATATCTTTTTTATTCCCAATCGTTCTAAAGAACTTTTGTTGAAGCTCTTTAGCAAAAAGTAATGGTATTTTGCAATGATAGTTGAATCAATGGGTAGCCTTCTTTCTTATTAGAAAGAATAATCATTTGAAAATTCTGGCCACCTACATCATATATGATGTTGGAGAAGTACTTGGCCGACATCATCCGCAAGGCACCATTTGAAATCTAGTTGTAGCATCCACTCTTTCATCTAAGTTACTATAGCAAATGTGTTATACTTGCATAAGAAATAACTCATTTAGTGTTTCTACAAGGGTAAGATTCGATTTATCAGGTTTTTACTTATTCATATTTGTGTGATTTAATGCTAAGCTAACCAGAGTTAATTGTGATGTCCCTCCTTATGAGGAAGTCGGAGGAGCTAATCGAATAAAGCTTCTAGAACGAGCTAACCTCAAAGATCAAGTCTACATAGACATTCATCATTAATAGTCATGATGATGTGTCTTGTCTAAAGATTCTATTTTTTAGCCAAGGCTTGGGAACTGTAAAGCATGCGTTCTTATGATGATTGGATCAACCACAAATCTTTGACAAGATTCATCTTGAGCCTATATAAAACCATGGGGACTTGGTCATCACGACAACTCAGCATGTATGCTGCACAAGGTTGAAAAGGCGACGTGCCCATACCAAAGTATTCCTGAGTCACCTAGATTCTTTGTAAATAGGAGAAGGCTGATTAAGAAAACATATGCAAGAGACTTGAACTAAAAGGAGGTGTTGTTGCCATGGAAAGTCAAGTTCTTTTGAGGTTCATCACCAGTGATGACTGCTGCAGTAAGTCAGGATCACTCTAAAGAACTAGGCTATGTTTGTTCATGTGAAGCTTTGGGATGCTTAAGAAAATGAGAGCCAAAAAAGCTGCAAAGAGGTTTTCTTCTCTGTGATATCCTCTTAGTTCTAGTTTGATCTTGGAAAGGTTGTCAAATATTCTTTACATCTAGCTTGTTACTGGGCTTGTAGCAATCGTGAATCTAATTGTCACATTAAATCGTGTAGTGTCTACCAACGTTTTTCTTTATTTCAAGGTATTGCTTGTTAAACATAGGAAGTAAAGATAAAGAAGCCTGCCATATTTCTTTCATATTTTCACAAGGTCCTGTAATTCAAATTTTGTCTTTTGAAGGAGTTTGTCGAAGATTGTGTAATGAAGCATCTTTAATAACTAACAAGTGGTATTGAAACATGGTTTTGTTCAGTGTTGGAGATGAAGGACTTGGGAATGAGTTACCAACAATAGGATTTTAAAGTAGAGGATATGGGATTTCCTAAGATGGAAGAGGATGCTCTTGCTAGTATTGGGCTTTAGAGAAGCCAACAACGATAGAGCTGGAGGAATAACAGGGTCTGGACAAAAAGGTTATGAGTTGTACAAGAATATGACTGGATGAAGTTGTTTTTGATTCAGTGTCAGTAGAATAGACAACACACACTATGTGGAAGAATTTGGAAGGACTATATGAGCATGAAGCAAGACCTTCCTCATTGGATGCTTGTTAACACAGAAGCTTCACGAAGCCGTTACATTTTTTGAAAACTTGTGCAACATATAAAGTATTTTCAATCAGCTTATGGTGATGAAAATGACATTGTTCAATAGTAATTTATGGGCCCGATTTTATCTAAGTTCCTTATCAAAGAGCTCGGAAACTCTCTTTCTCTTAGTAACTCAGCACTAGATGGAGTTTTGTCCGTGAACATTGTCACCTCAAGCCTATTGAAAGAGGAGACAAGATTGAAATATCAATGGTCTTATAGTAGCAAAGCCTTGGTTGCTAAACAACAAGGGAGAAGCCAATGCCAAAATGAGAAGTTTCAGGAGCGCAACAAGTCTTGAGGAAAGTCAGTTTTTTGGGAAAAAAAAATCTTAAGTGCTACTATTGCGACAAGCTGCAACATTTGAAGAGAGTGTTGCAAGTTGAATGTGGACTTGAAGAATGGAGGCGAAAGACCCATAACTTCGCCTTTTGGCTCTATCGCCACAATCTCAATTAAATGCTAGCTTCTGGTAATGTCGACTATTGAAGAAAATGGTGAATGCCTCTCTTGCCACTACATGGTATGGGTTGTTGACTATGGCACTTCTCCTACAATGTGGCAAGTTGAAAAGTGCTTTTTTGGACTTGTATGTTGGATGATGAGTTTAACGAATACACAACAATAGTGTCAAAGATTGTTTGCAGGGGGAATATCATTCTCGAAACCAACTTGGGATGTGAGTTGATGTTAAAGGATGTGAGACATATTCCTGACATTCGTCTCGTCCTCATCCCTATGAGATGGCTGCAAGTTTGGTTCTAGAAGTTGAATAATTGGATGAGACTACATTCCTTCATGGGGATTCAAAAGAAGAGATTTATATGGAACTAGCATACAAATTCAAGGTGAAGAGGAATGAAAAGCTTGTCTCGAAATTTAATGAGGATCTGTTTGGGTTGAAATGGCCTCCAAGGAAATGGAACATAAAGTTTAATTATTTCATATCAAGCACGATTGTAAGAGAACACCATACCACTATATCTATATGAAGATTTGAATTACCTCATTATATTTTGAAGCATTATTACTTTACATTGCCTATATGCTGATGGTCGACGGGGATGTTGAAAAAAATTAGAAGGCTGAAGGATGAGCTTAGTAAAAACTTCGACATGAAGGTTTGCTTACCTGCTAAACAAATCTTTGGTACTAAGACTAAGTGGCTTACCAGATGAACATGTTATGATTTTCACAGGAGTCCTATATCAAAAAGGTGATGCAAAGGTACAATATGGATAAGGCAAACTAGTTACAATTACTCTTGGAAGTTGGTTTTGACTATCAAAGCGCTAGTGTCTCTCCACTGATGTAGAAAAAGAGGTCAAAAATTTTCTTTTTCTCTACCGGAGGGAGCCTACAGTATGGGTGGTCTGCATGAGGTTAGTTATCATACAGGTTGTTTGAGTCATGAATAGATATCGATTTAACTCAGGGAAGGAGCATTGGGGATCCTTTGATATATTCGTGGCATAAGCAAGTTGGCATTATGCTTTTGAAAGGGCAAGCTAATGATGATTGGTTATGTTGAAGCAAATATGGCTGCTAGTGTGGATTCCCAAGAATCCACTTATGAATTCTTTTAAAAAAAAGTCACTATTGGATATTTGATTAACATCATAGAAGTATCATGGAAGTCTAATCTGTAGCATTTACAACGACAAAAGTTAAATATTTTGCAACGACAGAGGTTTTAAGGAGATGTTGTGGATGAAGAGGTTACTTAAAGATTTAGGTCACAAAAAGATAAATATCTGTTGTATTGTGATAATTGAAGCACCATCCACTTTGTAAAGAATGTGAGCCCACACTTTAAGTCAAAGCAAATTGAATTTTTATATTGTTGGATTCAGAATGTCCTCGAAGAAAAGACCTTGTTGCTGGAAAAGATTGATCCATATCGACAAAAATGTGTCAAATATGATGGCAAAGGTGACAAGCCACTCTAAACATGAATCCTGTTAAAGACTTGTAGGGATGACATTCCTCTCATATGTTGAGTGAGGGAGTTTCTTGTAATATTCCTTTTTATGAGGAGAAAATCGAAGAAGTTAAATCAGATAAAGCTTCTCGAACAAGCCAACCTTGAAGAATGAGTCTTTAGGCCTTGTTTGGCGCGAGGACCAAAACAGGACCAAAAAAAGACCAAAATAGTACTAGTTTAAAAAATAGCAATAATAATAATAAATAAATTATTTTAATTATTCTACACAAATTTTAATATAAAAAAATAATATTTTACTTCACATACTCAATAATTTTTAATAAAAATATAAATTTTATTTCACATCTTAGATCAAAATACTCGATTTGAATATTTTGGTCTAGAATGTGAAATAAAGTTGATATTTTTATTTTAAATTGTTGAGTATATAAAGTAAAATAATATTTTTTATATTTGAATTTGTGTAAAATGATTTAAAATATTTATTTATTATTATTATTATTATTATTGTTTTTTAAATTAGTACCATTTTGGTCCTGTTTTGGTCCTCGCGCCAAACAGGGCCTAGGGAAGGACATCCATTGTCAATAGTTATAATGTAGCATCTTGTTGAAAAGTTCTATTTGTTTGACAATATTTATAAACCAGAAAACATGCCTTCCTATGAAGATTGGAGGAATAAAAAATCTCTGCAACATTCTCCTTGAACCCAGTGTAAAGCATGGGGATTTGGTCATCATTTTGACAAGTCATTATGCATGTCATATAAGGCTCAAAGACTATTTTAGAGGAGTCACCTAGCCTCTCTATAAAGAAAATGTTGATGAATCAACTGTACTTGAGAGTTTGAACAAAGGGAGGTGCGTAGAAAGTAGAGTTTCTTAGAAATCCATTGCCAGTGAGGACCATTGCGGTGAAGCCAAGCTCAATCAAAAGAACTATTTTAGTTTGAAGCTTTAAGATGCTGGAGAAGATGGGTGCCGATTGCCGAATAAGACGTAGGGAGGTCTCTTCTCTTTAGTTTCTTCTTGTTTTAGTTAGATCATGGAGAAGTCGAATATTTCCTTACATCTAGCTTTGTGGCAATCGTGGTCCAATTCCCATGTTAAGTTTTGTAGTGTCTATCAAAATATTTCTATTTATTTCATGCTACTGCTTGAAAGACATTGGCAATAGAAATAAAGAAGTCCATTTTATTTCCTTTAAAATTGTATTTGGTTTTGTAATCCATAGTTGAACAATAAATTTTTTTCAAACATTTATTCTTTTATGAATAAACCTATAATTAAACATCTAGCCCAACTATTGTGATTGACAAAAGCGTAATGCTAGTAGCTCAAATCAGTACGAAAGAGATTGAAGTTAATAAGGATTTTGTATTACAACAAAAGTAACTTTTTTGTTCTATGTAGCAGTATTTCCACATAAGAATCCTAGTTGGCTTCATATTTTTTGATCATTTGTTTGAGTTATATGGCAATACTCTTGGTGAAATTGAGAGTTTAACATGGCTAAATTGTAAATAGTTGGGTTTAAGACATAATATGTAAATGGACAATAATTTTGTATATGTAGATAATTCACCCATGCATAAATTAATAAGGTAACCATTAAACAGTGTGCTTTATATTTAGCACCCAAAACATTATATTTACCCACTTAAAAACTATAAATATTAGGTTTGCTACTCTTCTATTAGCTGCCATTTTAACCCCAAACTGTATTCGAGTTATACTTAACTCGTGTCTAATTTGAGCTAATTTGATATGTGGATGGATTTTTGTCAATGTGAATCTCATCTTTCATTCAAAAGGTGGTAAAGTAAGCTGACATTGGTCAATAGTGCTGAAAAAGGGAAGCCAACAACAAGTGGAGTGATGTGGACATGGAGATTTGGATGGCAATAGTGAAGAGAGCCAACGACAGATGGGGGGTGCCGGCATGAGGGAGTGTAAATGGCGATGATAGATGACCTATTGGATGCTGTGGTCATGATTACCACAAGTGCAAAAACAGAATATTCCACAATCCCTAACACATTCTCAAATATTAAATACGTAAATAGCTCTATTCTTTAGGTCATGTAGTTGTTACTCAAACTAATATCATGAATATGTTATCTAGGTTACCTAATGTAGATCCTTTTGTTTTTATAGGTAACATCTAGAAAGGATCAGAGGCAATATTGGGTTGGAGGAGATGAGTCATATCGTTTTGTTACTGTTTCTGAATTCTCCAATGCCTTTCTTTCTTTCTGTGTTGGGCATGAATTGCAACAGAAGCTATGTACTCCATTTGATAAGAGTAAGAACCATCCTGCTACTCTTACAACAAGAAGATATGGCATAAGCAACATGGAGTTGATAAAAGCTTGTTTTTCAAGAGAATTTTTGTTGATGAAGAGGAATTCAATTATCTACATCTTTAAGCTCCTTTTCGTAAGTGCCTATACCAAGATGCATAAGTTTCATTTTCTTCTAGAGATTTTGTAACTGGTAAGTTCCTTACATGCACCTATTGTTATATATTTCAAATTGGTCCATACTTTGTAAATTAGTTTTTAGCATGAAGTGTAAAGTGAAGGTAATGTTTTATGAAATTTGTTTTTTTTTGAAAATTAGTAAAGTACATTGGAGTAGTAATGCAGCGTCCATTTCAAAAAGTTCAAAAATTTATTTTAGTTTTTTTTAGAAAAAATCTATGAATGTTTTTAGAAGTTTATGAGCTCTAAAACACTAATTATTGAAGTTATAAGAAAAAATTGAAAATACAATAATGATCTTCTTGGTGTATTTTGAAATTTACTGACTTCATCTTAAAGGGATTAAGAATAAAGATTTTATGGGATACAAAGTCTTTCACATACACTATGAAATCTATCTTTTTTATCTATGCTTTGACGACTTAGGCAAATTACTCAGGGCCTGTTTGTTTGGTAGGTTAAAATTAATCTGGTTTATTTTTAAACAGGCATGTCGCACACATAAAATTTAATATTAAAAATCAATTATATTTCATATTATAGACATAATTTAAAATAAAAAATTAACTTTATTTCACATCCTACATATATATCACAATAATAACTAACTAATATCACATCCCTCATATATTTCATTATAATAACTAACTTTATTTCACAGCATTCACAACTTTTAATAAAAAATATCTTCATCCATGTTTAATTTTAACCTAATTAAAATTAAACTTTTCTAACAAACAGAGGCCCTAAGAGATCCCATTATAAAGTTTCTAAAAGCAACCATTACTAAGAGCACAGATTTGAGAGAGTATGCGTCTTTACATGTTTGTCACTGCAATTGTTGTGGTTTGAAGTGTATGTAATTAGGTCACTGCATACTTGAGAATTAGAATCATTAAACAATTAGTCAAATTCCGCGCCTTCGCGAATGATTTGGCCGATCAACATTGTTGAGGTCTCCTTATTCACGTCCCATGTGGATTATAATTAGGCGTGATTGTTAATCTCAACATAATTCTTTTATATATGATCGAGAATATAAGAACATTTTAGCTACACTATTACAGGTCAGACATTAGAATAATAATTGTTCATAGTTATGAAGCATGAGTATAATACGACGATACAATTATGACATGATATAGATACGGAGATACAACAAGCTAAAAAAAGTAAAACACTAAGACGTCAGGATACGACAATTATATATGTATGTGTGTGTATGTATATATAGTATGTCGAATAATCATATTTAAGATGTAGCTCATATAATATACCAGAAATACAGTTTATATAAATTTTAAAAGCATTCTTTGAAATCTTTTGAAATTAATTGTACTTTTGTATTTCTAAACGTTCTTGATACTATTAAAAGCAGTATTATGGGTGATGTAACTTTAAAAATTAAAATATTTTTTTAATAACTATTAAATTTTAAAAACATTTAAATTTAAAATGATTTTGTGAAATTTATTTAATTTTTTCTCAACCTATCATAGAATATTTTTGTGAGATGAAAGTTTAAATACATATTAGTAGGATAGGTTTAGTTTTAATTTAAATATGACTTAAATAAATTAGCTCGATCCAAACGAGATTCAATTGATAAATCATACTAATACTGTGATTTGAACCCAAATATATTCATCTAATCAAAGTAGATGCTGGCCCACATTTCTCTGATTCTCTTACTATGTAAATAGATAAAATAGAAAAAGCTAATCTTATCCTTTCCACAATAAGGCTCAATTGAGGTAGAGAAGAAGCGTTATCGATGCTCAAGGTTGCGATAAAGTGTTAGTTGGGATAGAAAAAGCAGTAACGCCATTAGTATTTGTAGGACTGTGAAAAAGTGTCAATTGAAGTAGAGGATGCAACAGCTTACGGATACTAGAATTTTTCTGTTGCTAGAACTCTAGTGTGCGTGAAACTCTTTTTGATCTCAATTTTGTAAACCCCAATGTGATCTTATGCTATCTTTTATTATCAAGTCTAAGCATGCATGGCTTTCTATGTATAATTTTTTCTTTAATTAGAAGTATCAGAAGTATTAGACAAGTATCTGATTTTTTTTTAAATTAAAAGCTAATATGCTATGCGGCGTATCTGGCAATGTGGTCGCAGACGTAGTGACTCAGAATTGGCTAGCTTCAGGCAAAACTCATAGGGGTTGCCTTGTTTGGGCCATGTAGGCGAGGTCCAAGAAGAACGGTGAGATTAGTCAAGCAATAATTCGGGGTTGGCCAAGCAGGATAGTAAAATCAGTCGACACATGGGCGTGCGTTGTGTTCATGCTGGTTTCTTGCATGTATGACTGCGAGATGTTAGGGAAAACAGTGGTGGTTGCATGCTCGGCAGTCGAGCGTGAGGCGTGGGAAAGTTGAGGCAGGCACTAGTGTCATGTTCATTGAGAGAAATGGAGAGATGGAGAGAAATCTAAGGATGGTAGAAAGATCTTTTGTTTTTTTGTTTTTCACACAAAGTAAAATAAGTTTTTTTATTAAATAAAGTAAAATAAGTTAATTAAGCTCTTGTAAGGATTCTAACCTAAGTTTAAAGCTTAACCTTTCCTACCTAGGATTTCGACCTCTTAACCTGGACATAAGATCTGAGAGAAATCAAATATTATTTTATTCAACAATAACAATCAATCATTACAATTAGAGTCAATCTCTTTATATTGAAATCCCAATATGTGATAATTAGCAAATAAAATTAAATGCATAAAATAAACTTTCAAATATAATTTGCTAAATAAGAAAATTTTTTAATAGGATCATTAAGATGCTTTCATCTTTCCAAGTTGGTTTTAAATTTTTAATCAATATCAATCAACCAAATCAGTATCATATCATTTCAAATTAGCCCAAATTTAAGTATGTGACCAAGTTTGAGTAAATCTAGATGTAGTCAAATATTGGCTATCATAATGTCCCCACCAACTTTTCTTGGGTTGGAGAAACTTGATCCCGTTGAATATAGGCCAAGCGACTCATGTGTCTCTAAGTGGCTCAGATCAATCAGCTGTAGCATCTGAGTTTTTTGAAAAAATGTAAATCTCCACTGAACTAAATACCACTAATAATCGAATTCAATTAAAAATTATCTTCTCAATAGGTTTATTCGATCAGCACTAAGTATTGAAGACACTGGCGAAAGTAATGCTCAAAGGAAACAAAAGGTTGGACTAGTTTAAAATAAAAGTTTTGAAACAAAAGGTCAGATCTCATTGAGTAATATTGTTGGATTTTGACTACTATCAGATTTGAAATATTGAAAGTTTCATGACATAAGTTCAGAACTACGTGGCACTCTGCCTTTGCTCCACGCTCGAGTGCAAGCCCTCGATGTTACCTTGTGCTATATGCAACAGACCAACACTTCTTGGGGTCGTGTGGCCCTATGATTACTGGCCTCCTTTGGCATCTTGCCGCCCTCTTGTGCCTTGAGTGTCTCCAACTTTGTAAGCCTCCCAATGGCTATAGTGTTCCGTGGCCTCGCCATCATCTCTACGTCTTCGTTGTTGTCTAGCTGCCCACACCGCCCTTCTCGCATTTATTTTTGCAATTTGAATTGCAATTATAATAGGCCTATACAAAGGCTTGGACTAGCATCTTTTTTAATCCTGAAATCATATATTTGTGTGTTTGAACATTAGTGTGTTATATTCTGGTGAAGGGAATGATTGAGATTTTGGATGAGAATCTCTAAATACCTTAAAGAAATTTAAGGTATTCCTGAAATCTTTCTAATTATTCCCCACTATTTCAAACACTCCATAAATCCATGCCCCTCTCAGTAAATGCAAACCTCAAGCCTAATATTTATTTTTGAAGTTTCTCGAAGGAAAGTTGACACTATGAATTCAGAACTATTTGCTCGTGTGACTCTAACATTATTGTGTGGTTAAATTGCTGTTGGGTTATTATTTGAGTATGCCTATATTACTACGTACCCTAGCTCTAACTTGTTGAGTTAATAGCATTTTAGATTTGTGGTGAATCATTTGAACTTGTCTCTGAGATATTTAGATTGACCTTTTTTTTGTGAAATTGAAGTTTCTTATTCATTACATAATTTTCAACAGCCAATACTCCTGATCAATTTTATGATCATCTATTAATTTTATTTATTGATCTTTAGATAAGATTTCATCTCGTATATTGTCCTGCATCAGATTGATTATCATGATTTTCATTAGAGATATTATGCTCACAAAGTTCATTACACACTATATTGGCTCCAAGGAGCAGCTTGCAAATGTTCTCACAAAATCTTTAGTTTCACGTTTCATTATTACTTGTCACAAGTGGGAGTTATATGATATTTATACTCTAGCTTGAGGAAAAGTATTGCGGCTAGTATTTTTATATCTGTGTTAGACTTGTTTAATTATTTAGTTCTTGTTTTTTATTGTCTCTCCTTCATTCTATATACTTAGGGAGGATTTCCCTAGTGTAGAAGACGTTCATTTTTCACTCAACACCTTACCCAAGCATATTGCACATATAGTCTCAAACAGCTCCCAAATAGTTTCTCCAGTTTTTTTTTTTTTTTTTTAAAGAACACTCTGTAAATGAAAAAATAAGAACACTGTTGAATGTTCTGTTTAAGTTTTTTTCTCTCCTTTTTTTTGATTCTCTTCTCTTAATATTAATTATGACCTTGTTTACTATTATGCTTTATGTTCAGATTGTGCTGACATCAATAACTGCAATGGCAATCTTTTTCCACGGCAAGATGCACCATGGCAGCCCTGATGATGGAATAATCTACATGGGTGCTCTTTTCGTCGGTATCCTTACCCATCAATATAATGCGTACACTGAACTAGCCATGAGTATGACAAAGCTTCCTGTTTTCTACAAGCATAGAGATCTCTTGTTCTTCCCGGCATGGGTTTATGCAGTTCCTACCTGGATCCTTAAAATACCTGTATCTTTTCTGGAATGTGCACTCTATACTGCCATGACTTACTATGTTTTTGGCTTTTCTCCCAATATTCAACGGTTAGTACTTAAATTGCATAACTTTGGGAATACAACATTCAGAAATAACAGAAATTTTTAGTCATGCAGGTTCTTTAGACAGTTCTTCATATTTTCT
Organism: Apostasia ramifera; assembly: GCA_019297695.1. Classification (NCBI taxonomy): domain Eukaryota; kingdom Viridiplantae; phylum Streptophyta; class Magnoliopsida; order Asparagales; family Orchidaceae; genus Apostasia; species Apostasia ramifera. Next base: position 172,952 of record JAEMOT010003110.1, on the reverse strand, counting down.
TTGCTTAGTCAAGTTGCATGTGGGCTTTTCCGTGTTGTCGCTGCAATTGGTAGAGACATGACAGTTGCAAACTCTTTTGGTTCATTTGTGGAGCTAATTATTGTAGTTCTAGGTGGTTTTGTCATATCTCGAGGTGAAATTATCAACCCACTTTATTTCATGAGTATTACAAGAAGACTTTACATAATAAGCTCTTTATTTCTGTAGAGAACATCCAGAAATTTTGGATATGGGGTTATTGGGCATCACCATTGATGTATGCACAAAATGCACTAGCAGTTAATGAGTTCCTTGGGAAAAAATGGCAATATGTAAGCATTTATACAAGTTCCTCCACCCACGGGTACAAGCTTGAGTTAATATGGGGAAATTTTAACCAATTCTTCCTGGTTAAATAGGTTACTGGTGCATCTACTAGCAACAAAACTGTGGGTCTTTTGTTTCTGGAGTCCAGGGGATTGTTTCCTCAAGCAAAATGGTTTTGGATTGGCGCTGTTGCTTTGATCGGATATATTTTGCTCTTCAATATCATCTACACCATTGCCCTTACTTTCCTGAATCGTAAGTATGCAGTTCTTCTAGTGAATGCTTCTGATTGTTCGGATATTAAAGCTTCAAATATTACATACAGCAATTGGGAAAGGTCAAGCATTCATATCTGAGAAGATTATGAATGAGAAGTCTAATCGAACAGTAGCCCTTGACCACTCAGCTAGAGAAACAGGTTTTCTTCTTTCTCAAGGTAAGCATAACTACTTATTAATGTTGAATAAGTGATATACATGTTGAACGTGAGATATATGCATGTTCTTCACAGAGGCAGATTCGACAAAAAAGACAGGCATTGTGCTTCCATTTGAGCCTCTTTCATTGACCTTTGACAATGTGAAGTATTCAGTGGAAATGCCAGCAGTGAGCCTAAATATTGAAACTAACATTGTTTGATTCATGTTCTTAAGTCAAGGTCAAACTTAGTTTTGGTTGAATTTTGCAGGAAATGAAAGCTCAGGGTTTTAAAGAGGATAGGTTAGAGCTTCTCAAAGGTGTTAGTGGATCTTTTAGGCCAGGGATTCTCACTGCATTGATGGGAGTTAGTGGAGCTGGTAAGACCACTCTAATGGATGTGCTAGCTGGGAGGAAAACCAGTGGATACATTGAGGGAAAAATCAATATATCAGGTTATCAAAAGAAACAAGAAACATTTACTAGAATATCAGGATATTGTGAGCAAAATGACATTCATTCGCCGCATGTTACTATCTACGAATCTCTTGTTTACTCAGCATGGCTACGGTTACCATTTGAAGTAGATGCAAGCATGAGAAAGGTGTAAATTTTCTTCAATCATAGGCTTCACATTTTGTTTAACTTGGTACTAATAGGTGAAATGATGCTTTAGGTGTTCATTGAAGAGGTTTTGGAGCTAATTGAGCTTACACCATTGAGGAAAGCATTGGTAGGGTTACCTGGAGTTAACGGGTTGTCCACTGAACAACGTAAACGACTCACCATTGCTGTTGAGTTGGTTGCCAATCCTTCTATAATATTTATGGATGAGCCAACCACCGGACTGGATGCACGAGCGGCAGCCATAGTGATGAGAACAGTCAGAAAAACTGTTGAAACTGGCAGAACTGTGGTGTGCACAATTCATCAACCTAGCATTGACATCTTTGAAGCATTTGATGAGGTACTTAAAAAAATAATATGATTTTCATGTGAAATAAAGAGCTTGAACTTGATGGCCTTTGCTTTTGATGCAGCTTTTTCTTATGAAACGTGGAGGAGAGGAGATTTATTTCGGTCCACTAGGTCATAATTCATCTAGCCTTATCAAATACTTTGAGGTACTTTTTTTTTTTGAAATGGATCTGAGATAATAATTTTGATTAACCATATTTTACTTTTTTATTGCCTGACAAATTTTGGTGATTCTAAAGAAATGACAATGCTATGTCGTATGAGATGGGACAATCTTAGCATATGGTAATTTCAAGTGCCTCTAGCATAAAATCTGCAATAATCGAAGTACAATCACAAAATTAGGAATGAGTAGTTATTAATAGTTGGTTTGGTAGGAGGTCTATGTGATGCAAAGAGGCCTATAAAATTGAAGGAAAAATGTATATAACTAATTTTTGTGTGATTATGATATGTAATAGTGTGACATCTCGTGTCCTAATTGTAGAGGTGTTCACTTTGGCTTTAGGGAATTACGTGACTTGAAGACTTCTTAGGAGGTCACCCATCTCAAGACTACCCCACTTTAAGCATCCTAGGACTACCCCATCTTAAGTACGCTTAACTGCGAAGTTCTCATCTTTAGCCTCGCTAGTTTTGCCCCAAAAAGCTCCTGTATATATTGCGATCATGCTTTTTACTTATATAGCTCAGGAACTCCCATCTTTTTTCGATATGAAATAATTCATTTTTATGCTCCTTTTGTCTACCTAAAAGCTTGCCAAAAACTGCTCATTGTACCAGTGTTTTCTTTTCTCTTAATATATCACCCGACGATCGCTTCCTACCTTCTTTAGTCACGGGTCATCACAGGCCCAGTAGCTTCTATCTGGTTCACAGTACTGTTGGAGGTTGACTCTAATACCCTCGTAATGTCCTGTCTTAAATGTAGATGTGTTGCTTACTTTGGCTTTAAAGAATTGCGTGATTTAAGAACTTTCCAAGAGGTCACCCATCCCAAGACTACACCTCAAGGATGTTTAATTGCGGTGTTTCTATCCTTAACCTCACGGGTTTGCTTTAAAAGACATCTCTACATATTGGGATCACCCTTTTCGATGTAGAATGATTCATTCATGTACCCCTCTCACCACTCACTAGTCTAGGAAGTGAAAGCCTACCAAGAGTTGTTTTTTGTACTAGTGATTGCCTTTTTCTTAAGACATCATTCGATGATCACTATTTGTCCTCTTAGCCGTTGGTCATCAAGTATTTAAATGGCAAGGTAACCATATGATTATTGCTATTAAGGTTTGGATTTATATCGATGAGTGATCATATTAGAGTAAATGAAACTAAAAATTTTCATATCTTGGAGAGGTTATACATGGCACTTCTAGGGGATAAATTGAGAAAGTTGCATTGAAGGTGGTTTGGTTGCTTACCATCAACCTATTAAGGACCTTGTATGATGTTGATGTGCAAAATCATCAGACAATTGAAGGGCATTGGTATTTTGTGATTGAGCTTCTTCCAACCATTTAGATTCGGTCAGATTGTGAATAAGTAAAGTGATTTGTATGTGGATAATCCCATAAACAAGGGAGAAATCATGAGACCTACTGGTTAAACCATAGAAACAAGTCAACTATGATTAGTGTATTACAGAGCTTTAGTTACATGGTTTACTCATCTCTTGACCTTGTGTTTGGGAAGTTGGATTTCATGGGTAATTATGAGCCTAAGTCCTAACTTCATCAAACTACACTCACTTCACGCACTTCTTTGCTCGTGGTGGTGCAATATAAGGAGTTGTAATCCACTTGGCAGCTGCTTGGGAGGAGCTTATAGATAACTGGAGAAGAGCTAAGGCAATTGAGGACAAAATTGGTGGAACAAGTTGTTGGCTTTATTAGATGCAATTTTCCATGACCGAGGCCTTCCTGCCGACGGAGGTTTTGTCATCAAACTAGGTTAGGTGACCCACTAAATTGGGTACACCGAGTAAGGTTGGGCTATAGAAGGCCAATCTTCGGTCTCAACTCTTTCAGGCTAGTTTCAATCATTCTTGTAGCATGTGACACATATACAGCTCAAATCAATATGCAGATTTTAAGGTTAACTCCTGTAAATGTGAGGGGAGTTAAGTGACAATGACAAAGAGGAGGGGGCACTGAAAATCACTAGGGATATGATCATTATACATGACCATGACTTCCTGTTATAGTAAGTGTTGCTTTAAATTCTAATAGAATAGAATGGAGGAGAAATCCACGTGGCTTATCCTAATAATTTTTGGAATAAGGCTTTGCTTTTGTGATTGTTGCTTGCTGTTCTTGATTTGATGTAATAGTTCATCTTTTTCAGGAAATTAAAGGGGTGAATAAGATTACAAATGGATATAATCCTGCAACGTGGATGTTAGAGATCACTAATTCAACACAAGAAGAAACTTTGGGAGTTAACTTTACTAAAATATACAGGAATTCAGATTTATTTAGGTATGTTTACCTTGCTTTATTTATATTTATACAAGTATGTTTAGCACAAACTTGAATGTTTAAGTTTTGGAGAAACTTGAATATTTGCAGGAGGAACAGAGCTTTGATTTCTGAGTTAAGCACCCCTGCCCCAGGATCAAAGGATCTGTACTTCCCTACCAAATATTCACAGCCTTTTTTCAGTCAATGCTTAGCTTGTTTTTGGAAACAATACAAGTCATATTGGCGCAATTCATTGTATTGTGCCATTCGGTTCTTCTTTACAACTATAATATCTTGTATATTGGGTACTGTATTTTGGAGACTTGGCTCAAAAATGTAAGATTCTATTTTCATTGCTATTATCATCATCTTAGAATTTTTTTTTTTGATCTCGTCATCATCTTAGAATTAAAAAATTTAATGAATAAAGCTAACACATGATGATTAGCAGAAGAACAAAACAAGACCTTTACAATTCCATAGGCTCGATGTATGCTGCTACTTTATTCATTGGGATGCAAAATGCTCAAACTATACAACCAGTAGTCGATGTTGAGCGGACAGTGTTCTATAGAGAGAAAAGTGCAGGAATGTATTCTCCTCTATCGTATGCTTTTGCACAGGTAAGCTGTTAGCAAAATTGTTTGATGAGCCTAGGAAAATTATGCTTGCTTAGATTGGTTGTCTCAAGATTTGATAGAGCCCAAAAATTAAGTCGGCCTGAAATTCACATGTTTGGGTCTTGAAATTCTCTAACATTCTTACTTTGCCAACAGGTTGCAATTGAAATTCCATACACATTACTTCAGTCAATCACATATGGGGCCATAGTATACATAATGATAGACTTTCAGTGGACAATGGCCAAATTCTGTTGGTACATTCTTTTCACGTTCTGCACATTCTTGTACTTCACGTACTACGGAATGATGGCTGTCTCGTTGACTCCAAATTCGGAGATCACTGAAGTTGTTGCGGGTGTATTTTATGGCATATGGAATCTTTTTGCAGGTTTTATTGTTCCACGCCCGGTAAGTTTTCTAATATTCTTGGAATAGGGTGTTTAAGGATTTAATTTTCTTGATAATTTCATCCATAAATGTCGAGCAGCTTAGTGGAAACATGTTCATTAAATTAGCATAACAAACAATTGAGCGCTTAGGTGAATAAGTGAACACATTAGAATATACCACATTGGAAATATTTATGTCAGAGAGATGTGATGTTGATTGAAACCTAATAGAAAATAAGTTGGTAAGGACATTTAAGATTGCTTACGTTCATCGTCCTCTTGTACCTAAAAATAAGGTAGGGCTGCTAAAAATAATTAGAACTTGAAATTCGCTCACAACTTGCTCGATTTTAGACTTGAATTGAAATCAGCTCATCATTCCGAATCGAGTTAATTCACATATCTGACTTGAAGTTTTTTTTAGTCAAGTTTGAGTTAAGTTTGACTCCCTTGAATATTTTGAAGCTGACTAAAAAATATCACTTATGTATAACAATTGTTTGCTTCAATGGTAGTTTGTTTTATTTCCTTTAAAGTTAGAAATAGCTTGGGTTCGAACCCCTGGTTGCTTAAAAGGTCCTTGCACTGTATTTGAAATCCGATGTTACCACTGGGCCATATAGTTCGATTCAACTAGAACTAAGAAATCTCGAGTCGAGCAAACTTGAAAATTTCAAGTTTGTCTTCACTCAAAATGTGAGACATGAAGGTCAGGACAATAATAAGTAAACAATCTTCATGGGACTGACATCAAATTGAGATTGAGGTTCTTATTGTTGTGTCAATTATGATTCAAGACTGAATTCAACTTCAAACTGTCAAATTAGCGTTCACATTGGTTTGCTGGGTTTCATCTTTCCTTATCTTTTTCTTTCTTTCATGCTAATGAATCATCGATTTGCTGCAGAGAATGCCTATTTGGTGTAGATGGTACTTTTGGGTGTGCCCAGTTTATTGGACTTTATATGGTCTGATTGCTTCTCAATACGGAGACGTAGACGAGTTAATGGAGGATTCGCAGCTGCCGGTTAAGATTTTCATCGAGGATTTCTTTGGCTACAAACACGACTTCCTTGGAGTTGTTGCTGCAGTAGAAATTGCCCTCCCAATACTTTTTGCAAGTATTTTTGCTTTCGCTATACAGAAATTTAACTTCCAAAAAAGATAGATTGCACCAAAACCACAATCTTTTAGGAGCTGTAGCTTTGTTAAGCTAAAAATGATGTATATTTCTAAGGTTTCACTGCTTTATTTATGGATTCTATGCACAGAAATTCTTTGTTGGTATCTCTCTTACTTGAATCTGATCTTATTTTCTTAATAACGCATACAATAAGCTCCTGTTTGGTTCATGTTCAAATTCGGTATAGTCATTTAAAAAAAAAAAAAAAATTATGCAATTTTTAATACACCAATTAATTTTATTTAATATTTTTATAATTAATTAATTTTAATTTTCATTATATGTATATCTTGAAAAAATATCTATATTTTTTTTAATTTAAAAATGTCATACTTAATTTGGGTGTAAAATAAATAGTATTTTAATTAAAAAGTGTTGCTTATAAATAGATTCAATTTGACCTAAAGATTAATTCAAATTGAGGCAAATTTTGCTCATTTGTATTGAACTTGAAATTAATAATTTTAATTTCACTTAAAATTGACTTGACTTTATGATTTGAGTCATAGATGATGACGATAATAATAATTAAGTTTTAATTCTAATAGGTCGGATCGATTATATGAATTTTTTTATTTTTATTGTGCTTTATTAATTATCAAATTTTTATCTAAATCTAAGTAATTAAGATCATTTTTATAGTTTTTTATTATATTTTTATTGATCTCTCTTTTCTTCTTTGTACATGGGTAAGATGTAATAGTTTGATTTTTGTAACTGGAGTTTTACTTGATTTACGATTTATATGTTCAAACTATCTAAGTTGATTTTCTCTAAGTTCATTTTCAATTAGTGCAATACTTTTTTTAGAATATGCTCATTTCTCAGTCTGATGATTTATTTCAATTTGCGTCATAGACAACTTGAAATAAAAAAAAATTGAGCTAAGCTTGAAATAACATGATTTTTTTATTTGATTACAAATCAGATATGATTTAAGCTGGCTTGGACATGAATTTTTTACCTTTAGTTTAAAATTTTTTCAAATTTAATTAGATATGCATATATATATATATATATATATATACATATATTGCATATAATATTTTAATTAAATTTATGTATAATTTAATCTCTTCAATAGGTGCTCCTCAAAATATATGTATGAATAAAAATAATATTATTTTGAGTGAATAAATTTATTTATTTTGGTGAGGAGTGAATAGAGTTTTGAGTCAAATGGAAATTAAATCGGATTTATATCGAATAAATTTGAATTGAGTTTTTGAGGTTTGAACACAATTAACAGGGCTCTCCGTAACGGTCATCTTGGCAGACTGCCAATGGTGATTGATTTGGCCGTTAACGATCGTAGATCTACGGCGTGATTTCATCCTCAGGCCATAACAAAAAGACGAGAGAGAGCGCGACAGAGTCATGGAAGTAGGGAGGAAGGAGGGGGATTGAGAAGTTTTGTCGTTGACCTCCCGGCGGCGGAGTAAGAAGTTTGGCGTTGACGCGGAGAAGAAATTGTGCGAACGGCGGCCGCGAAGGTGACAAGTGGCTGACCTCCGAAAACCCTAAGTCGAAGCTTCTTCTCCGTCAGCGTAGATCGCAGAGTCACACACGTTTCCCTTGTCCCATCTCCTCTGCTCCTCTTTAAAGGACTCCACCGATGGCGATATGAAAGCCCTAGAGGCAAATAGCGAGAAGCAACGGCGAGGAAGGTGGAGCGATCGATCTAATTTCCCTTCTTCTCTCTGTCTCTCTCTAAATTTGTGTGGTGCTCATTCTGATTTCCTTCTTGAATCTCATCATCATTATCAGAGCTACCCGCCCCCGACAATGGCAGAATCAAAATCCCCTTCCGGGGGGCTTCCGGACTTCAAGCAATCCGTAAAGCTCAAGTATGTGAAGCTCGGCTACCACTATCTCATCAGCCATGGCATGTTCTTCTTCCTCACTCCCTTGCTCGGAATCTCCGCCGCACAGCTCTCCACCGTCTCCCTCCAGGACCTTCATGCTCTTTGGATCCAGCTCCAGTTCAACCTCATCTCCGTCCTCCTCTGCTCCGCCCTCATTATCTTCCTCTCGACCCTATACTTCCTTAGCCGCCCTAGACCCGTCTACCTCGTCGACTTCTCCTGCTACAAGCCCGACGACGCCTTGAAATGCTCTCGCCAAGCTTTCATCGACAGATCTCGGTTAATAAATTCGTTCACCGAAGAAAATCTCGAGTTCCAGCGCAGGATAATCGAGAGATCCGGCCTCGGAGAATCCACTTACCTTCCTCAAGCCATCATGAGCGTTCCCCCCAATCCTTCCATGGCGGCTGCCAGGAAGGAGGCGGAGGCCGTGATGTTCGGCGCCATCGATGAGCTGTTCGCGAAGACCAATCTGAAGCCCAAGGAAGTCGGCATTCTTGTTGTTAATTGCAGCCTGTTCAACCCAACCCCTTCCCTTTCCGCCATGATCGTCAATCATTACAAGCTCAGGGGTAACATTGTGAGCTACAACCTTGGTGGAATGGGCTGCAGTGCAGGATTGATCTCCGTCGATCTTGCCAAGCAGCTCCTTCAGGTGCTTCCCAATTCCTATGCTTTGGTTGTGAGCATGGAGAACATCACACTGAACTGGTACTTCGGCAACAACCGCTCGAAGCTCGTCTCGAATTGCCTCTTCCGAATGGGTGGCGCCGCCGTCCTGCTATCAAACAAGAGATCCGATACCCGGCGGTCAAAGTACCAGTTGATTCACACCGTTCGAACCCACAAAGGAGCTGATGACAAGTGCTTCAGTTGCATCACCCAGGAAGAAGATCAAGAAGGGAACATCGGGGTATCCCTATCAAAGGATCTCATGGCGGTCGCCGGCGATGCGCTGAAGACGAATATAACTACTCTGGGGCCTCTCGTTCTGCCTGTTTCCGAGCAGATTCTGTTCTTTGCCACACTGGTGGGAAAGAAGATGATGAAGATGAAGATCAAGCCATACATACCTGATTTCAAGTTGGCATTTGAGCATTTCTGCATTCATGCTGGGGGGAGGGCTGTTCTTGATGAAGTGGAGAAGAACTTGAAGCTTTCTGAGTGGCACATGGAGCCTTCCAGAATGACTCTATACAGATTTGGGAACACTTCTAGCAGTTCACTGTGGTATGAATTAGCTTATAGTGAAGCTAAGGGGAGGATAAGGAAGAGGGACAGGATCTGGCAGATTGCATTTGGGTCTGGGTTCAAGTGCAACAGTGCGGTTTGGAAGGCTTTGAAGAATGTGGATCCTGCAGAGCAGAAGAGCCCCTGGATGGATGAAATCAATGAGTTTCCTGTTTTAGTTCCAAGGGTAGCTTCAATCAACTCTTGAGACATGGTGAAAAGAAAGTAAGGTTCTTGTCTTCCCCAGCAATTAAATTTTTCACATTAGAGTGATAATTGAATGCAACTTGCTTACTATATGGCATTATCAGTTCTAACTCTCTCTGCTATAAGGAATACAAATTGGGGTAAATCATATTCCTTGTTCAATTTCTAAGGGTTTTCCCAGTCAAGTGTCACATACATCTTTTTTATTTTATTTCTATGTTATGTTTTAAACTTAAGGGCTGAAATTTTTGGCTCGTAGATCAATAATTGCTCACTATTTGGATCAAACAACTTAACTTGAATCGAGCTCTAGTCAAAACCATGAGTCAAATTGATAGCTTGTAATTTTATCAAGCTAAATTCAAGCAATAGTTGGATAGAAAGAATCAAACTTGGCTTGAATTTTATTTTGTTAGATAAAAATAATAAAAGTTATTCATATACATTTGTTTATTGGTTTTATAAAAGGAATGTAAGATGCCCATAATGGTAAAAATATGAATCGGATAAGACAATGCGTATGATAATGAATATGTTGGGGTGAGTGTGGCGTGGAGGCCAGGTGGGCCGAGTCACAGGTGTGGTGGAGGCCAGGTGGGCCGAGTCACATGCTCACGTCTAGCGCCCTGCCCGACAAGTAATGCGTGGCTGTCGAAAGAGAGCCAGGATCAATGTGTGGCGCTAGGGTGCTATGTGTAATAAGAGATTTAGTAGCACCCATCATATCAGCAATTGCTTTTAGGAGAGCTGGCAAGCGATAAAAATCCTAGGCACTTGGTATCAGAGCGGGCACAAGTTCGATCCTCGACAACATGCTGGGGGGTGGGAATGTTGGGGTGAGCGTGATGCGGAGGTCAAGTGGGTCGAATCACGGGTGTGGCGGAGGCCAGGTGGGCCGAATCATGGGTGCGGCGGAGGCCAGGTGGGCCGAGTCACACGCTCACGTCTAGTGCTTTGCCCGACAAGTAATGCGTGGCTATCGAAAGAAAGTCGGAATCAACCTGTGGCGCTAGGGTGCTATGTGTAATAAGAGATTTAGTAGCACCCATCCTATCAGCAATTACTTTTAGGAGAGTTGGCAAGCGCTAAAGATCCTAAGCACTTGAAAATATACCCTTGATTCAAACAAACCAATGAGAAAATGTCATGTATTCATGTCCTACCCAAAGACCAATAAGAGGAAGGCAAATGAAGGGCATTTTGGTCTTTTTTGTGTTCAAGAAATGGTGAAAAAGTTTCAAATTTTCTGGAAACATGTTGCAGGAATTATGGCAGCAAAAAGCACACAAGATTGGGTGAGAGAAAAAATATAAAAACACTTAAGTGGGTTTGCTTAGCATAAGAACAAATTAAAGAATGCCAACTAAGATTATTTTACCCTTAAAATATACTAAAAAAGGACCACTTTGTCTCAGCACATAGTACAAAAATTTGAGCCAAAAGACAAAGGTTGGTGGATGTCAACTCATTTTTCTTTTTTTAGAAAGTGACAAGAGGAGGAAAAATAGAATTTTGTGGACATTTCATGAAGAAAATACGAGTAAAATCTCTTGGTAAAACTAACGCGTTTACATTTAGTACTATGAAGAATGAAAAAATCATGAACTGTGAGCTCTGCTTCATTGGACATGAGAGTGTCCATCTTCTAAGGGATGATTAGCCTGTAAGAACATACTTAGAAGAAGATTAGTATTAAACTTAAACGTGTGTTTGTTTGTAAGGTTAAATTTAAGAAGGTTAAAATTAAATTTAGAAAGAAATATTTTTTTATTGAAAGTTGTGAATGATGTGAAATAAAGTTAATTATTATGTTGGGATATGTGAGAGATGTGATATAAAGTTAGTTATTATGTTGGGATATGTGAGGGATGTGATATAAGTTAGTTATTATTTTAGTAATGTGTAGGATGTGAAATAAATTTAATTTTTAATATTAAATTTTATGCGTGATGTGATATGCCTGGTTAAAATTAAACCAGGTTAATTTTAAATTCCTAGACAAACGGGGCCAATTAGAATTAACTTTATTCTACATTTTACATACTTTTAAATATTGAACTAAATTTTTTTGCTATTAAATTGAAATAAGTAGTTGTAATTATCAAAATCAATGGGGTTCAATATGCATGACCCTTCGAAGAACATCATCGTATATGACCCTTCAAAGAACAACATCGTATACGACCCTTCAAAGAACATCGTATACGACCCTTCAAAGAACATCATCGTATACGACCCTTCAAAGAACAGCATCGTATGCGACCCTCAAAGAACAGCATCGTATGCGACCCTTCAAAGAACAGCATCGTATGCGACCCTTCAAAGAACAACATCGTATGCAACCGTTCAAAGAACAGTATCGTATACGTGCTTTCAACCATCGTGTATGATGCTTTATTGCCGCAAATCATACACGATTGTGCAAACCCTAAAACATTGTACTCGACCTTTCGAACCTCCCAAACCTTGTGTACGGCTCAAACATCATGCACGACCCTTTAATTTTAAAAAATGTAATTGTTATCATCAAAATCAACGAGGTTCAACAGAATATTATTTAATTTTATTTCTAAAGTAATTCTCAATTTATTGAGAATTCAAGCTTGGTTCAAGGATTCATGAAATTATATGTTAGTCGGGTTGAGCTAACTAGTTTAAAAGTTCAGGTCACAATTCAAGCTCGCACTGATTTATAAATCAGTAGGCTGAGGTTAAGCCTTGTGTGACTTGACCTGAAAGCCCATCCTTCTTGCCCCTGCTAATATTGTCCAGGTGGTGATCTTTACTGTTAACATCCTGTTCTAATGTGTTCTTGGTAAAAATCTTTGGTTGGAGATTAATTCCAAATTTCAATGGCCAACCGTTTCCATGGCCACTGAATGACCTTGACTGATTTGGAGAATTTCAAATATAACCAAAATTCAAAAAAAAAAAAAAAAATCAGTTCTGACGCAAAATATCATTGAACAAATTGGATAATGCAGATAAAAATGAAACACGAGCATGTGAAAAACAATGATGAGAGAACTAAATTTTTATGTGGAAATCAGATGAATTCAAAAATCACACTGATTATGATAATTTTAAAGATCCACTATTGTATATGTGAAGATTGAAGGGAGGAGTCCCTAGACGACGGGATTGTTAGTTGGAGACCGAATGATGAGCTGAGATTTTCTAGAGGAATGATCTCGATGATAGTAATGCAAGGATCATCTCGAAATCAGAGAGTGAGGGCAGGCACAACAGATAAGGATCTTTAATTAGGTCGATTAACAATCAGGCAATATTAATGGAATTACTCAACACCAGTACGCATTCCAGCAGCATACATATAGGAGTCTTGAGTTGATTTGCGCCAAATTCAACTTTAACTCGAAAAACTCAAACTTGAAATGTGCTCAACTCAGTCAAACTCAACTTGTTACCAGCCATAACCTTATCCCATGCAACAATTGTGCTGGAGTTCAACAAAGAGCCAAAAGTAACAATAACGAAGAATAACAAAGTTTCTTTAGCTATAGTATTGCTTTACCATGTAACATTAGATAGAGATGGAAAAACAAACAATGGGCATTTTTCATGTCCAAAAAGCGAATTCTGCGAAACAATGTGACCGAAGTTTATTTGGACAATGAACAACATCCATTTTTCTTAGACAATGCCCATTCAATGCTAAAAAGAAGATCACAGTCAATGAAATCTCAATCTGACACTGCAAACTTACATGTCTGCAGATGTTTCCGTCTTCTCTTCAGCCTTCCCATCCTTCGATATGTGGAATCCCTCAACCTTGCGAGTAGCCTCATTTACAGCGACCTTAATCTTTCCATTAGCTCCGTTAACACCTGAAGACTCATTCTCTTCTACTATTACGGGACCAGTCTGCCATATTCTAATGGTGCCATCCTCAGAACCAGATGCATAAGATTCACCACCAGGCGAAAAGCGAACACAGTGGACAGGGCCATGATGACCTTTGTTGCATCCTGCATGAAACAACAGCAACATGAATCAAGGTTTTCAAATGAAACTGAAACCTACCCGTGGAGTTTCATTTTTCAAGATTAGAAAGTTTACTACCAAGTTTCTGACATTATTTTTATCAAAAGTTGAAAATCAATTTTCATGTTTTATTAGACTGTACTAATTATGTAATTTTTCATGTAATAGAATTAATTAAAAAAATGTACCAAAATAACAAATCAATTAACAATGAACATTTATTAAAAAAGTCATGAGGACCCATCGCTCCTCTGGTGGCCGGACAATACAACTTAATATATAGAAGCAAGAAAACAAATTTTCAGGCACCCACGTGAAGCACCATTTTCTGGCTGAAACAATCCAACACCCAAGTTTTTAACCTTGCGGACAAGTACTGATTGATACATGCATTTATGACAGGTTTCAACATAATTTTAAAATCACGATATGAAGAGTAATCTAAATTGAACATAGCAAGAGTTCAAATAAGTATAACATATGCTGGTAACAGAAATACCCACCAATTTCTTCACCAGTGTGGAAATCAAAGATTCGAACCCACATGTCCTCTCCACCAGCAATGAATTTGTCGCCATACTTGGGTTCAAGGGAAGCTGATTCAACAGTACATGGCATGGTGTAAGTCTTCACAAGACCAAAACTGAGAAGCAACAAATGAAAGAATAGGTCAATGACAGCAGTAGTGAGGAAAGGTATCAGAAAGAGTACATACAATGTCATAGTAAACTTATATTCTCATAGCAACCAAATCACACTGCACTCACTCAGATGTATTATGTTTTTTTATTTTATTTTATTTTATTTTTAACTATGGCCTGCCTAGGCCCTTAAAGTAAACTAAAATAAGTGCAGAAATACATCAAGTCACATCTCTACTATGGATGTTGCAAAAATCAATGGGGAGAGAGATTTCATTCTCCCAAACAAAATCACTAAATGTAGTTAGATGTGCTAAATAGTGAATTGTTGTGTTATTTACATTTCTAGAAATATGAAAGATTTTACAACTATTGTAAGGTAAAAAATGTAACTATCAGCCTTGTACTTATCCAGCAAAACTAATTTTGATCCATTTGAAAGACATAGGAACCCATATTTCTTCAGTAGAGATACATTGCCCCATTCGAGCGAGCTATGGCTGATTTAAACTTGATTCGAAATGAAACTCAAGATAGAGTATTTTCAAGTCCTTGAGACGTTCAAGGGTTAGCTTGGCATGCATGCAAGAAACAATAAAACCAATTAGCAAACTTACTGATTTGCATCCCAGAATTTGACAGTCGAACCATCAGCAGTTGTTATGTAACGACCATCTTGACTGACTTCAGCACTAGTGACAGAAGACTTTGTTTCAAGGGTTTGAATGATTTTTCCACTCCGTACATCCCATAGCCTGTAAAATATTATTTTCACATCTTAAGGTATGCATAAAAAATTTCACAAAAATATTTTGCTCAAAACTGTGTATGAGTATTACTGATAATTATGTGGTATCCGTAGCTTATTAAGCCAATCCATTGGCTCATTACCACAAATCATAATTGATAATCATGTTCATAGAATAGGTCATTAGTATAACCGATGCACTCCACCTATTCATTTCCATGCAATCCTGTTTGGTATCACATTTGCTCCCTAACTTCTTTAACTATTGCCTGACTTTTAAAATGAAAAGAAATTCACAAAAAGAACTTATAGACTTAGTTTAGTTGGAGGGCAAAAAAAGAGGACTTGAAAAATTTCATGATATTTTTTGAAAAATGTGTATGATATGAAATGAAATTAGTTATATTAAAAATTATATTGGACATGAAATAAAATTGATTGATTTATTGAGAATTGTATTACATGTGAAATAAAGTGATTGTGTAATGAAAGAGTTTGTGTAGGATGTGATATAAAATAATTTTTTAATATTTTTTAAATAAACTAAAATTTTTAGCCATGGCTAAAACAAGCTTTTATCAAGGGGGACCATAAACCCTAAAAGTTCTTAAACTTCTACCGAACAAGTCCACTATAGGGCCAATCATATCAGTCATATGCAGATGCAAGAAAAGGCAGTTCAAAAATGTACCATAACATTAGCAAAAACTATCTTGGAGAGTCACAATATGAACTGCATTTTCTTTCACAAAATAAGCAACAAAAAAACATTAGCATGCCTGATTTTGAGTGTAACAGTCAAGTTCAACAGAAGAAAATTTTCAGTATCAACTACAATTAAATGCTCGGATAAAATCATTTTCTATCACATCTAGACAATCTAGACATTATATATGTACGATGTAGCATCATCCCAACAGAAACCAACTAAACATCATCATTTACATGTTCTGAAGTGCAGCAAGCATTTCCATGTTGGACAAATGTAAAATCATATCAATGACGTATGAAATAGATCACTCATACATTTCAAGAAAAAAAGGTTTGTCGCAGAACAGTTTTCTTTATAGCAAATAGAGCTCCAGGCAAGTATATGCCATCTTTCAGCTGAGTCAACTCACAGGGAGAAAAGCTTCTAGATTTGTATATCAACAAGGGTGAACAGCACAATGAGGTCAAAAGATACATCTCACAAAATTTACCATTGTCTAATGATATTTTACAACAGTGGCACTCTTGTGGTGATAATATTTTCTTGGTCATATACGACTATATGAGTAAAGCTGATCATTTGAGTGTTCAATATAAAATAAGAAATTACTTCAGTTAATTTGGAAATATACTAGATGTATTTACACAACAATTCATGTAGTGTTTTTGATAGAAGAGCACATATAGAAAGTATTGAAAAGGACACCTATGAAACAGTAAGAGGAAACGTTATTTATAAACACAAATATCTATGCATTTCCATTGTCAATGTATACAACAAATCTCAACAACTTGAAATCTGATGGCATATCTATGCATTTGGTTCAAGGTACATAATCTGATGGCATAAACAACTTGAAATCAGGTAATTCCTATTTTAGTCAATCCAAACTTGACTTGAAATCAAAAGTTTCAACTTAGAGGTAATTCAGTCACTAACAACACAGTCTCTAATAAATGCTACAGAATAAATTACATATAATTTCCACAAAGGTCGGCTCTGAGATGATCATATTTCTCTAACTTTTTAAGTTCTTTTATTATTTTATGATTATGGATAAATTACTTTATAATAACATTTAAATAAATTTATATAAGCTCTACGTTGTTTTATTCTTTTCCATCTATCTACAATGAATTATTACATTAGTTTTAGGAAGGTTATCTGAAGTATTTCTATCCTCACATTTTTATCTGATAAGCTCTACACATTATTTTAGGTCAGATTGGTGAAATTCCTACAACACACATGAGAATGAGAGAGATTTGAAGGTAAGGTGATGTTTAACTTATCTAGGAATGCATTCATGTATATCGTCATAATATGCATGTCAAGAACTAATCTTGCAGTTAAACTCCTGATTTCCAGGACAATGAACGACAAATAGTTGTAGCCAAGCCCGCTTTGTAGGCAGAAACAAAATGCACTCAAAATTTTCTAGGCAGAAACCTGATGCATAATGCAGAATGTGTAATGGTGAAAGGGGAAAATACTTAAAAGAAATGAGAGAAAACTAGTAGAGAACATAACAAGGACTGAAATGAGAGAAAACTAGTAGAGAACATAATAAGGACTATTTCAAGAGTTATTATTGACCAACAAACTTGAGAAAGAAACATTAACAAAATTAAAAGGACAATAAAAAGAGCAAGGATACTAACCATCCTTTATCCTTGAAACTCACATACTAATAACAAAAATAAATCTAAAATCCACATTTAAATATTTAAAATCTAACAAACAATTACTCCCTTTAATAATAAAAAGGGATTTAAGGTTTAGGGTTTGGTTCAAAGACAATTTTCGCCTCCACAACATAGCTCTGATTAAAGACCACAAGCATGCC
The DNA here is from genome assembly GCA_019297695.1 of Apostasia ramifera. Lineage (NCBI taxonomy): Eukaryota > Viridiplantae > Streptophyta > Magnoliopsida > Asparagales > Orchidaceae > Apostasia > Apostasia ramifera. The sequence continues at coordinate 155,340 of JAEMOT010003110.1, read as the reverse complement.
TATTATACAATAGTGTAAAATATTGGCTAATAACAGCTTTACAATATACCTTCACAAATATTATGACAACATTTGTAGAACTAAGAACAATTGTAAACTTCAATCATGCATATATTGCTACAGATAGATCACAACCAAATCTTCTATTTTCAATAATTTTGCAAAAAAGAATAAAAAGAACAGTTTCAATCTAAAAGCATATTATAATGAATATATACTGCACTTCTGAATTTAATCAAAAATATTTGTTTTTCACAAACCTTAGATCCTTTTCAAAATAGATTGAAAATTTTAAACCTATTAGTAATTTCCAAGCTACAATTAGTAAAAGGATTTTTACCTCGATACAATCTCACAGAAATAGTTATAAAATCATATAATGCACATGCTCAAACTTGTAACTCAAATGCTTCAGATCATTTTGAAATATATTAGCGAAAAATGAATAAATTAGGCACACACAAGCATCAATCTCCATCTTAGAGAGAAACCATTACAAAAAATCATTTTTGACCAAAAATTTATGAAAAGTACCGAACAAAACATTTTGAAATGCTAATACCAGTTGTCCAGAACAAGAATATATAACATGCACTCTACAATCTTCAGACTAAAAATCAAGGAACCTTCATGTGTATTAAGGTATTTATTTGGCAATTATTTAGCAGAAAATGGATCGAATAAATCATATGAAGCATTAATGCATATATAAAAAATAATGAGGTCAATAAGATGGCTTCTGAAGCACATGAAACTACAATTCCAAAAGGTTGATCTTAGCACAAGGTAAGCATTAGATAAGATACCTAGCACCGCCTAAATCAGTACATGAGCTCAAGATTGTCTGGTCACTGTGTAGCCAGGTGGCAGTTCTGATTGAACCAGGAGATTTATCAATTTCCCTTGGTGGAGCATCTGGCTTATTCAAATCAAATATACGTAAAATCTTCTCAAGTCCACCTGTCAGAAGCATGTGTGTATCCTGCAGCAAAACCAGTAACTGTGATGCCGGCTGACATGAGATGATATAAAATTTAAATTTTAACAATATTAATTAATAAATAACTGTAGAACACAAATAATTTATAGAATATGTTTATATAATAAACAAAGAATTTAAATCCTACAAGCTAAATCGCTTTAAAAAATTAACGTTAAAATGTATCAATAAAACAAATTATCAATCAGATTGAACTTATAATTTTAATTCAACAAATAGGATCCACATTAAAAACTGCAGCATATTTATTTATTAAATAAGGTTCCTAGTAGGGCAGTTCAGAAAACTCTTGAACTGTGGACTGGAAAGAAACCTAGTATTAGACATCTACATATTTGGGGATGTCCAATAGAAGTAAGAGTATATAATCCACATGAAAATAAATTGGACCCTAGGACGATCAGTGGCTTCTTCATTAGTTATCCAGAAAAGTCAAAAGTGTTTATATTTTATTATCCAAGCCATAATCCTAGAATAGTTGAGACTGGTAATGCTAAATTTTTAGAGAATGGTGAGTTTAGTGGGAGTGCTGAAAAAAAATTATAAAGATAAAGGAAATAAGGGTAGTCTGGTAGATATTCCCTTAAATATTCCTTATGCATCTATAGAGAGTAGAAGTGTTATTTCAGTTATTGATTAAGATAACAATACTGAATAGAAATTAAGTGAATCAGCACCCATAAATGAAATTAACTCACAAATTCCTAATGATAATGAACCACAACCTATAATATTGAGAAGGTCTTAAGTTAGGTTTCTCAAAAGACAAATATCAACAGTAATTTATTCACTAAAATGAATTTATGATCACTCAATCTAAAGATAGATAGAGTACTCAAGTACTGAATTTCCATTAATATCGAATAATCAAAAAAATATAAAATTCAAAAAGAAAATATACTTCTACCAGAAATTTAAATACTTAATTTAACCTATGAATATGCTTTACAAGGCATGTGAGGCAAACAAGAAAAAAATAAAAGATGCAGCAGATGACTAGGCAAGCTTTCGACACAATGTTGATACAATGAAGCACATCCTGAAGGCCATAGTAATAGATGCGGGTGTGACTCCGCAAGGGGAATGTGGACATAATCTGAGGAAGTAGTTGCATTCTTGAGAAGGGGGCAGTGTTGATCGATCAGAACGGAGTTGAAAGTAGGGAAGATCTTTGGCTCAAAGAGAATGACAACAGTAACAAAACCGAGAGCAAAAGGAGAATTGGAGATTTTTTTACTCAAAGGGATAAATAGGATTTGAAGGATTCTCGCATAAGGATATTCCTTAAATGTAATCAGAACTTTACTCAACCTAATTTTCATTCATCCTTATCTAGAAATCTTCATTACAAATGTATATCTTATACTTCCCCTGAGTAACATAACCAGATAGTTGCTCCATATAAACAGCTTCAAAAAAATCTCAACAAAGAAAAGCAAGACTATTATCCACTATAGCACAATTTTTGAATAACAACCACAAAAGTAAGAGGTGAATAGAAGTTAACTTAGCAAAGGTAAAAAAGTTTCCATGTAACTCATATACTATAAACATGTGTAAAACATTTTGGAAACCAGACTGGCACAATAGTGTTTCACATAACCATTAGGATTATACTTCACCTTAATAACCCAAGGCTATGGATAGGTCTGGGGAGGAAAATTTCGTGGGAGATTGATCTATGAGATCATCTGCTGAAGGTGTTGGTCTTCTTGCAATTTCAGGCCAATGAGTATACACTTGTACAGCCTGAGTACTAGGAATAGGAGCCATAGAGGATAGAGGAAAATGACTTAGAATCGAAAAAAGTTATCCATTGAAATGAATAACTTACAAGTGGCAAGATCATAACACTTACAACCCATCTGAGAACAAGAATAACCCAAGAAGACATACTAGGCAGAATGGATAAAAACTTACCAATGTTAGGACAAAAATAGTGCAGAACATAAATAAAACCAAAAATCTTGTGAATAATCAAAAATAAGGATTTATCCGGATACAAATTTGATAGGGCGAATGAATATCAATAGTAGGAGATATCATTCTTATGATAAGTAAGCAATCAAAACAGCATCAATCCAAGTTGTGTGAAGTAAATTCATTTGAAACATCACAGTGAAGGCAACATCAAGCAAATGACGATGCTTGCATTCAACCACTCCATTTTGTTGTGAAGGATAAACATATGATATTTGATGAATGCAATCATTCACAAAACAAAATATATGATAGTTTGATTGCGTGTACTCAAGCGCATCGAAAGTACAAAAATTGAACCGTTATTCCTTGATAAAATTTTTATGAAAGAACATTTCATATTTGACAATTTATCAACTACAATCATGTAACAAAAACAAGGTCATCAACAAAGATTACAAATAAATATATTCAAAACCCAAATGAGCTGCAATAGAACCAGATTCCCAAATGTACAAATGAATCAAATTAGATAGAGCCTGATTACACTTAGCAAACACTGATAGGTGATGATTTCCAAGTTCACAAGCCTCACACTCAAATCTAGTAATTGAAAGAGTAACAAAAATAACAAATTTAAGATGACTAACAGGAGAATGACCAAGACAACAATGTCATTAATATGAAGACATGAACTGCAGAGACGCAAGAGCAAAAATACTATGTTTAGACGAGCAGTAAACTCCATCAAACTCAAAACTACTATTAATCATCTTTTGTGTCCTGAGATCCTGAAAGGCACACAAGTAGTAGTGGGGACAAGTCAAGTAGAAGACAGATTTGTAATCAGACATATGAGTAGTTGAACGCACACAAGAAGTAGTAGTGGGGACAAGTCAAGTAGAAGACAGATTTGTAATCAGACATATGAGTAGTTGTACCTAAATCTAAAATCCAACTTGTACCAAAATGAGAAACTGCTACACATCTTGATGTGAAAACAACATGCATAGAAGAAATGTTGGCTTGTAAGAGTCAATCATAGTCTTTGAAGGAGATGGTAATAGTTCCAAAGCCTGAGCCAGATAAATCAAGGGAAGAAATGAACACAAAAGGAGTGCAAGAAGCAAGCTTAGCACATGAGAGATGATTGAAGTTTTCCCAACAAAGATCTGTAGAATGATGAGTGTGCTTATATTGTGGCCATGGTAGAAATGAATTCCTACCATGTCCAAGTCCACCAGTCCAAACTCAATGACCATGGCCACCTCAACTACTCTACAAAGGGAAAACAAGAGCAGAGTGATTCGTGAATAAAAATGAAGCACTAGGAAGATCTGTAACTCATAGTATAGAAGAAAGTGCAATAGCAATCTCAAAAATAGAAGTGTTAACTATCAAGTGCAACCGGATTGACTGAAAGGGGGATAAAGACCAGAGATAAACTTTGCGACTAATAATACATCATTTTATTGTCATATGAAAAAAATTGTAGTAAATGGCCTACGTCATAGAAATTCATCCCATTTCCCTTCAAAAGTGGGATAGCACTCCTGAATGGGAACATCACCTTCCTAGAAGTATGTGATGAAGAAATCCTACATAAAACTTCGCAATTTAAAATCCAAAGTTTGTCATCTATAAAAAATGGAAATATCAATGCAATTTGGAAAAGGAAGATCCAACTGAGCAATCCTGGCATGTGTGCCAACTGAGAACTTGCATGCCCTTGACCAAAGTAAATAGTTAGAACCATTAAATTTAGTAGTGCTTCTAATGATAAAAGAGGATTTGGATTCAAGAAGAGTTGGCCAACATGCCATTGTCAACACAGAGAGAGAAGATAACGTTAGGACTTGTTGGATAGATTTAGATTATATGAGGTGGAGACACAATGGAAAGGTGAGGGGAAAGTGGGGTGTGGCTTCATGAGAGGATTTTGTAGCTTGAGACAGAGATTGCATGATGGGTTCACATAAAAGAGGAGGGTGCTTAAAGTTAGCTACACGGGAGGCTCGATTGCACTATGATAATGTGTTGAATAAGCGCAATGGGCTAGGCTAACAACGGGCTGAACGAGCATTGCAAGACAATTGTGTAATATGGGAGAAGATGGAGTGGTCACATGAGATTGACAACGAGCAAGGTGGGGGTAGCATGTTGAATGGGTACAATAATGCAAGATCACTGCGTTGGCGTGGGTAGATGAAAAGGGAGCATCTACATGGGACAGATGCGGATTGGGTAGACGAAGCAAGAAGAAACAGGCGAGTGGCATATGGCCACAGCAAGCATTAGCGATGGTGATGGTAGAGGAGACAGGATTAGGGTTTTGATACTTCGAAGAGAAAGAATTTTACTTCATTAAACAAAAATAAGCCCATCATCAAGTATTTATATGACGGGAGATAGAACAATGTTTCATAGGTACAAGACATTTAATCTAGTCCAACATAATAGCACTTCCTATCTAACAATAATGACCTTTTCAAATCAACTTATTGGCGCTAGTAACAGCATCCTTTCAATATTCATTTCTAATGCATCTTCCAAGAATATTCAAAATGCACAGTAGACATGTCACAACCTCCCAGCTAGGTTAACGCAAAGGAGACTTCCAATCATAAGATACATTTCACAACAATCTTGAATGGATGTTCAAAATAAAAAGATCTAACAGAAGCCAATATATAAAATTTTTTAATTATCCAACTCAGAGGAATAAATATTCAGCATGCGTCCACCTTATATTATGTGAGCTTCTGTTGTCTCTCATCGGCCTTTAATTCCAAACTCTGTGGCAAAGGAATATGATATAGCTTCCCTTTTTCGTCTGTCAATGATCTCTCAGTCAAGTGGATTCCAGAAATTTCAATCCATCAGACAGAAGGAGTGAAAAGCCTCAGTCCAGACAACAAGAAAAAAGGTACCTTGGCATTCCACTTTGCACCATCTCTTCAAAAAGATTATTTCAACAATCCAAGGCCTACAAAATTTCTAATAGTTAACATATCTTATTTCGTTCACTTTGTTCTTTGTGGATGCCAGGTTATTGTATCTGATTCTTGCATATTGATGTGCTGCCGTTCTTCCACTATACTGATCTTTATAGATGTAAATTTAAACAGCGTTATTTTACGTCATGCTTACTACGTATGAGCAGTATGTCCAATTATAGTTGTTTATTCTAGAATGATCAATTGATCAGGCAGTTAACGGACCAGTAGGAACTACTACAAAAGATGGAAATGATATAGACATGTGCTTCACTCTTGTGAAGCATTAGCTTAGCATATGCATTCCCAGTCACTAGGAACCCGAACAACTCTAAACAAAATATTTTCTTTCAATTTAGGAAAATTAACCGAAAATAAAAAATAAGGAAAACAGAAAGTGCATATGAATGCATTGAAGTTAAAAAAAAAATGAATGCATTGAAGTTAAGAAACAACGCTGCACAAATACAAAGTAGAAATTTGAAGTTTCACCAAGAATAATCTTGAAGAGGATGAGACAGAATAAAAGCAACATAAGCAGTCAACTTCAAAAACATCAGCAGAGAAATGAGGCAGAATTGCCTACAGTAAAACTAGTAAAAATCAACTCTGTAACAAATAAAAGCAAGTAAACAACATTTTACCTCAGAGAAAGCACATGCACGAACAATATGTTTGTGTTCAAATGAATGCAACTGGTCACCAGTTAAAGCATCCCAAACTTTCCTGCAAATAATTGAAGAGAAAATAAAATGTCATCAGATATTTTTTAACCCAAATATGAAAATTTTAATGATACCTAAAGAAGAAATTCCAGCTTTGAGAAGAAATTAGGAAGGATACAAACTTTCTGATAGACTACAAAGTGTACAAAGATTTTAAAAAAAATCAGATCTTATGATCTACATCTTTAAAATCAATTCAAGTAAAATGCACAAAAGAAACAAATTCCATCCAAAATGTTCTTTCAGCATCGTATACTAAAACTGATATTTTTATTAGCAAGAAAAGATAAGTCATATACGCCGAAAAATCAGCAGAAGCTGAAGCAGCACGTAAAGCATTACTGTCCAAGCAACAACTCCAAACTGCACCCTTATGCCCTTCAAATGTTCCAATCCAGTCTCCTGTCTCCCCATTTCTCAGCATGGGACTCGAATCTATAAGAAAAAGAAGAGAAACATAATTTAGAGAAAAGGAATCAGGAAATACAAGTACTACAATCAGGAGTAAAAAGGAGAAAATTTCTTTTACTTACACGTTCTATAAACTAAACACACATGATAACAGCATAAATTGCAATCTATTTATAGAAAATTTGCATAGCCATCCATCGAAACTCTTGAAAATGAAAGCCAAACAATCACTAAATTCTACCATGGACAATATGTACAGAATAAATAAGGGAAGAACAATTTGGAATACCAAATTTTCCACATGAGAACAAATGAAACCATCTACTCTCGATAACCACTCAGGATAGAAGTAATTAACAATCAGGATGGAAGAAATCAGTAGACAATGCCAATATCAAATTTAGCAGGATAATGAATATCAATTTTTATAAATTTTTTGCCCAATATAATTGAGCATTCCAGCACAAAACAAGGCTAATACAACAACAACAACAACCAAGTCTTTATCCATTAGGTGAAGTCAGCTATGTAAATTTTTTATTTTCATTACACTTTATCAATTAACAAATCTTCATTTAGCTTTAAATGCGTTTAAGATCATTCCTTATAGCTCATTACTATGCCTTTTTTGATCTCTCTTTTTATATAAGTATGATCCAAGAACTTAACTTTTATTACTGGAACTTCAATCGACCTATGATACATGTGTCGAAATCATCTAGGCCGATTATCTCTGAACTTATCCTCAATTGATGTTATTTTGACTTTCTCATAAATATATTCATTTCTCATAAATATATTCATTTCTCATTCTATTTTTTTTGTACATACTTACTCGTTAACTTTAGTATACTTATTTTTACAATAATTAATTTATTTATATATTTTCTCTTTATAAGCTAACATTCGACACCATGTACCATCATTGTCTTACTATTATATTATAAAATTTATCTTTAAGTCTGAATGAAAATTTTTCATTATTAATCCTTCTAATGACAGAACTATCTATTTCACCATCAAATTTGTATAATTGATCCTAGGTTTCTAAAGTATTCTCTTCTTGATAACAAAACAAGGTTAATACAATGATATAAAATAAAAACTATCACCATGCCAAAGCAAGATGTGGACGCCAATGCTTTAGGAACAGGTGAAAATTATCAATTATATAAGTTAGAGAAATGGTCCATAAAACTTGAATACCATAACAGTTCTCTCAATAAAAGCAAAGCAAGGACAACATATAACACCATTTTGTCCTTCTTCTCCTAATATAAAGTGACTTATAATCACACTTTAAAGCCTCTTATAAAATTTCATAGGCATCTACAATGTTAAATGAATTAATCCCATTACAATTCTCTCAAAACAAACAACAGCATTTTGTCCTTTTTATCCTAATACAAAGTGACATCATCAAAATTTTAAAACCTTTTATCCAACTTCACCAGTATCTTCAACGTTACATAAATAAGGCCATGGACAGCTTATGTGGCATATCGTCAATATGTTGAAAAGTGAAGCTATCTTCGAAAACTAAAAAATAACTGCAGACCACAAAGAATCTGGATATACTTCAGAGAAAGAAATCAATAAGTATCACGGGAAGTACCAAAACAAATAACCGAAATAACGGATCCCCTTAAACGGTGAAACTGAAAGAAACCAAATTCAATCAACAACCCATTCCGACATAAAGAAAGGATATAAGAAGAATCAGAATCCTCACCCTTGCTAGCACTGATAAGAAAGAAGCCATCCGGAGTTATAGGGCTGTAGAACAAGTCCACAACGGGTCGCGAGTGACCATGGCACACGAGAGGAACCGCAACCTTCCTCTTGTCCATTTCTCCGCTGACCTCAACAATGACACGGACGAAATCCCTAACCCTAAATTCTCTCTCTACCCAACAAAAAGAAAGCTAAAAGGAGTCAAATCTCACTAAAGCTACACAAATCAAACAAGCCCTAAAGATACGATGCCGGTTCAAAGGGTGCGAGAACTTGCAGAAAAAGATCGTCTTTTACAGGATTCAACCACGATTTCGCCACCAAAACACCTCAGCGATCTAATTGAAGAAAATTCAAACTAATAATCAGTGATCTACATACACTGTTTTGACTGCGGAAAAAGAAAGGTGAAAAAAAGAAAAAGGGGAAGAGAGGTAGAGAGGATCAATGGAGACCGGAGGCCAACCAGGCAGGTGGACAAATTTCACTCAATCGGGTATTTATAGAGGGAAGATGATCGTAAGGTGCGAGTCTCGCACGTAAACGTGACAGTTGGCATCACCAGATAGGTTGGGCCGTTGGCATCCATCGCTGCGTAACACAATTATATTTCATCGAAATAAAAAAATAGTTATACTCTTCCTGAAAAAATATATTGCAATCTAACAACACAGAAGAAGTCAACAAAAAATTAAAAAAACAAAAAAATCAATTGCAGGAAGTATACAAAAACTAATTATATGAAAAAACTTCAAATTAATAAAATCTTGTGAAAACTAAATATTTTTATGTGATTAAAACTAAATATAGCAATACATAAAATCTTCATTGGTACAAAAATTAGCTGGCAAAAATATCTCAAGGCTGTTGTTGACGGAAAGATGTGGGAAGTCTCGAGAATTGGCGGTACGCAGCGTGTTTAGCCCAGAGTTCTGATTAAAAATATAATAATCATCCAGAATAACACAAAGGAATTTAAGGTGCTTCAGAAAGGAATTCCCTTACGTCCACCAAGGCGTTAGTGAGGGAGATTTCATTAAAAACAGAGATTTGGTTAGAAGACCAGTACAAAAGGGAATACAAATATCGTGGACAAGGTTTCTCAGGGAGATCTATTGTATCTTTTGTAGTGGAGTTCAGTGGATTTTTCGGAAGGGGGCACTGAACAATTTTGTTGAGCCCATACTGGCGGTCCCACCACTGCCGGCCACTAGAGAAACCAGAAGTAGTGGGTGGAGTACGCGGCTTCTTGGACTTCTCGAGTAGTGGGAATCTTTATTGGGAAGAACCTATGCTGATGTGGTGCTCTGATAACGATAGCCGAAGCCGATAAAGTATCGTGTCCACTGTTGTGGGAGATGATCTGGCATACTATCGCACCCGATGTTATGGGATGCTTTAATTTCGTGCCCGATAATGTGGAGGATGTTGTTGCCATAATCATCACGGCCAATGTTACGGAGGATGCCGATAGCTGAAGCATCAGTTGTGGAAGGATGATGCAAATCGCCGAAACGTCGACACCAATGTTGAGGAAGGCCTAACCAACAGGATCGAGGCTCGAGGTCTGCAAAAGAGAAACTTGATTAATTATTTGATGACGATAGAGGCTTGAGAGGGTCCCTCTGGGTGCTCCGTGTATGGCTGAGATGTGACAACGAATCCAGGTGTAAACAAATAGTTAAATCCTAGAGGAAAACATATAAGAACAAACAAAGAAGGAGGCTCGACAAAGATTTTGGAGTTGAACAACTTTTTATAGCTTCTTCTAAAGCAAAATTTTCTTCTCTTTTTTGCACAATTCAGGAAGATGGAGGAGGGCCAAGATTAAGGTTTCAAAATGTCGAAAGGTTGATATGGGGTTAGAGACGAGGACCAACTTTGATAAGATAGTGAAAGAAATTTTTATTCTTTATGCTATTTTGGAGAAAAAAAGCAATCGATTAGCTCTTTACAACAACTAAAGCTCTTTTAGTGCGTAGACCAAAATCAGAACCACTAGTTTAAAAAATAACAATAATAATAATAAATAAATTTAATCATTCTACATAAATTTTAATATAAAAAATATTATTTTATTTTACATACTTAATATTTTTCAATAAAAATATCAACTTTATTTCATATCCTAAACTAAAATACTAAATTCTAATATTTTGGTTTATTATTTTATTTTACATACTTAATATTTTTCAATAAAAATATCAACTTTATTTCATATCCTAAACTAAAATACTAAATTCTAATATTTT
>JAEMOT010003110.1:85311-128767 GCA_019297695.1 Apostasia ramifera | reverse complement strand
TATAATATTTTTTCATATAATAGAGCAGTATTACATAGAGCTAATATATGTATTACCTTCAATAAAAAAATGTACATATAGAAATTTTATAAAAAAAATACATATAATATACTATATGTATAATAAATAATGAAATCATAAAATAATATAAAAAGTTAATTTAATTCAACCAAAAAATTAATTAAAAATCATATAAATTTAATCAATTCAAAATAAAATCCATTAAAAGGTTCAAATATTATGGTTCGAATTTTTTATAATAAAAAATTTATATATAACGTCACGCATATTATTTCTCAAAAATCGCTATTTCAAATTAAAAAAAATTTGTGATAGTTTGTAAAATTAAAAAAAATTAAAATCTACACAGTTTTTCCCACAAATATGATTTAACGTAAAATTTATCCGAGAAAGGGAAAAGAAATCCATCTCCCCTCCTCTCTCTCTCTCTCTCTCTCTCTCTCTCGCGTTTTCGATCAATCGCATTGCTCCCGTTCGCTCATTTGATCGAATCTGGCCTTCATACGAATTCGCTGCTCTCTCTGTGGCAATCGGAATGGGTTCCACGGAGGAACAGCAGAAGAGGAATACGGATTGCGTCTACTTCTTGGCTTCACCTCTCACCTGCAAGAAGGTATATACTTCTCCAGAAAACCCTCCCTTCTTCCATTTTCCATCGCCATTTTCTATTTCTTTGTTTCATTTCGTTTTCCTTTTTGAGGGGTTGTGGTTGTGGGAGGGTGTGCTGTTCGATTCGTTTTCATCCCATTTCCGATTTTGGATAGTTCAGTTATTTTCCTTTCTCGTTCTTTGATTTTTTATTTGCCCTTAGTCCGACTGGCTATGGTAGGATCTAATGTCCTTCGAGATGGAGCGAAATGCGTATGTGGACCTTGGTTAGGTTTAGCATGCTTCGAGTTCTTGATCATCTTTTTCTTTCCTAGGGTTTTTAATTTTTCTCTTCTGTACTCCTCTCCTGACTTTTTCGAGGTTATGGAGTTAGGCGATGGTGCTGTTAACTGATTAGTGTCCTCAGACATTGCTTGAATACTGTGTGTTTTTGCATGTTCGAGTAGTAACATAGATTATACCTTGATATTATGCTTATTGTGGGCTTATCTGCATGCTTATTTTGATCCTAAGATTGTACTATTACTGTTCTTTGTCTGCTTTTTCTAAACCACTGTGATCCAGTTCAAGAAGCTTTTAACGGGAATGATCTTAATGAAATAGAAATTTGCCATGTATTAACTACTCGTGCTTTGTGTGATTCCTACCTTTTTCCATAATTGGTCACAAACTGGATAGCACTGTAGACATGGCCTCCATAATATTGCTTTATGAAATTTCCTAATTTTCTATTTTTTAGGGGAGTGAATGCGAGTATCGTCACAGTCACACTGCTAGACTTAATCCAAGTGACTGTTGGTATTGGTTGAATGGAAATTGTTGCAATCCAAGTTGTGCTTTTCGGCATCCAGTAAGTTGACATTATTTGTTTGATTTAGCTTTGAATTATTTGGATTGATATTGTTTCAATTGTTTTGACACTTCCTTTCTTAATCTTTTACGTTCTAGTTCCTAAATAAAGGTCTAATAGTTTATTTAAGTGTTGAGCCATGTGAAGCATCATTTTTTGTAATTGATTTGTTTCAATGATATAATGAATCATACAAGTATAGGCATAAGAAGATGATTTTCATGTCTCGATCTAACTAAATTTTTTCTTCAGGTACTTTGAAATATTTAATATAGTGCTAAATGCTGGCCTGCAAAGAGGAAACATATAAATAAAATAAATATTGCAGAAATGAGGATGCTAAGGTGGATGTGTGGATATACATGAAAGGATAGAATGAGAAATGAGTATATCTGAAAGAAAATTGTTGTTGCACCAATTGAGGATAAACTTAGAGAAAGTCGGCTTAGATGGTTTGGACATATAAATCGTAGGCCGATTGAAGCTCCAGTTAGGAAAATTGAGTTATTGAATTTTGCCTATGTACAAAGATGAAGAGGGAGACCAAAGAAGACATGGCAAAAAACTATAAAGAGTTATCTTAGTTACTTAGACTTAGATAAGAATTTGGTAACTGATAGTGTAGTCTACCCCACCTAGTGGGATTAAGGTTTGGTTGTTGTTGTTGTACTTTAAAATATTTACATTTCCTAGTTACCCTTAAAGCTATATTTGAAAAAGGTGTAAGAAACATTTGAATATGTATAGTGTTCATAAACAAAGGTCCATAATTCATCTCGAGTGGACACTATTCATATTGTCGAACCCATTTATGAGTTGATATCTAAAAGTTTTTTTGTTCATCTATGCAAATCCCTTATATAGGGTAGTTTTGTCATTTTTGAAAATTTTCTTTACTAGTATCCTTTTTTTGAGAAAACTCTTTACTAGTAATTCTAGAACACCTTTTATTTATATTTTTTCACGATTTAACAAAAAGATTGAATTTACAGTTTTGGACATCTTAGTTACGATCATCTTCCTCAAATCATGCATTTTTCTCTCTTTTAATACCACTACTTAGGTTAGTAATATCATTATAACTAGCAAGACAAAATACTATGCAAAAGTAGGAAACAACCATTGCAAAGAAAACTCAAAATCAATTTTTATCGAATAGGTAGATAGCTTATGCAGCAGAAAACTATGCAATGCAGGAACAATACCTTGTTTTGTTGACACGAATTATAGAGTTGAAATGTTTTCCTGCTTAAGTTTAGGCATGCAGCTTTCTGGCATATTCCATGAATCGTTTGCATATGGAAGCATAAGAATGCACCAACTTGTCTTTGGTTATAATAACTCCTCAATTAAGACATGACTTATGCTTCATCATAATTTTTTCTTCTTACAAATTATATTTCAAAAGCATTTTTTAAGGAATAAGATATTTAACATAGATGGATAAATTATTTTTAAAAGCTTTTCAATAATGATTGTGGCAATACATTTGATCTTATGAAAATTAGCATTAAAAAAGAGAATAGAAATTGTTGTTACATCCAGCATATTAGTAAGGTTGAAGTTTGGGAGGCGTTAAAGAAGATAAAGTGTAAGAAGATAGTTGGACCTGATGATATTCCAATAGATGTTTGAAAATGTATGAGAGATAAAAGAGTTTCTTGGCTTACTAGATTATTTAATATGATTTTGAAGATTAAACAAATGTCAAATAAGTGGAAAAAGAGTGCATTGGTATTTATTTATAAGAATAATAAAAAAAAAAAAAAAAATCTATTTATAAGAATAAAAGACAATGTACAAGATTGTGTCAATTATAAAAGTACTAAATTAATGAGTCATAATTTAAAATTTTGGGAAAGAGTAGTCGAGTAGAGATTATATTGTAATACTAGTGTGTCATAGAATCAATTTAGTTTTATGTCTGGTGATCCACTATTGAAGCTATTCATCTGTTGAGGGGTTTAATGAAAAGATTAGAGAGAAAAGAAAATTTTTGTATTTGAAAAGTTTCAAAGAAAGTACTTTAGAAAGTTTTAGAAAAAAAAAGAGTTTGCACTATCTATATTCAAGTTGTTAAAGACATATATAAAGGGGCTGTTATTTTTGTTTGAGCATAAAGTGATTTAACTAAGAATTTTTCAATTACAATTGGATTATGCGAAGGTTCAGTTTTAATTTCATTTTTTTTTGCATTAGTTATGGAGATCCTGACCTGACATATCCAAAAAATAATACCTTAGCATATGCTTTTCGCAAATGATATTTTTTTTATTGATGAGACTAGAGAAGCGGGTAAGTTAAAACTTGAGTTATAGAGGAATATCTTATAATGCAAAGATTTTCATTTTAGTAGATCAAAAATTGAATATATAAAATGCAAATTTAGTTAAGATAGAAGCACTTATATTGGTGAGATGATAATTGATAATCAAGTCATTAGGAAGAGTGAGCGATTTAAATAATCTGATTCAATTATACGAAATAAAAGGTGAAATAGATGAGGATGTTATCAATAAAATTGAAACAAGATAGCTAAAATAGAGAAATACTTTTAGTGTGTTGTATGATAAAAATATTACTTAAATTTAAAAGTAAATTATACAAAATAGTTGTAATACCAGCAATATTGTATGATATAAAATGCTGGCCCACCAAGCAAAAACACATAAGTAAAATAAGTATTGCAGAGGTGAGGATGTTAAGGTGAATGAATAGGTATACACAAAAAATAGGATGAGAAATGATTATATCCGCGAGAAGATTGGGGTAGCCTCAGTTGAGGATAAGCTTAGAAAGAATCAGCTTAAATGATTTAAGACATATAAATCATAGGCCGATGGAAGTTCCAGTAAGAAGAGTTAAATTATTTGATTTTGTCTGTGTTAAAAGAGAAATAGGAAGACTAAATAAGATATGATAAGAAATTATTAGAAAAGATCTCACATATTCAGAGATAAATGAAGACTTGTTAGGCATTTTGATTTTTCTTCTCTAGAGTGATGCATATGTAATGGCTCTATTACCAAGCACTTTGGAAAGATTATTCATTTTGTGTTCAGATGATTAAGTACAAGCTTTCTGATGATATTTCTGAGATAGCGCAGAAATCTTTGTATGCCAAATCATGTTAGTGTTAAACACATTTTAGGAAACAAATGCAGAGGAACCTAGAAAGTGACTATGTTGTCTAAATAAAATATATAGGACATTGCTTGGATGCATCATGACAATCAGAATGTGGTAGAACTTTAGGATACTTTTGAGGCATTGTAGTAAGAACACGACAGAGCACTTGTTCATTAAAACTCCTCAGCCTAAATTTAATTACGAAACATACCCTCTCTAATTAATCACCTTCACCTCATTCCACCCTTCACCCTCATGCAAACAAAAAGTTCAAAATTATGAGACCCTAAATTACTTTCCTTCTTAACAGCTATTCTACCCGCACTCGGGAGCCTCCGAAACTTTGTTCTTCTTAACATTGAGCAAAAATATGCCAAATTATGTCATCACATAGGATATTTATTGTTTGATCATCTAATTTACTTTTATTTTTTGTTTTTATTCAATGAATCATGTTTTTTTATGCTTTATGTATTTTCTTAAATGTGAATTATTACTTGTGTTACTAAACATATAATTATATGATTATATAGCTATATTATTTATTGTGTCTTGTTGTATTCTTGTCCTGTATTTTAGAAGTTTTTTGATTGTCGTGTGGTGTCATGTCCATACTTCCTAGCATAATAATCATGTCATTTGCATGTTTGCTATTGCTATTGTGTGGCATGAACTATTATTGGTGTGTCAACACCGTATTTTCATAAATCAATTGCAAGTTGTTTTACGGGAATATTTTCTTATGTTGTACATGCTATCTAATTAATTGTTGTCATCAATCTTCAACCCGTGAATATGCACACCAAAGATGTGAATATTTTCAGGTTGCTTTCATTTCTGGATTTCTTATTGCGCTTTGTTGTCATTCTTCTGAGAACTGCATAAACCAAATAATCTTTTTTTAATTTTATTGTACATTTCGTCCTTTTTGGCAGCCAGTGGAAGGTTTAAATGGAATGAAAACTGTTCCATTAAAAATGCATTCACAATCTGTTGTTCCAACCAGCAAGTCCAGTGTTCCTTGTTACTTTTTCTTCAATGCAATCTGTAACAAAGGCGAGCAGTGCTCTTTCCTTCATGGCTACTTCCCTGATCAGAAAATCATGAAAGCAGTTTCTGAAGTAAGTGATAGTCATCCTCCAGAAAATAAGATTTCTGCCAGTAGTGATACTGGGCCAGCTTCAGTGGAGCTTCCAGCAGATCCTCCTGCTGAAAACTTGCATTTGTTCAAGCAAAATTTTCTGGAGGAGGTTCTTAAACAGTCAGCTCCTGTAAATGTACTGGAGGAACGTAGCCAATCTGCAGAGTATATGGTGCCTGATCATGAGGAGCCAACTGATAATTCACATAATGCTTTGGATTTGGTGGACCAAAGTGGTCAGCTCTCTCCATATCAGAGTTCTGAGGAGCTGATGAAAGTGCATGTTGAACCAGAATTGGATGAGCGTTGGGAATCTTCTCCAGGATTTGATGTGCTTGTTGATGATGGTTCAGAGCAATTAGCCTATGATGATGATGGTGCTGAGTATGTACCAGCTCACAATGGGGAGTCTGATTTGCTTCATAGCCAGTTACTAGACTATGGTTTTGAAGGTCGAGCGGATTATGACCATCTAAGGTACCATGATGAAGGTTATTTGTATGGTCCAAGTCATTATGACAACTATGATCACATCGAAGATGGATATTTGGATGATTTCAGCCACCAAGGTTCATTTCCAAATGAGGAGAGGATTTTTGAGAATGGTTTTGATCGGAAAATGAAAGTGATGGGCAGGATCTCTTCTGACCAAAATGGTAGAGATGATGGTTGGGATCTTCGTGACCATTTAAGGAAGCACAAGAGGATGAATGTTCACCGATTTCCCATGAATTCTCGAAAGCGACGTGTATCCCATGCTCGTGGCACTAGCCAAGAAAAACCTATGAGGTGTGGTACAATTTTTCCAAATTATTGTAGGTTAGCCTCAGAAGTTGGGAAGTCCGTGGTACCTTCTTCACAAGGTGACATTGAATCTACTATTGATGATCATCACAGGCAAGATCAGACTGGATATACTGAAGTTAGTAGGTTTAAACGAGCTCGACTAAGGGAGAGGGAAAGGAGAAGACGACGATGGAATTCCCCAAGTACTTCCTGTGATAGACATCAGAGCACTAATATGAAGTTTCTGAAATCTTTAGAAGTTCATCATGATGGTTTTGTTGGACCAAAAACACTTGCAGAGATAAAAGAAGAGAAGAGAAGAGATAAAACAAGTGGTAAAATCTCCCGGGATTTTCTTCAATATCAGAAGAGGCAAGAAACAATAGATTTTGAGGGCCCAAAACCTTTAGAGGAACTGCTCAAGGGCAAGAGGAGATCTGAAAATGCTAATGCTGGCATGTCGGCGGGTAAAGAGTGCTTTAAAGTGAGCTCTATGGTTGAAAAGAGAGTAGATGATGCTAACATGTCAGTTGTAGAGGATCAGGATAGAATATACATGGCTTTCTATGAAACGGATGATAAGTATGTTGAAGTTGATGGCAGTGATGGTGTTGATGATGATACCTTCCAGAAAAAAGTTGCTCACATGCTTTCTAATTAGAACTGCGGTAAAATCCATTCACTATCCTTCCTTCCGTGGTGAACAATTGATTTCTTCCATTTTCAGTTATAGATGTGACTTGGAATAATTTTAGAGACAGCAGAGGGTATCGGCTGCCTTGTCATGGTTGCATTCTTGAGTTCTCTTAGTTTTCCCTTTGTTGGTTCTCTGAATATGAAATCGGTTTCTAGTGTGTAGAACTTCTAGTCTGTCAGCTTCTATGCCTTAACATTTTCATATATTCAAGCAATTTACTATCTTGTGGGGTGGGTTAAGTACTTATATTTTTACTTTCTACTTCTATTTGTAATATACTAGCTTGTGCGATTAGGTACTTATGATTTTGGTGTCTGCTTCTATTTTGTAAATTTTCTGGCTGATTTTCTATTATTATAGTAAAGAACATGGTGTTTGTTGTAGTATATTCAGTGTAATGTGGGATCGCAAAAAGTACTTAACGGTGCACTTTAGATGTTAGTATTTAATTTCACTGTTGTAGATGATTGATATCTATTAGTTGGTTGAATGTCATTTTGTTAAAAGATTAGATGCTATTAACTTAATTATTATTATTATCTCGAAGCTTCACTAACTACTCTTTCCAATCTTTCCTCCTCTTCCTCCTATTCCTTTAGAAAAATCAATCCCACCTCACTTCCCTCCATTTCTGTTAGGGTGTCATGCCATCAAGATGGCACCCAAAATTGGGTGTCATGCCATCAAGAGTGGTAATTTTATAAATTTTTACAATATGATTTAAATATGTCATCAAATCAAACAATTGATTTCTTTAAATAAGTCGACATAACATCAAAATAATATTACATCAAAATGACATTGAACCAAATGCTTCCCTAGTTATTTCTCTGTTTCAAATGTTTAATTTATTACTTTGCTGAAATCTAGTTTATGCTCGTGCATATGGTTCTTGTAATTCCCCTTCCATCGGCCAAGTTGTGAATTATAGGATTTTCTATGGTAAGTTTGCTTTTCATGTTAATTCCCCTTCCATCGGCCAAGTTGTGAATTAATCAAAATGAACCTTGATTGAATTTCTGCACATGGTAAGCCAAATCCAATAACTCTTCTTGACCTTTTTCGAAGATCATTGTTATCTATACCTCTTGTTTCTACTATGCTTATGGTTCTTGTAATCCAGCATTCATCTTGTCCTTCATTGCCAACTTTTTGTTATTAACAAGGGTTGGTGATTAGCCTTCTGGGAGCTTTGGTTCTGGCGGAATACCCCACTTGAAGAATGTAAGAAATTTATGATTACATGAATAATCCAATACAACTGATATCAGTGCCAAGTGGATCTCCACACAATCAGAACCTTACTTGTAGGATAAATGGCAGGAACTATCTCTAATGGGCTTAGATCGTGAGAATTCTACTGAAACGGCTTGAGAAGCTAGGTCACTTGAATGGAACGGTTCCAACACCTGAAGATTCAAACTCCCCAGCATGGGAAGAAGAAGACTCCATGAGTATGTCTTGGTTGTGGAACTTTATGCAACCAGAGATTATCAAGTTTTGGCATTTTCCTCACTGTTCAAGATATTTGGGTAATTGTCCGCCAAACCTACACTAAAGTGCAAGATACAACCTTGATCTGTGAAATCAAGATGAGGGTATCGACTACCAAACAAGGTACAATGTCTGTTATTGAATAATTACTATCTCATGATAGGTCTTTGATTGGAGATGGATCACAACCAGTGTATCAAAATAAAGTTTAGTGATGATGCTAAAGCACTGAAATATTTTTTGGGAGGGGGCAGGATATTTAGATTTTCTTGCTGGACGTCATGTTGAATTTAATCAACTTTCACTCCCAATACTAGGTAAGGAAAAGCTAGCTTTGTTTAACTGAAATTTTTTCAAATGATCCGGGAAGAAGAAAGTATAAAATCTGTTATGCTTGAATCTCAACCAGCTGAGGGATTGTTGAGAATTACAACAGTCCCTGCAAATGTTAGGGATAATAGAAATAGCAGTGAGTAATAATAGAAATAGTAAATCAGGACACAGAAATAGCAGTGAGAATAGAAAGGCTGACTGAGACAATCCTAATCAAGAGGGACTATGGTGCACTTACTGTGAAAATTACTCCAAGCCTCATGACAATCTAAATGGAGGATGTAGATGGCAACAACAAAGCCAAGCTCATCTCACTAATAGAGAGGGATGCCTCAAGAAAAGATTAATAAAATCCAGGAGCTCATCTCACTTATTGTGCTTCTTCTAGACGGGTTATGAACATTAATAAGTCTATCATTATCTTTAGCCGTATTACATTGAGGAACAGGAAGGCGGTGATCCAAAGACAATTTCGAATGTGGGAGAGCTAGCAATGACGCTATTTAGGGATTCCCCTTTCCAAAATAGACAGACCAAGGCATATTTTGAGGCTATCATTTTAGAAGTCAGGAGTTATATCTCTTTCTAGGGAATTATGAAGCTTTCCTTAGCCGGGCAGATTACTCTCATCAATAGTATTTTGATTTTTTTTTATATCAATATTTTGACCTTTATCCTTGTCTGTGCCTTGTTGCATGCCTTTGTGTCCACGAGTGTGCTAGATGCTATTGAGAAGCTCATTCAAGCTTCCCTTTGGAGTGGAGATGCTGAAATTAAGACCATTCATTATATTTCATAAGAAGACGTTGGCAAGCCTAAGTGCCTTGGAGGATCGGGAATTCATGACTTCAAGAAGTGGAGAGATACCCTTGTTGCAAAGCATACAACAAAGTTATTTGGGAAAGGTGATTGCATTTGGAGAGACAATTTCTTTGCTAAGTATAGTGCTGGATCTCATCCCATTTACATTAGACGTGGAGATTCATTTGGAAGGTTATTTACGTAGGGGTGAGCATTTATAGTGCAACATGTTTTGGCTTCTGAAAGAGGGCAGATCAGTCTTTCATGGAGAGTCCTTGGCTCTCTACGATTCCATTTACTGTATGACCCACTTTCATTAACATGTAGCTGAAGGAGGATTCGAGTACAGTGGAAGATCTTTTGAAGGATGGTAGTTGGAATAGGAGGAAAATCAGCTTGATCTTTCGAGAGGAGCTTAGTAGTATGGTGTTATCCATTAGCATGCACTTTCATTTGGATCATGACATGCTATTCTCGGCTTATGCGGAGCAGCAAAAGGTTCTCAATTGCTTAACACTGCAAGCAATTTGCAAGGGTGGACGATATTTGAGCTGGATCTTGGTATTGGTAGATTTCTACTTAGCTGAGGATGTGGGACCTTCTTTGGAGAGTTTGCAAAGATGCCATCTCTATCATGATTTGTTGTACCGACGCGGATTGGTGATCACAAATCACTGCTTTTGTGGATGTGATGTTGTAGACATTCTTCATATCATTATGGAGTGCCGCATTAGAATGAAGGTTTGAAAGGAGTTAAGAAAGTATATTTTATTTCCACTAATGTCTTCCTTGCAAGTTCATCTCCAGTTGTTAGCTTCAACAACACAATGCAACGAGAGGGATAGGCACCTTATCATCGAGGCGATTATCATCTATTTTTCTTTTTCTTTTTTTTGAAAATTCTTTCATCTACTATTATTAAAGGGTCAGGGAACTCAAGTTCCATGGCCAACCAACCCCATCACTCAATATCATTGCTACTATTGTCTCAAACTTAGTCGATGTTGACTTGAAACTAACAAAGAGCTACTAGGATTCATAGGCCTCCACAAGGTCCCATATTCCAACCCTTGATTGTTGGATCCTCTCTTCTTGAGTGGTTCAAAGTCTAACTTTAATAGCTCTTTATAGGGAAATGAGATTGCGGACACCTGCTACGTCATCCAAGACCACCGTAGAGGTGTCTTGCATACAGGCGAAGAAAGTATCTTCACTCACGCTATAGCTACGATGGAGATGGAAGTAGCATCTCATGGGATGAGAGCTACTCTCTCTCTAATAGGAGATTCCACATTATTGTGGCTTGAAGGGGATCGAAATTTGAAGCTGAACAACACAGCTTTAGCACCCTCAAAAACTGCAAGGCATCAACATGGAGAGAGTGAGAACATGGGACTAGCTGAATTTATTTCTTGTTTCTGTATATATTATGTAACATATGTTAACGAAGTTACTAATAGTGTCATGAGTTACTTAGCCCATCTAACAGGAATAGGGTTGGGAAACGCTCTTACCTAATGATTTTTTAATATCCTCAGTGGGGAGGTGACTTGATGTACTTGCATTTTTTGATTTTTTTAATAATGGTTTATGCTACACTTTTTTTTGAGAATTCCTAGGCCACACTTTTAGAAAAAGACTTTTGTTATGGAGAAATTATTGGGTGCGAACAACGCATTGTTTGACGCCCAATAAGCGAACGTCACATAGGTGTGTGGGTCCACTCACCATACGTGGCATGCACTCGTTGGGCGCCGAATAGTGTGTCCGTTATGTGCTCATTTGCTTAAATAAGTTCCGTACTTCTGCTCCTTTAATGCCTTAGACTTTTTTTGGATTCCTTGGTAATAAATTAAGAAGCTGCTAATTATTTGATTCCTTATCAACCAAGTTTGATACCTATAAGCCATACCTTGGAAATAAGAAATTATGGCTTTTGAAGGTTCTTCTTTTGATGACATTGAATCTAACTCTTTTCCTTTCATTGTTGTTCACGTTCCTAAATTGTTTACCAACTTGGTCTGCATGCATCGACTTACCAAAGATCTAAATTCTTTGACTGTCACTGTGTTTTTCATGATCTTGCCATGTGGAAGATTGGAAGTTTTAGGGAAAGATGCAGACAATAATGCCTTGAAAATGCTGGTGGCCACAAATGTATAGTTCATGGTTTGAATTTTTTATAGAAAGCTCCGAAATATGGGTCGAGTACTTACGATTTTGATACCCTCCTTTTAGCTACTTAAAAGCATGCCAATATAGATGGTCTTCATTATACTACTTGATATAGGTGCATCTATGACACCATGAATACTAATAGTAGCTCTAGGCAATAGACATTTGATTAGACTTGACATAAATTAGTCGAACCAACTTAGATGGATCCCCAACCAAGTCATTTCTACAAGACTAATCACCAATCTTATTACTATATTCTTATAATGGATCAATATTCGTCCATTACTTTTACTTTCATATTTCGAAAGTATTTTGATAGCATGCAATCTATTTTACATCTGCAAGGAATTAATGTATATGCCTGTGTAGCCTTTATGGAAATAATCCATTAAATATAAATGCATGCATTTATGGAATTATGAAATTAATTGGAATTTTGCACCCAGCAAGGAGCTATTTGAATTATATGATCGTAGCAAGTTGTATTGCCATGCTGGAATGTTGCAGAATAAAGGGTTACTATTAATGTTTATGTAGGCAGTTTACATCTACCTTCCCTGCAGAATGTTTCCTAATCTAATCCAGAGGGAGCAGGTATTCCAGCCGACAGTGGCATTGGATTTCCATCCATTGGGAAGAGATCAATGGCCAGAATTTCTCAGAAAGAAGATTAGGGCTAATAATAATTATTTAAACGAGATTAGAGGAGAATTTTAGAGTTTTTATGGATTTGAAACTTGTTCGCAGTCGTGGGTTTGACATTATCATCTAGGCTCAAAAGGGGATCCGAACTAGAGTGTGGCGTGGAGGAAGGGTTCCGTCTCCTGCAAATTTGAGGCACTATAGAGGGGATCGGCCGGTGGGGTTTGAGGCACTATTGAGAGAATTTATTTGTGGGTGCATGTGCTGGAATACCTTATAAGTTATTCTTGAATTCATCACACACATCGAAAATATGTTCAATGGCATATTTGCTTAGTTTCTACGTATTTTCTAGAACTTCTTTAAAATTCCTGCACAGTTCTGCTTTGCGCTACTGTTAATACATCACCCTTATACTTAAGCATTATTCATATTGTGAAAGTGTGGTTTAGATCTACATTAAATCCAGGTCAGTTTTGAGGATATTTATGTGGAGATTCATGCACTCGCATTCCTTTGCATCCTTACTAAAATTTCATAACAACTTGCACTTTGCGTATTTTCGTACCCACTTCACACATTTTCATGCTTTAGGCTCATCTTATTTCATTACACTAGATTGTCATTGTAGGCCGACAGAATTTCTAGGGTGATGAATTAAGCAAGATCTTCATCTTTTTATGGAAGTTGAAGATCATCTTCGGTGACATGGTCAAAACATAGTTTGGGATATTCATTCAAAGAGTTAGGTCTGACAATGCACAAGATTACTTCAATCATCTACCTTCTTTAAAAGGAAGGTATTATTCATGAATCCTTCTCTATTGAGACTCAAAAAAAATGGAGTTGCCAAGCAAGAAAAAAATTCTTTAACTTCACTCGTACAATTCTACTTAAAAATAACATCAAAAGGATTTTTTTATGTGGGGTGGTAGGGGTGGGGGGGTAGGAGGTGTGAATAATTTGCTATAAATCAAAGTCCTACGACAATACGCTTTAAATTCTACTTTGATTTACATATATCCTACAAATTGCCATCCAAACTAATTGGATACACCTTTTTGTGTACAAGCACTCACAGATCAGGAGTAAATATCCCTTGGTTTTGGAAGGGAGGGGGGGTTGCCATCAACAAGTGTTCGGAATTGAAAGTCCCATGACAATAACTTCAAATTTTAATGACTTACATATTTCCGCTAAATTGCCATTCAAATTATTTAGATGTACTGTATTATTAATACTCACAGAATAGGAGTAAATTAGATTCAATAATGTTAGAATGTGTCTGTTGGATTTTCAACAAATAAACATTTTCCCCAAAGTTCAAATTCCTATCTCCAAAGTCTCAAAAGTAAGTCCTTATGTTTCCTACCTTATGCATATACATGAGTAAGAACCAGTTATTGATCCTAATCCTCCTTTAATTGATATAGATTCTTCTACTATTGCAATATGATGAAACTTCTTTTGAGAATTTAAATGATTTTTTACTTGCCAATTGCCATTACAAAAAGGATCAAAACATATATTCAATATCCAATCTCAAAATGTTTCTTTTTAAAACCCATACCCCAATATAGGAATTTTCATACTTTCATTGATTCCATAAAACATTCCACAAACCTTACGAGAGGTATTAAAGGTAGAAGAATTGGATACGAGCTATGAAAAAGAGATGATTGCTTTTGAGAGAAATAAGGCTAGGGAAATTGTTCATACTCCTAAAGGGAAAAAACAAATAGTGTGTAAATAAGGTTTGTAGAACCGGAGTTGAGATCGAACCGATCAATTGATCATTTTATGGTTTAACCGATTTAATCGGATGATCTCATAATTGTATTACAAGTATTTTTTTAATTTTATAAATATTACAAATAATTTTTAAAATATTTAAATTGATGTATTTAAATAAAATAATGAATAAAAAATTTTAATGAAAAGACTTAACACTTCAACTAATATTTAATATGCTATTAATTAAACTGAAAAAAATATAATTAACTTAACACTCATTTTATACAAATAATTAAAATAATTGAGTTGCGAGAATATAAAATTCTAATAAGCACTTATCAAATTTATTCTATATATTTACGAATTTTAATTGGTTCGATCGGTCCTTTTGGTTCACTGGTTGAGCTAATTTTTAGTTGGTCCAATTAGGTAAATTGTTATTTTGATTTTATGTACAAACCGATTTGGTATAGTGGCCGGTTCACGGTCGAACTAATTCGACTGACCATTCCAATCCGATTATGAGAACTATGTGTGTAAATGGTATTTGCTGTAAAATATAAAGCTGATGAGCCTTATATTCAAGGCAAGACTAGTAGCTAAACCCTCTAGCCTAAAGAGGATACTCAAATCTATGGAATTGGTTATTGATAAACTTTTGCTCATGTTGTAATAATGAACATTGTGAGAGTTTTAACTTCTCTTCCAGCTAATCGTGGTTGGTGTTTGGATTTAGATTCTAGAAGAAAAATATATAGAGCCACTACTTGGACATATGAAACAAATTTCCCATAATAAGTTTGTTGCTTGAAGATCGTGTACAGTTTATTTTAAAATA
The DNA here is from genome assembly GCA_019297695.1 of Apostasia ramifera. Lineage (NCBI taxonomy): Eukaryota > Viridiplantae > Streptophyta > Magnoliopsida > Asparagales > Orchidaceae > Apostasia > Apostasia ramifera. The sequence continues at coordinate 113,514 of JAEMOT010003110.1, read as the reverse complement.
ATCAATTGGATTTTGGTGCGTGAGATTTATAAGGTCTATGAAAGAGAATTTATAAACATCATCAAGGGAATCACACTTGTTTATTAAACATTCTTCTAAAGGTAATCTAATTGTTTTACTTATTTATGTTAATGATATCACCCATCAAAATGTAGACTTTCGAAATGTCTAGTGAAGACATTTGTAGTTAAAGACCTTAGGCGTTTTTGTTTAGCCAAGTTAAAATTAACTTGGTTTAATTTTAGTCAGGCATGTCATATCAAATATATAATTTAATATTAAAAAAAAAATTATATTTCATATCATACACATAATTTACAATAAAAAATTAACTTTATTTTACATCTTACACATATATAAAAATAACAACTAACTTATATCACATCCTTTACACATTTCAATATAATAACTAATTTTATTTCACATCATTCACTGCTCTCAATAAAAAAATATCTTTATTAAAGTTTAAGTTTAACTATAACATTGTTAGAATTAACCTTTGTAAACAAATAGGCCATTAAGATTGAAATACTTCTTGGGTATTAAGTAGCAAATTTAAAAGAAGGCATCTTTACCAAGAGAAGAATTATATTTTTAATCTTCCAAAAGAAATCAGCATCCTTTGGCAGTAAAACAGCTAACGCACCTATTGATCTGAGTCATAATATAGGAGAAAAATGTGATGATGAACAAATTGATAGAGGAAGGTACCATAGATTGTGGTGGGGACACAGGTCAGCATCGAATTGGATGGCTAGGATGACATTATGTACTGAATCAAAATTCAAATTCAAACTAATTAGAGCTAATAAAGATTTCCATATTAGCTTTATTTAGATTTGATTTGATTTGATTTGATTCAGAGCATATTTGAAAGATTTGGAGACTCACCATATTTGGAGCTAATTTTATTTTATTGTAATAGACTTAGTTTCATATTTGCTTTTATTTATTTGGTATTTTATTTTCTGCATTTAATATTGTATTTTCAAATTTCTACATGGGATCTCTCTATATAAAGAGGTCGCCTTGCATTGTAAAAGAGAGCATTTGATGAATGAAATTATGTTTGAGTTTTCTCAGAGCCTAGACTCGGGTTAAAGGGTCGATATTCCGGTGAAGAAAAGGGTAGAGTTAGCCTTTGGTGAGAATCCTCAAATTAGCCTAGTTATCCACTTTTCAAAAAAAGAAAAAAAACCTTTGCGCACTCACCAACCTCCGAAGCTCGCTCCGCTCGCAGCGCCTTGCAGTTACCCCAAACTCGTCCGACGCGCCCGGCNCTCCGATTCAAATCGCTGGTAAATTCTTTCCCGAACTCCATTAAGCTGATTATTTGACTTCAACACAAGTTATTCGCTTGACTTAGATTATTTATTTGGCTCTGATTGTGTGACCCGATATTTCTTTGTGTGTTAATTACTGTTGGTTTTAATTGTGAGACGTCTGTCCTAAATTCCTGAACCGTGGATCTGATTTTTTGAATTTAAATTGACGCCCTAATCTAAGCTGATAAATTCTTATTTATCATACGATCCAGTTTAATTTTAATTTTAAAATATCTTAATTTATGGGATTCAAAATCTTATTTATCATCTAATTTATTTAGAAAGCATTTTTCTCTTGATTAAAATAATTTGCTAATCGATTTTGCTGAATATAAATATAAAATATTATTGGCATCATTTTCCGTTCCGCATCAGATTGGTATGAGATTGATCTTTCTCACACAAGGCCTGGTATAGCTTATGAAGTTAGTACAATAAGTCATTCATGCATGAGCCTAAGGAGATATGTACACATGTAGCTTGAATATACACCTTGAAAGGAATCCTATTGACGAAAGGTGAAAAAATATAGGTAGAAGCCTACACAAATACAGACTATGCTTCATCTTTGGTATATTATAGATCATTATTCGAATATTACACCTTTCTTGGAGGAAATTTAGTTACATAGGGAAGCAAAAAGCGAAATATAATAGCATCATCAAGTGCTCATACTAAACTTGAGTTATAGCACAAGGGGTATGTGAATTATTATGGTTGGAGTTCATTGTTAATGACATTTCGGAATGAATAAACATTTCAGAAGATCATTGTTAGATGGAATATATGGGGTATTTATAAGACCCTTATCCAGCTTTTTCTTTACAAAGTGTCTGTCTAATATGTTTGGTCTGGTCATGTACTATTAGATTATGTTCAATATTGATTGATTTCAAAGAACTTACAAAGAAGATGGGAATGAAAAGCATTCACTGACCAACTTGAAGGATATTGTTGGATAGCCCAAGGTATCTTAATGACTTTCTGGGAAATATTTTCTTTCAAGTGGGGTTCTTGTGATCTCCTTATTGTAGTTTCTTATAATTCTTTCGAACTTTCTAGATTATTCTTTATAATCTTAGGGACCTTAGCTTCTGTATTATTCTTATTCTTTGAGATCTGGTCTTTTAATTGTGCTGCTTGTTTATGTGTATAAATCTTTGGATTGGAAAGTGACAACAAAGTAATCTTTCACATGGATTTTATTTTGTTCTTTCGGTGTTTTAGTCATTTTATGATTGTGCCATTATATTCCCTTTTTAAATGCAGATGCTATGATTTCAGTTGTTTTAGCTATTGTTTGCTGATGCCCAATATGATTCTTGAATTTAGAAAACGATCAATGAGAAACTTTGGAAATTGAGTAAAACAATGAGACTTTATTCAATCTGGCTAACAGTAATTTTAACTTGTGGCTAGCGCCTCATTGTTTAGACAAATTAAGAGAGTTAACATGTAACTAGGTTAAAATTTTTTGTGCAACATATATAATGGGTAATGGCCTTCTAATGCAGGATGGAAATGAGAGTAAGATTTAAATTTATAATCAATAATAATTAATTAGCAAATTATTTAGATTAAGCATAAGATTAACTTTTAAAATATAATAATATGATAAATAATATTTTAAATTTTGTAAATTAAAATTATTTCAAAATTAAATTTAAATTGGATAGATAATAAATAAGAATTTATCAATTAGGTGCGGTCGATTTAAATTCACTAAATTGAATCTGAGATTCAAAAATAAGGACAGATATCTTACAAATAAAATCCAACAATAATTTTCTTTCAAATTTAAGTTTATGGTTGCACAATTAGAGCCAAACGAATAATCAAGTTGCGTGAACAGTTTTTGTTATATTCGAATAATCAATAATAATAGAATTAGAGAAGAGATTATACCCAAATCAATGATCCGGATTTAAGAAACGAAGCAGCAGTTAAACCGATAGTTGCAAGCAAACGAACAGTGAAGTTGCCTTCGTGAAGGTGCGGGCACGCTCACTGGCGCACGCTGCTGCCATCGTGCGGGTGGCCCGAAGGTTCGACCACAGAGAGGCAGGCTGCACCGATGAAGGCATTCAGGAACTCGGGCAGAGGAGGCAAGCCAATTGTTGGAGGCAAGCGCACGTGCAAGGTGCTGAAGGCGAGTGCTCCTTTGAGGCTACATGCGAAAACGAGGTGGTCTAGAGAAAGAGTGGAAGATGGGAGGAAATTTTCGAAGAGAGAGTAGAAAGAGGGAGGAGTTTTTGTAAAAAACATAAAGTTTATGGTAGGTGCGGTCGATTTAAATTCACTAAATTGAATCTGAGATTCAAAAATAAGGACAGATATCTTACAAATAAAATCCAACAATAATTTTCTTTCAAATTTAAGTTTATGGTAGTTTATGGTTGCACAATTAGAGCCAAACGAATAATCAAGTTGCGTGAACACTTTTTGTTATATTCGAATAATCAATAATAATAGAATTAGAGAAGAGATTATACCCAAATCAATGATCCGGATTTAAGAAACGAAGCAGCAGTTAAACCGATACTTGCAAGCAAACGAACAGTGAAGCTGCCTTCGTGAAGGCGCGGGCACGCTCACTGGCGCACGCTGCTGCCATCGTGCGGGTGGCCCGAAGGTTCGACCACAGAGAGGCGGGCTGCACCGATGAAGGCATTCAGGAACTCGGGCAGAGGAGGCAAGCCAATTATTGGAGGCAAGCGCACGTGCAAGGTGCTGAAGGCGAGTGCTCCTTTGAGGCTACATGCGAAAACGAGGTGGTCTAGAGAAGAGTGGAAGATGGGAGGAAATTTTTGAAGAGAGAGTAGAAAGAGGGAGGAGTTTTTGTAAAAAACATAAAGGATAACTAGGTTACTTGAAGGATTCTCACCCAAGGTAACCCTCGCACTTTCCTATTCAGGATATCAACTCCTTAACTCAGATCTAGGCTCTGAGAGAACTTAAATATTATTCCATTTAACAATAACAACCAACTATTATAATTAAAGAGGATCTCTTTATGTAGAGATTCTAATACATGACAATAAGGAAATAAGACTAAATGCAAAAAATAAACTTCCAGTTACAATCAGCTAAATAAGAAAATATTTTAGTGGAGCATTAAGACAAATCTTCATGTTTCCAAGTGTGTTTCAAATTTCCAATCAATATCAATCAATCAAACTAACATCATATCATTTCAAATCAGCCCAAATCCGAATCTGTAATCAGGATTGAGCAAATCTAGATATAATTAAATACAGGCTGTCACAGTGTCCCAGCCACCTTCTACTTTAATGATTGACTAGATTGGTGAGCCATAAGGGTTTACAGCATTTTATATCCTTATACTAATCAAAATAGCTTATTGGAAGGGAGAGAATGTCTAGACAGTAGAGATCTCTCAACACCTTCAGTTCTAGATTAGTTTGGGATGAACAAATGTTGACATGACTATAATTCAGGGCTTTGGACCAATTGAGTAAGAATGAATTGGCAATTATAGTGGATGAAGATGTCAAGGAAGTTCAAAACAGAAGTTTCAGGTTTTCTCAGTTGATCGGTATTTTTGGGGGGGATAACTAATCAGTAATAATGTTAATATGAAGGATTATGGTAATGAACATTTTTAAGTTTTACAAGCTGCACTTGTCTTGCAATTTGATCCTCCAGCATGGAGGATGGCACTCTTTTTGCTTTCGGTGGTTTTCAAGCATTTTGTCCCAAGTGTTGCCAAATGTGGATTCACCTTCACAAAGTTTCCAGCTGTGTTATATGTTCGGTTTTTGGCTAACCTGGCCCCATCAAGCCTTCAAAGTTTCACAAGAAGTATACGAATTATTGGTCAATGACTCACAGAACACTGTTTGAAAGAAATAAATGAAACCATTTTGTTGGCTGCATTTCTTAGTCTTTCCCTATGTTTCTGGTTCTGAGGTTTATTATTATTATTATTTTCATGTGATTGCATTTAATACCTGAATGAAGGGTGGTCATATTTAGTTCTTTTCCCTTATAGTCATGTCACTGAATTAATTTGATTGAAATGAAATAAATGGTATTTCTGTGGATTACTCCTGAAGGAAAATCCTTTGAATTGAATACACTATGGAGTCACATATTGATGTCAAAGGGACTTCAGCTCTTTATTTATCTCTTTTATGTGCCTCCTGTTCAATAAGTGCTCAACTTTAAGGAAAGTTTAAGAATTTCTAGATGGTTTTAGGATGATCTTGGTCCATGATTGGTTTGATGCATGCCTCTTAATCCCTTCAATGGTGACAAACTTCTTCTTGACTGCTGCATGGCCAGTTGATATTATGCTGTTAAGTAGACTGGTATACTTGAGCAGTATCTGTTCTCCTTGAGGGAAATATTAAGTAATGTCATTTTTCATGTTTTATTTTCAAAGAATTCTTGTTACATATAAGAAATGATTTTGTAGGCAAGTATTTCTCTCATTTTGCAAAATCGACTTGTACTTCATGAATACTGACACTAACATTATGTGTGACATGTGAAATGCAACTTTATACTGACTTGGACTAATTATGATTTTTTGAAATATATAAAACTATGATTTTTTTGCAAAAAATATCAAAAGATAATCAACTTTGAAAATTTTTCCCTCTAAGAAAATAAGAATAAAATCTTCTGGAACTAAACAACAAGAGCTTTGGGTTAACATTGGAGAGAAAAAGGAGAAAGTCCCAACTATGACAGAACAAGCAAAAAGGACTTCCCCTTCTTTTGCTGTAGAAAAAGTTTTTACTAAAACTGGTAAGAAAAGGTCCTTATGCTGTTTTGGTCATTATAATGGTGGATGCCCACACTGAAATAAAGTTGCCAATATGTCTTAATAGAAATAGTTATAGCAATAAGGTCCCTTTAGTTTGGATCTATGTGCAATTCAGTTTCTCTAGTTTTCAAATTAGCCAAATTGGTCCTTAAGTTTAAGATAATATGTAAATAGGTCCTTTGGTATTAATAAAGGTATCCAATAAAGAACATTTTCTCTAATTACTAATCAGATTGGATATTATCTTCATCTAAAATGTTACATAGTTTTAAACCAAACTAATCTACTAATTAGAGAAAATGTTATTCATTGAGTCCTATTAATACCAATAGACCTATTTACACATCATATCAAATTAGATTATTAATTTGGTTAATTTGAAAACTAGAGAAATCTAATTGCACATAGGTTCAAATTAGAGGGACAACCCCCATGTAAATTGTTAATCAAACTAAGCAGTGGAAAAAAAAAGAAAGAAACAATTAGTAAAATTTAGAATAAAAAATGCAAATTGTGTTGCTGGTCTAGTGATTATTGTGTGTGCATCATTTTCTAAATCCATTCTTTTGTGGTTTCATTATTTTGCATGAGTTACATTATTCTTTCAGCATTATTTAATATGCATTTAATATCTATATATATATATATATATATATATATAGTTTCAGTGGGATTTATTTAATGAAATGATGAATGAAATATGTATATGCTATTTGGTGATATGTCATGCTAACAGGTCATGCAGCATTACCGAAGCCTTAAAAGTAGTCGTTCCTCCTGCCACGCACTGTTTCAGAAAGAGTTATCTGCGACAAACAACATGATGGCCATCTCAAATGCTTTTATCTCATGCCTTTTCTTCTTTCATTCTCATCCTGCTATTTGGTGGCTTCATTTTTTGTGCTGTGTCTACCCCTTGGACTGAAGGGAGCTCCTTGTTCTTCTTCCTCTTTCATTCATTCATTCTTTTCCTCCTATTTGGTTGCTCATTTTTGTGTTATATGTCTACCTCTTGCCTGAAAGCAGCAGAAATAGGGGTTCCTTTCAGTTTAAATCATGGAAATAGGATATCATTTGTTCTTGCTGTGTGCTTTGGACTGAAGGGAGCTCCTAGTTCTTCTGTTTTCTTCATTCACTTGCAGTCTTTGGTGAGGTTCCTGAATCATATACTCTTCTTGCATGGGATATCTTTTTTGTATCCCTGCACTCTGTAATATTATATATATATATGTGTTGTTTGTATATAATGTTTATTACTTCGTTCCAGTTTAAATTCGGTTAAGATTAAAGTCGAAATTTTTTTTTAAAGATTTTTTATTCATCTTTTGAATTTGTTGTAAGGGTAAAGGAATCGAACTATTTTACAAATCTTGGATAAAGTTGAATAAACTGTTTTGAAAGGAAATTTAAAAATTTGGAGCTTATTGTTCTGGAATGTATTGGTTAAATGAGTTCAGCCTTGAAAGCATCTGGCCTTCATTGTTTTTGTGAAGTCCCATTAACACTTTTTTTTTAAATGCATTGTGATTGATTAAAAGCTGTTTAGAGGCTTCAATTAATATCCTTTGGGTGTTTTTTTTTTTTTTTTTTTTTTTTTTTTTCAACTTTTCTTTTAGTAATTCTGCTGTTTTAAATTCTGTTTTCTGTCTTCTGCTTTTCGTATGGATCATGCACTGTGTTCTTTCCTTGGATTTTTGTTATGTGGCATGTGGCATAATTTTCTCTCTTCTACATTAAATAAATGATTGTTTGTTGCGATTGTGTGTTTATACAAGTTTTATATAGATAAGTACGAAATTTAATCTCCATTAGGGAGAAGATATTGGATATATATAAAAATGGGTGAACGTATTTTAAGTGTAGATATGGGGGTGGATAATTACTTGTAGGGCTGGCAAAACGGGTTAGCAGGTTGATTAGCTCAACTTGAACTTAACCTGTTTACAAAATAGGTCAAGTTCAGTGATCTAAATTAGATCTAATTAATAAACAGATTGGATCAACCTGTTAATTTGATTCATTTATAGAATAAATATTAATAAATTGGTAGCCTAAACCTGACATGACTTGATTATGTATAACTCAAATTTAACACATTTAATAAATGAGTTAAAATTATGACACATGCCTAGAATTCTTAAATCAAGGCCACATGCTTCTACAAATTATATATATATATATATGAGTTTTTCTAGGTTTGTGCTTTGACTTATTCTTTGTTGGGGTTTGAAATTATAGGGTGTTTGACTAATTTGTTCGATTCATAGTGATTTTGCAGGCAAATTATAGTAGAAGACCGGTAGTTTCTTCCATTGCCCAAAGTTTTCTTTACTTTCCACACTAATTTAATTTTTATAATTTATAATTCCATCAATGTATTTTCGGTACTTCACTTTCCCTTTAGTTTTAGATTCTGTATATTTTATTTTCTTGAAATTTACTTTATGTAATTTTCTTTACTGCAGTTTACTTGTAAATCAAAGGGATCATCCATTCAAAAACCTTGTAATAACTACTCGCTCCAGCCCTCAAGTTTAATGTAAAAATAGTGATAAATTGTGTGCTTCATCACTTCACTCCTGTGGGGGGGTATGTTTGACACACTTCACTTTGACCAACAGAACTCAAAAAATCTATTAGTAATGATCAGAAGCAACGCATAAAAATAGTATTTAACCTTAAATCATGAAACAGGATTTTCATTATAACAAATCTCCACATATAGAGATAATGGGAAAGAGATAAAAATCATGCCTTGGCTCACACACAAAAGCCAGTGCATAACAAGAGGAAAATTCGACATCAGCAATGCAACACTTCACAATGAATTTAAATTATTGCAGCTAAAAAAAGATGATTGGATATTCTTTATATAAGCAATAACTACATTTGTGCATTCATTCAATCAAAACTTGTTCATATTACCAAAAGCACACCTTTCCCAATCTTCTAAAAATGAGAAAAAATAACTGGCAAAATCAAATTCAAGAAGAGAGTCTCAAAGGCACCAAATTAATGTCAATATGAATCATAGTACATCCAAAACAGTTTTGCCAACTGATATTGTTCGACACAAGACTACAGCATGCAGACAAGAAAATTGTCTCTATAACCAGCAAACAAGAAAATCATAGTTCATTCACTAGAACCATTCAAGAAAAATATGTATTTATAAAGTTTTCGAATATTTCGCTTGGCTTTCAAGCGACAAAGCCGTTTTAACTTCCAGAACTAAGATGATACGCCGTCAAGCATGAGACTCACTTTAAGCCAATTGCAGACATCATCCATCTCCTCAGGGATGGTGTAGTGAGCAAGCCTGAAGTGGAATGACTTGTAATTACAAGAAGGCAATGTACGATTATGCTGAAAAATGTTCAATCAGGAAAAGCTGAATACCTGCTGTAAGATTTGAAAGTGAGATTTTGAAATCCATTTGATTTGAGAGCTTCAGCAGATCTCTCACCATGCTTATAGAGCACTACATCATCACCTGCAGGAATTATATTTGTGTTATTAGCCTTGCTCATTATCATCATCTATAGCAAAAGCCTTACACCAAATATCTGAGATTAATGTTATGAATCTGTTTTTCGCTAGTTAAAACATGTCCAATGCATTATATTCAACTCTTAACTTATTCAAATCTTTATATATTACATCTCCTGACGTGATTTTGTGCCTATTCATTTCTCTTCCTATTTTTTTAAGAAAACTTTTATCAACTGACTCCCGAAAATGCTTCTTCTACGCATCTTAATTTACAATCTAACTATGACTGCAAAATTGCTGATTACAAGATAGTGTTCGGAGATACTTCAAAATAGGAGCAATACCAAAAAACTATGTATTTTGAAATTGATGACACCAAAATTGACCGAGATATCTAGACCCTACACATGGCCAATGCACAAACGCCTTAGAAATCTAAGAGAAGGTCAAATGGTCAACAGTTAGAATGCATGACCAATGGCCGTATTATAATCCTGCAAGATATGCACAAGATAGACAACTAACAATAAGAGGACAGTAGAGGTTGCCCAAAGAGGGCCGTCAAGGTATTATTCTCGTGTCCCAACCACAAGAACACTTCCAATATCATTCCTGTGTCCCAACCATGAGATGGCCTCCAATAACATTGTCGTGACCCAACCATGGATGGTCTCCAATATTGTTCCATTGACCGAACCACGAGATGGCCTCCAGTACTATTTCCATGTCACAACCATAAGAAGGTTTTCCCTATCCATCTAGTATCCAAATCATGAGATGGTCCACTTAGAGACATCACAATACACTGACTACTTCTCATATAGCCCAACCATGGGATGGGTCACAAAGCCACCGCTTGATCCTTTTAGGAGGATGGATAGCTATGCTAACAAGGCATAGTATTTGGCAATCGTGCTAGCCCCAATAATGAAACAAGGACAAAGAAGTCAAAACATTCCCATAGACTATGCACAACCGATGTAGACAAGCCAAAGAATTAGTTGAAGGAGCGAACTCCATACTCCCCAAATCTAGGAAAGTGATATCGGGAGGTGTGAAGGAACTGACACCAGCAAAGGCCTAGGATGAATTGGCAGCCAGCATTAATTACCTAAGTAGAAGTAGCATCAAATGAGAACAACATCGCACCTTTTTGACAAACCAGAAATCTTCTAAGAGAAGCCAGTGAGGGGCTCACAATTCCTACTTCCCAAAAGGCTACACTCGGTCACCTTAGCAGGGAAACAGAAGCCGAAAAGGGAGGTTCCGATGGCGAGGAAAACAAACCACTCTATCAAGGTGTCTCCTTGAAGACAATATAAAAGGATTAACTTCTTCATCAGACAAGCATAGAAAATAAACTAAAGAGGACTCTCTCTAGTAACCAACGAAGCAGATATAATGGAATCTTAAATTCCCAAAAAGGCGATGTGGTTTTGCCTAGTTTCTTTGTTCATGGTTTTGCCAGATTGGGAGGCTTTTCACACAAAACTTCTGACTTTTTTATTTCTCTGCATTTATTCTTCCCTACATTCATTTCTCGTGATTGGTTCTCCACCAACCGAACATTCTCCATGACTATTGTCATCATCTCCTTGCTTTGACTCCTAACCACACTTTAACTGTTACAGTGTTGAACGATTCCTATCCTCAAGGCAACCAACTGACCATCCATTTGGAAGGACATATTTCATTGTTAACATTCTTTATGTTGCTTTCATTGTTAACATTCTTTATGTTGCTTTCATTGAGACCCAAGCAGCTACTGACCTATACATACTTTTGGGTGCTTTCATTGAAACCTAGCTACTGAAAGGTCAAAGGATGTCAACAAGTTGCAGCGAACCCACCATTAGGCTGCAGGGGGCTGGTCCCATGCGGCAAAACCACCTACCTACGTGTAGCGGAGTCCTACCAAAATCAAGGGGGCAATGATCAACTAACCAAAGTCATGGCTAACGTAACATGCATGCAGGCAACACCCCCACCTCCCCTGCTCGAGCCAAAGCACTAGGATCAATGTCAAGTCAAGATAAACAATCAGTGGCACACAACCTCACTCTTGCAAAAACTGGTGGAGAGAAAGAGAGAGAGATTTAGAGAAGAACCCTTGTTTTGCTTGGAGAAGTGGAGGAAGCATCATTTTGATGGACTAGGAGTTTATCTCTGGTTTTGTGTTCTACGTCTTCTCTCCATCATTTCCAATTGGGAAGGGAAGAACTTCTTGCATTCCTATGGCCAACACAAGGTAGGCACTAGTGTCAGTAGGTGTATTAAATTAAAAATTTAGTGAAATAACTTTTTAATTTGAGCTATATAAAAGTAATAGTATGAAATGAGAAACTGACTGGTTTGAATGTCAATTATGGTGCAAACAAGGTAGATGATTTTTTTTTCATAAGAGTTTTAACTTTTTAAGTTAATTAGCTTATTAAGCTATGATAGTTTGGGTTTTATGTACTAGATTTCTGGACAGAAATTTAAGTTTAATTGTGTTCTGTATTCAACCATTAAACGTACTTTAAATTGTGTGAAATTTTGTAAGCATATACTCCATGGAGTGTATTACAACTTTTATGTTTACTCTCTTTTGGTTTTAACCCAAAAACCAAGTTTTATCTCTTCCATTAAAACCTGCCAGAGAATCCTGCAATTCTGTCAAGTTTTAGTGTGAGGGATAATTGGCTGGGCAAACGATTTCCAATTGAGCTAAAAATTGGTAGAATGATAGTTAACTTTTTTATCTACAAGTTTTATGTTTTATACTTAGCTTAATTCTTCTATTTAAGTTATAATTTAATTGCTCTGAGTCAGTGTTACCTGCTGTCCCAGAATAAGCTGAAAACATGATGTCTAAAAATATTTTACTTAATGAGATGGATCCCAAATGAATAAAAATTTACAGTATGCTTTCTTTACTTTCTACAAGTTTGATGTTTCACGGTTTGCTTTGAATTGAAATGTACAACTGAATTTCAATTACATAAAGTTGAAGCCGAATAGCGTTTAAGCTGGCACAACATGTGATATTTTGGAATAGGAAGTGTCATATAGTTGACTTAGTGTATAGTTGTGCATTTGATATAACAATAACACTAATATGATGTGATGTTTAAACTAGATTAAAGTGAGATATCCTCATTATAGTGTGACTCTTATAGCTAAATCTAGAGGCTTAACAAGTGATACATTTGTGACTGATTTAAAGGACAAGCTTATAGGCTTGTGAGGTAACTTAAAATATTATTTGCATTCACGATTAGAAGTATAACAATGATAATCAAAGTTAAGGTTTCTTGAGATGTTATGACGTTACCTTGGCTCAAGCTAAGATGTGATTATGTAATGAATGGATATGAACAAGGTGACTAAGGTTCACTATACCTATGGTTCATCTGATTAATTAAGCAACTATGGTTTGCTATTACTATAGATTATAAAAGTGTCAACTATGGTTATGACCATGGTCCACATTAAAGGCAAAGAAAGATAGAACTCAAGAAACCAAGGCTCAAAAGAATAAAAGAAACAAGTCAAAATAATAGTTGTGTATGATAATCTTACTTGCATTGCTAACATGTTCATTGCTTGAAATTGTTTTCCTCATGAATATAATAGAAAACCTTTTTAGACCTACTAATTGACAAATAGTTATTACAAGTTAAAACAAATTGGTATTTCATAATTCTATCACTATTTCTATTATTGATATCGATATGGATTTCACCAATTGGTTTTGGCTCTCTATTATATATTGCTAGATAATTCAGATATAATGATTGCTTGTTTGTATGTAAATGTTTTATTAGCCTGCTAATATTTTCGTTTACTCAGCTTAGGATTGGATGAATGATACCTATTATGATAGATATTGCTACACAGGGTCAAGGTAAAGGAAAGAACGTGGACGAGGATGCAAGCTAGATGCTACTTTTAGTATTTGAATAGTTAAAGCCATGTAATATGTTAAATGTTAAACATTTAATATGTGTTGTGGACCTTTCGCATAAATAAGACTCTACTTATGTAAGTATGGTATAATTAAGAAGTAACCTTTATTGTATTGGATTCAAAATGTATTTATGTAAGCTTACCCTTAAGTGAAAACTTGTTGAAATAACATATATGCTTTTGAATTAATTTGATGTGTTTAAGCTAGAGGTGTATGATAACATATATGCTTATTCAAGATTTAATTTGAAACTATGTGATTGACTTATATGTTGATTATGTTGAAATCTATATAACCTATTTTGCAACTTATTTATAGTTATAAGTAGAAATTTTCAATTGTCCATCATGACACCACCAATTGGTAACAAAGCCTTATTATCCATAATTTTCATTGTGTTGGCTTTGCTATCAATTCGAGTTTTCATAGTGTTGTATTGTCATCCCAGTGATAATGGAGAGCAAAGAGCAAAAAGTAAGGAGTGACCACCGAAGGAAGGAGGAGGAAAAGAGGGGGAAGAAAAAACCTACCCCAAGCGCCAACAAGATGCCACCAATAAGGAGCATCCCAAAGTAAGAATAGAGGAAAAGGAGCCCTTGCAAAGAACTCGACAACGACCCAGGGTGAACAATGTGGTTTACACAATCTACAATGTTGACCTCCTTCAGACGACACATCCTAGTGACTGACCGCCACATTGCCTCAATCATCTTCATCAAGAAAGACCTTCCTCATTCTCCAAAAGTGATGACATGGTCATTAGTAGAGCCCTTATATGATACACTCATGTGATGAGGGTGCTTATAAACACCAGCAATTCCATGGACATAATCTTTAACTAACCTATTGCGTTAATGCTGCAACAAATGCCTGAGCACAATGGCAACTACCATCTGGCTTTTATAGAGAGCAAGTGACACCACTAGCAATGAGTACGTTACCCCTGACTCTAAGGATGACACCTAGGTGACCCAACAGATCAAGTTCGTAATGATGGATGCCTCATCTCCACACAATGCTATTTTAGGAAGGCCATCAATGAACCAATTCTAGATGGTTGTTTTCCTGTCGCACCTATGTAATTTCTCCACTTAGGAGTTATGGCCATTCATGCAAATCTAGAGCAAATTTTCTCTTGCAACAATTTCATCAAGTACGCACACCGACCTAGACGCCCAATAGGAGAAGATCCTCAATAACAAACTGATGCCTGTGGTCGTACGTTTAAGCATAGTTTTCACATACATCTTGGGTAAAGATGCACACTCAACAGGACTGAAGGCCACATGTAAGCCCTTAATGGAATGAACCTACACAACAAAACTCTCTTCACACAAGACTCTACCCAAGTAAATGCAAAAGCAAAGTGAAGACAACGTAGCTGGGCCCACTATAGCGACTCAACCTCAAAGCCAATTATCACTAAACTAAAATTTCAAACTTGCACTAATGAAATGGATTTTGTTTAATATCCAATGAGGGAATGAATTGGTTGACACCACCCCTTGACTTCAACAACAACGATGTCCTTGAAACAACACGACAGGCAACTTGACGACTCTCCCATGGCACGATTACCATCCAAGCACAAAAACCCTACATTAAACTAAGGCTGAGTATAAGCCCTCTCACTTAACAGAGGTAGAACGTAAGCCTTCACGTTCCCGTAAGCCGAGGCCAAGTGTAAGCCCTCTCACCTAGTAAAGGCAAAAGTTGTCGAAGATAAAAATCTAGTATAAGTACCATGATGAGATGATGCGGGGTATTCTCGATATCGCCTGCACCGACGACACAAATAAAGTTGAGGAGACCTGCAAAGGACTCTAATTAAGTTTATGTATTTTTCATCATATATTGTGTAAAATTTCTCATTTTGTATATTTGTGTGAGTGAAAAAAATAGAAAAAAAGAAAGAAAAAATAGAGAAAAAAAAAGAGAAAAAAAAAAGAGAAAAGTAGAGAAGCCTGCGCGAGCCCGTTAACCCGCTCCAACCCGAGCAGTCTGACGACCGCGCGGCCATGCGGGCAGCCCGTGCAATGGCCAACGGGACCACGACAACCATGAGCCAGCATGCACAACCCAGGCCCGACCGCCCACTTCCCCAAGCCAGTCTGATTTTTCTCCTTGTTCTGTGCTGAATACTCCGTGGTTGACCAGCGAGGCTGACCATCGGCAACCCCTCCCCGTCCTCTCTAAAATGAGATTTTCGGGGGCTATTTCAAGAGATCTAGAAGTCCGATTTTAGTGATTTTTCAAACGTTGAACTCTTACCATTGTGGAGAACGCTTTTAGCAATACCACGAAGTCAAAAAAAGACTCAAGGCATACCATTGGGCCTCGGAAAAGCGGTCGAATGAATAAATGTCGACTCATCACCACACTATATATGTACTATTTTCTACACTTTTATTTTGCCTTGTGTATAATCATTCCTCTGCTTTCATCATGTTTTCTTACATCAAGCTTGTAGTTCCCATTATATGCTTCTCTTTCTTCTGTACCACCATATCTCTTGTTTTAATTGTAACTCATTAAATATTCATCGTGGTGTACCCTTTACCTCATTTATATTATTATGTTTACGTTGCTTTGATAAATCAGTTATAATCACTCGATAATCCATCGTACAAGTTTTCACATTCAATAAACTAGTGAGAATTTTATTTTCAAGCATGCAAGTGTTAGTTTTCTTTAAACTTTGCAAGGAGATTAAATTGCATTCATACATAAGACAAACACCTTACGTACATTGCACAACGCACACACATGTCGCACCTAACGCTTTGACTAACCTACTTGTGATGCGACAAATCAAGCACAATCAGCTAAGTATCATATTTTACAACACATCAAACGAAAATAACAGACTTTATACAAAGAAAGAAATGCATGTGCACACTACAATGTTCTTATATTACTTTCTTTTAAAATACAAGGTACAAAAGAATTATCAAATCACGCTAAATACATAAAGGAAAAGAAAAAATCTCTTAAGAAAGTGATATACTAGCAAGAGCTACTCAGCTCCCTGCTAAGTCTTCAGGGCCATCGACAGTTGGAGATGATGCTGCCAATGAGATCCTATGTCTGAGAACTGAGAGGAAGTGATGACACCGTCAAAGAAAAAAATTGGTGTGGAAATATAGCCAGAAAAGAAGGTTAAGACGAAAAAACCCTCAATCGATCTTTTCAAACCAGCAACTAGGCTATTACCACCAACAATGCAGAACACCCTTGCCCTGGCAGAGGGATGACTTTCTACTGGAAGCCACAGATAGAAACTCCCATTCCTTGAGAGAAAAAATCATGTCTCTGAGGAATTCAATCTACCACACTTTGAGCCCCATGCTTCTTGGAGAAATCTGATATGCAATGATGGTTGCACTATCAACGTGGCAGTAGAAAAGCTCAACAAACCACAAAAGGTTGTGCCAGATAGAGAATATAGAGGAGCAAAGTCCCAACCTCCTCAAATGGAGCCTTATACAAATTGATGGAACCCACGTGAAAGGAGGCACCTCTCCGACTTGGAGGGCTGAATGATACCAAAATAGGCCGAGAGATTTGGACCCTACAGGCAGCCAATGCAAAAATGACTCAATAGTCTAAGTGATGATCTAATGATCAATAGTCAGAACACTTGATCAATGACTATATAATAATCTCATGGGACGAGCATGAGATGGACAACTAATAATAAGAGGACAATAAAGGTCTCCCCTACAAAGCCTGTTAAGGTTACACCTTTCTTGTTTCCCAACTACAAGAATGCCTTTAATACCATTCCTGTGACCCAGCCATAGGATGGCCTCCAATTTCGTTCCCATGACCCAACCACGAGATAGCCTCCAATATCACTCTCGTCCCAAACAAGGGATGATCCATCCAATATCCAGATCACGAGATGGCAGACCTAAAGAAATCATGGTATGCTGATTACTTCTCATAGCCCAGCTAGGGGACAAGTCACAAAGCTAGTTCTTGATCCTATCAAGAGGAAGGACAACCACACTGACAAGGTGTGACATTCGATAATCGTGCCATCCCTCATAACGGAACGACAAGGACAAAACGAAGTTGTAAAATCCCTCAGGACGGTATACGACCAATGTAAACAAGCCAAGGAATTAATTAAAGGACTTACCTTTGTACATCCCAAATCCAAGGAAGTGATGCTGAGAGGGGTGAAGGATCTCATGCTAGTTTCCTCTTCCAGTAAAGGCCTAAGATAAACTTGGCAGCCAGCATTAATTGCCTACGCGAAGAGCAATGTCAAACGAGGACAACATCATGCCTTTCTGATGAACCAGAGATCTTGAAAAGAAGATAGCAACAAGCAACTCAACGGTTCCCACTTCCCAAAAGGCTACACAGCCTTGGCATAGGGAAGCAAATGCCAAGAAGGGAGGCTCCGATCACAAAAGAACAAATCGCCATATTAAGCCGTCACCTTGAAGACAAGGGGAGGGCAAAAAAACTAAAGAGAGCTCTCCATCTCTCTTTCTCTTGTAACCAACAAACCATCCATATTGGATTCTTAAATCTTTCGAAAGAGGCCTTGCAATTTAGCCTGGTTATGAGGCTTTTCATGCAAAACTTCTATCTTCTCTATCTTTCTACATTTATTCTTCCCTGCATTCATTTCTCGTGATTGGTTCTCCACCAACTAGATATTCTCCATGACCATTGTCATCATCCCCTACTTTGACGCCTGACCACACTCTATTTACAACAAATCTAACCATCCATTTAGAAGGACAGATTTGGCCTTTAATAGAAATATATATATATATATATATATATATATATAATATAAAATATAAATATATTTTAATCTTGAAAATTGTGTAGGATTTGATTTGTGAGGGTAAATTTAACGTGATTAAGTCTAACTTGACTAATAAAAGCACCTAGTATTTTCCCATTACTTCAAATAGTTGTCATTCATGACGAGAGTAAAGTTCTTATCATAAATGGCTTAGAGATTATTAGCACAAGATTAGAGGTAATGGAAGATGCTTATCATAAAAGAATTATAGAAGAAGAATTATAGCCATCCAATGCCTGTATAAAAAGGACTTCAACATTAGAGAATAAAATCCAAATTCTTTTTTTCTTCTAGGATCTAAATTAAGAATAAGGTCAGAAGAGCATGAAGGATATTAGGGTACTCATCATTATTGTCAGTTGAGAAATTTATACCTTTTCCATGGCAAAGCAATAATGGTAATGAGGCAGCACGTCTTCCAGCTTCTTCTGACCCTTGTATCTTGTTCTTCAAGCTCCTATAAATGGAAGAAAAAAGAGCGTATGGGTAAGCTCAAACATAGAAATAAAGGGAGACAAAAAAGATAAATTACATCAAAGTCCTTGAGGTTAGGTTTTCTCAGGTGGACAATGTTTTTAATATTGGAACTATATTTAATTCATCAAGATATCAAATTTCAATTAAACTCACTTCAATGTGGTACTTGTTTGATATCAGGTCATCGGTCATAATGCGGGTAAAGATTGAAGTTTAAAATTGGAAACTTTTTATTAAGAGTTGAATTTAATAATATATTAGTGTTTGGTAATGTGGCTTAAAACTTGGGATTAAAGCTGAGTTTAGGAGTTTAAATCCCAAAATAAAATGAGCCACGTCCATCTTCCTTATGTTAAATTATCCACAAAAGGACCACATTAAAATAAATTAGAAAATCTAGAGAACTATGTAAAATCAAAATCAAGGGACAGCATCCAAGTGAAATGATTAAAAAAAAAGGTCAACATAAAAATACCATAACCCACTGACCCACAGTTAACTTTACAGGTTTGTTTAGCCAAGTTATCTTGAAAATTGCGTAGAGTTTGAAATATAATTAGTAAATGTATTAGGAGATGCATAGTATGTGAACAAAAGTTATTTATTTTGAAATTTGCATATAATTTGAGATATAGTTTTTTTTTTTTGGTCAGGAGAAATAGTTAATTTTAATATTAGAATTTGTGTACAATATGATCTATCAAGTTAACCTTAACTCTTGATAAAGATAAGGAGGTTTCTAAACTTGACAGTTAGCGACAAAAAGCAAATTTAACATTGAGCTAAGAAATATGGCATGCCTGGAACATGGAAGCCAGCCACTAAGTCCAACAACTGCACTGAGATTCACTGTATAAGGATTTCCATTTCCATATCTTCCATGAGCACTACAAGATGCAGAATACAAGGCAGTTGCAGCACCCATGCTAAAGCCACCAACACCAAGTTTAACTAGGATGATCAATTAAAGGCAGAAAGTCAGATATCAAGCTCAGTGCTCGCAAGAATCAAATAAAAAATAGTTTGAAGATGGTAAACCTGGCATACTGCAAATTAAAACATCAAAATTCTATGCAACTCCAAGAGCATCTGCTTTCACATAAATCTTTCTCGACCAAAATCCCATAGTGGCATACAAAATTGAATTATGTGTTGCTACATTACAACTTATGCTGGTTTTGAAGTGATTAAAGATTGCAACTTGTGTTTCTAGATTACTATTACTATCTACACACATAATCTCAATCCTCACTAACAGAAATATGCAAATATATAGTCAGTTTTATGAATCCTTTTGCAGCAAACATTTCTATCAATTGCTTTATATCAACTATCTGGAAATTAATATTAAAAAAACTCTGGAAATTGTTTTATGAATCCTTTTTCAATAATTATCCCTAACCAGGAACTGCGATGTTAATTCTGATTTATCCAAAAATATTTGTATACTGTAAGCAAGTTATCTTAGTCCTGCCTTTTTGCTTCATATTCCTTTCAACCAAAAAAAAATTCTCTACTAGACATAATGGAGCATTTTTTAACTACCCTATTTGCTCATCCACACCACCCACCTATATTCTTTATAACTTAATCTCCATGTTACTCCATTCTTCCTACAACAATATTTAAGAAGAATGTCACTAACTTACTATCTGCAGGTTCCGTTGAAAGTAGTTTTTCAACATGAGCAGCCGAAGCATCCATTCCCTCAACGTCAGCTGGTCCATCCTCAGACAAATCCCCCACATCAAACCCTACAAACAAGCCAAAGATGTGAAAAAATAGTCAACTTAGGCAGCAAAAGAATACGATCAACACACTCAAAATAGTTGTAGACCTTGTATAAAATAGAATAACACAAACCAGGACAGCTAGTTACTTTAATCAACTTACATGCAGTTGAAGGAAATCCACCAAAAATTGATACTGGTCTCGCAGGGGCAGTCGGACATATCCACTTTATCTGCAAGGTGAAATACAAACACCACTAGTTTAGAAACAAGCAAACATTAGGAAAACTGTACATAACTTTTTAGTTAAAATTGTGAATGTTTGTTGTGCCACGAGTCCAATTTGAACAAAGGTTGGGTTGACCCAAAATGGACTCAAAACATTCAAGCTTCACTCAACGCGAACTCCAATGTTGTTCAAGTTCGAGTAAAATCAACTCAAAATGAGTCAATTTTGAGATTTTGAGTTGATGCAATCTGAAATTAATTTGTTTGAATAACAATGATGATGTGGCAGGCCTACCATTTGAAAACTTTACAAGACAATGCTCTGGAAAGTTACATTTAATTTACAGTAAAACAAAAGCAAGGCTTACATTGGGCAGAGGAAGAGTTTCCAGCAGCTGAGACCAACTGAAATACAAAACACGTGAACTTAGATTGATATAGAAACTCTTGCCTTAAACTTTTCAAAATCTAAACTTCACAGGCAAAAGCATTCAGCATTAGTTCATAGGTTTTCTTTTTGGCATTTAAGGGGGAAAAGCACATACCGCTATCGCTGTACAAAAAACTAGAAATTAAGAGTCAAGACAAAGCATATAAAATGCAACTAGAAATTTCAGAGACAAGACAGAGCATGTAAGATATAACAACAACCAAGCCTTTATCTTGCAAGATGAGGTAGTACTACATGAATCCTTTGTTTCTATTGCTTTCTATCAAATAAAAGCTCCTTATTTAGCTCTCTAAGTATGTAAAATTATTCCTTATAGTTTCTGACCATGTCTTTTTTGGTATTCTTCTTCCTTTTTTACATGGGTAAAATTCAATTACTCAACTCTCTAAACTGTAGCTTATATCAGCCTATGATATATATCTCCAAACCATCTAAGCAGCCTATTTTATTGCCTAAAGCTAAGGCTTTCCCACCTATATGTCCAAACCATCCAAACCTACTTGAAGAGCACCTATCAATTTAAGAAATTAGGCTAAAACTAAAGTGTTCCCTCAAAGTAGGCCTAAATGTAGTATAAAATGTGCAAAGGCCACTAAATCGATGCCTGAGTATAATGATAAGTAAGGATTCTCACATTATGAACGGATGCAAATAAAGAAGCTAGTTCAAGACACTAACAAGACTGAGTACTTCAATTATAAGTACTCTAACAAAAAGTTAATGAAGTTAGTGAATATTATGACTTATAAGAGAATTAATATTTTATGCCTTCAAGAAATGAATAGGCGAAGGAAAAAACCAAAGAAATTGATAGATTAAGCTTCAAATTTTGGTATTCGGGTAAGAATAAGAATGGCAATGAGGTGGGTATAATTTTGAATAAGAATTTAAAAGATGATGTAGTAAAAGTCAAAAAAATGAAAATATAATTATATCTTTAAAAATTATAATCGATGATATGACTACTAACATTGTAAGTGTGCATGTTTCTCAAGCTAGTTTGGATATAAGTATAAGAAATATTCTGAAATGATTTGGAAAAATTGATTCAAGGGAAACCTCAAAAGGAAAAGATATTTCTCAGAGAAAATCTAAATAAGCATGTTAGAAGTATTGTCGAAGAATTCAATAACATTCACAATGGGTATGGTTTTGAAGAGACTAATAAAGAAAATAAAATATTTTTAAAGATTTCTTTAATTTATGACTTTATGATTGACAAAGCATGTACAAATGAAGCTTTTAAAATCAAAGGGAAAGAACATAAGCATAGTTGGAGTAGCTTACAAGAACCTTTATTTTACTCCTATCCCATGTCATTGCTCTAACAATAAGACTATCCTAAGTTATTGATGCATGTTCTTCCATTTGCATGAGTAGACTACCCAAATCTTTATATTAAACCATAGTACTCAGCTTAGACTTCCTCTATATTATAACCATTTTGCAAATGCATCATTTCTATTGTTACTAATTTCACCTTAAAGCACATCCTAGAACCTCAAAGAATGTATCGCCAGAGAAGCAAATCAAGAAGTAACATTGTCCTTAACCATGAACAAAAGCAAATTTACCAAATATTTCTACTAAGTGTATCATTAAAATACATGAAAATATGGTTGCGTTTGGAAACACAAAGTCTCCAACACTTGCAATCCTAAATGGGCTCAATGAGCATTGTAATGTAGAGGATTACCTAGAAAATATCAAACTTTATCTATACAATAAAAAATCAAGTTATTCTTATAAGCGACCATTAAGGCCCCTTTGGAATAAAGCCAAAAAGGCCATGGCTTTCCCAACCATGGCCTAAAATTATTTTTCATTAAAAACATATATTAAAACTATTTTATGTTTCATCCAACACAAGTACCAATATTAAAACAATAACTTATTTCACATCTTACACAACCCTCAGACATTAACCAACTTTATTTCACATTCTACACAACTTTTAACAACTTAACTAACCTTACTTGACATCATTCACACATCTCAAAAAGGCTATCCTCCAACATTTTTTTAGCTTTGTTCCAAAATGAACCCCAAAGGGCATCATAAATCAGTCACATCTTCTGATTATCTGGCAACTGCAATCTTAGAAGGTACCATTCTGGTTGGTTACAGGATTAATAAGAAACAAAAAAATATTTCTACTAAATCAACGTATATATCACTAATTCACAAACATATGAATGACCAACTTGGAAGACAAACTAATCATAAATTCAAGTACAATCCCTTCCTTCAGAAGGGCTACTAAGACATTTTATCGAAATAAAAGTCAAATGAGTTTAAACAAGTATAAACAACTAAGAAATTATAACAAATATATTAAAAAACAAGCCACGCAAAGGAGATGGAAATCTGGATGCAATGACCTTGCTCCATTATCACCAAGACCATGAAGCCAAACTATAGTAGCCTGATGTCTTCCCTTTGGCCTGACCACATGAGTTCTTCCAAACTCCAGAACCGCCTTGGTACTTGCATTCATCCCTAAATCACCAAATTTAAAATCTAAGCACAAATCCACAATATACGGAACCCAGTATGTAGGAAAAAGATGCAACGTTAAGAAAGTAACCAGAAACAAAGGAGCTGCTTCCGTGGCTCATACTGGAAGCAAAGAACAGAGATCTTGTGAACCCAACACCCCCTCTAATAGCTGCTGAAGCTGGCAAGTGCTCTACAATTAAAAACAAGCATTCAATGATCCTCACTAGAGCCGTCATCAAGTTGAATTCAAACAGATTGATCTCAATGCGAAATCAGAGTCTGAGAGTCCTTGATTTCATAGTCAACTAAAATTTATCAACTTTGAGTTGATTTTTTTTGTTGATTTGAACCGAATAACTGATCTTGAATGAAACATGCAGAAACATATAATGTATAATAAAGATATTACTATTAATTGAATGTGCAAGTGTTGCGTGTCTATCTATGCCCTAATCTCTTTCACATACACTCACTACAGTACACATAAAAATAATAAATAAACTATATATGCATACTATAAGTCTTATGGCGACGGTCATGAACGGAAGACTAGTTCTTGACACAACAATCTCTGATACCACTCTGGTGAGGGTGAGGTAGTTAATTTGAAGTGACCATCCAAATGACATGATCTACAGCGCACTGCGACTTAATTCCACTAAGGAATTAAAGATTTGGAGCCATAAATGACTCAAGGGTAAGATGTACAAACCTGAATGTTAAGAGTTGGCAGCCTATTTTGAGTGCCCAAGAAATTGGTTGACAAATAACAGTTAGGCTAATTTTAAAGGGCACCAGTTGATTACTGCACTGGTCCGAAAATCAACCGATAGACTGAAATTCTGCACTCTTCCGTTTTCAGGTTTCCAACCAATGGATTCTATGTCCTAATGACAATCAAATGAGCACGCATGCATAAGAACACTCAAATTAAAATATCAGCATGCAAACACACAAGTAGGCTAGACATCATGATTTTCTTGCTTTGAATTATACTAAGCATGAATCATAGCAACATTCATAAGAAGTAGGGGATGCCATGTTAGGAACTATATCATGCTTCAAGGATCCAGTGCATTAAAATACAATCAGAGAAGTTAAACCACATAAAAACACAGTAAATAAGTTCTCTGCTGGAATAAGAAAGTTAAAAGAGAACATCAATGTACATGAAGTTCTCATGGAGGAAAGTCCAAGTTTTCAGCATAAACAGCAGAAAATTAGTGCACAAGATGAGCCCTCCTAAAACAAAATAGGTGCAGTTGTGAGGTAAATCCCACCACACCTATAGTGAAGGATAGCAGCACCTTTACCTCCTCTAGAGCCTCAGCAACCTACTTTGCCACAAATAGTTGCCTGAAACCTTCCTAGTTCTTCAGCTGATCACTTTAATAGTGGAAGCAGTCTTTTTGAAAGACTCAAAATCAACAATCTCCTCTCTCAAATGACTCCTGATGTATTTTAAGTGCTCACTTCCACTTCAAAAACATGAGCACCGCATCAATATGCCCACTATAGCTTTAGGAAATTGCCATGTACTCATAAATCGTCATTACTCGATGCCTAGCTTAGGTTTTGATCTTTGATCTCTTATTGAAACTGCCAGCAAACTCGTGGAACCGCCCAAGCTTGTTGAAAGCTATCATTGAAATTTAGAACTGTCTCAATGCGTTGGACTATTCTGTGTGTCGAGTCAAAGAATAGACCTATGCGGCTTCTAAGCACTATCTATTGTTGTGCTAGTCTAGAAATAGACCAACATCAAGAATAGATTGCCGCTACCGTGTTGTGTTCGTTGGTCTGCCGCTTAACCCGTTGAACCCTCGCCCAATATAACATCTTACACCTTTGTTCTCACATATTCTCAGCAACATAAACATAATATAACCTCTCAAATAATATCTGTTGAACCCTCACACAATATAAATATCTTACGCCCATGTTCTCACATGTTCTCCGCGACATAAACATAATATAACCTGTCAAATAATACGATTCAACATAATGACAAAAACATTGACAGAACAACATAGTTTTTGCTGTAAACTGCACTAAAAGCATTGTAATCCCCACATATGTGCTGGTGTTCTTCCTACTTAATTTGATTCCAGCAGTAGAACTTGCTTATTCCGAAGTCTATGATTGTCTTTCTGAATAGCATGCTTTCGTTGGATTCCTGGGCATCACATAGTTTCTTCCAAGGGTTCTAATGTAAATTATGTAAAAGTTGTGATTGATGTTTAAAACAATTCAAAGATAAGATTCTCTGATCTTTGGCTCAATTTGAATTAATTGCATGTTATGGAATTTAATTCGAATGCTTGAATAAAATTATAATGTTCACTTCATGCATATAACTTAAGTAGATCTAACTTGAAAACCTGAAATTTGAGAATTTCCGAAACAGTACAGAAATCAACCTACGGGCTGCTTTCTAAGCTGACCCAGAAATGGAAAGCCAGGCCTAGGGCCGCCAGCTAATTTTTCTGCTTGTCAGACAATTGACCGGCTCCAAAATAGGCCACATAGAGCAAACTACAAGTTTTTGCATCTTTCTGATTTGGTTCTTTTAGAGCTTGTAGAGGTGTTCTTCCTTTGAGGCAATCAACCCTAATGCACTGCAAATCCTAAACATTGGATGGCCAATCACACTCAACCATCATCATCTTAATACGTAAGCTTAGATGCTAAATTAATTTAGAGTTAAGGTCCATTCCATTTTTTCAAGTCACAAGGAGATTGAGTCAATTTCAATGGAATACTATCCAGTAACTATCAAGCAAGTTTTGAGTTTCCAACACAATTGCCAACCCTAATCCTTACTCAACTTACACCCATTCCTTGAAGGGCGGGATATGAATAACGAAACACTAATCTCAGGCTCATGCAACCACACCTTCCTCCTTAGACCAGAAAATTCCCATGTGGGATATCAACCAATGAGGAAATCTTCCAGGCCTAATCGTTACATTCAAAGGATAGGATCTGAGCAGATCAAAGCCAAGCATGCATGCGCCACTCATCCCGTGATGCAGAAGACGGTCGATGATGGGAGAAAGGGGTTTCATTCCTTACCAAATCAATTACTCCTGAGGAAGCTGGGAGGTGAAAATATCAACAGCAACCCAGGAATGCTCGTGCCCGGAACCAGGAGAGCTTTCGTCAGAATCAATGGCGACGAGACAGAAGATTAATGGACAAAATATACAATTTTTAATTAGAAAAGACTTAAATTTTCTAATTGGACGGATTATACCAACCTGAAACAGAGAAGAAGATCAAAAGTGAACGATCAAAAGTGAAAGATCAAAAGTGAAGATCGAAAGTCTGCCTCCTTTTGGCCCTCTGCTCCTCACTTTACTGAAAAAAGAAAAAATGTTCACCTTTTTTTCGCGGGGACGCGAAGATGGCATCCTAGGGTTGATTTCGCTGAACCCGTGCAATTTTTTTTTTTTTCAAATTCATCAAAGTCTGTAAAAATTGAGAATAATACCAAGATTTTTATTGTTTTATATTTAAATATTTAATTTAAGTATAAATTTTATTTAAACATATTTAATTAATATAATATTTAATTAAATATTATTTTAATATTATATTATATTATCTAAATAATAATAATTAAGTAATTTAATAATATGCATAAATAACCTTCTAAAAATTATGAAATTATAATTCAAAAAATAATATATAAATATTATAATATTTAATTATATCATACAACAACAAGATAATATTAAATAAAATATCACTTAAGTAAAAAAGATTTTATTAAAATATTAATCACAAAAATTTTATTGAAAAGTATTTAAAATTATAAACTTAATTGGTATTACTAATAAATTACAGAGATCTAAATAATATTAAAAAAATTAGATGAGTTCACATTATAAAAAATACTCGACTCAAATATTTTGATATAGCATGTGAAATAAAATTGATATTTTTATTGAAAATTATTGAATATGTAAAGTAAAATAATTTTTTTATATTAGAATATATGTAGAATGATTAAAAAAAATTATTTATCATTATTATTGTCATTTTTTAAACTAGTACTATTTTGATCCTCGCGCTAAACAGGACCTTAGGCATAATTATTTTTACTTTTAGATTTTATATTATTTTAAGATAATCATAAAATTTATTTTAAATCATATATATATATATATATATATATTATAATTTTAAAAAATTAGTTGAGTTCATATTATGAAGACACTTTAAAGCCTCATCTAATTCTAGAGTTGAATTTTAAATATAAAAAAAAAAATATTTTATATTATAAATTTAATGAGAAAAAAAGTTTCAGTTAATATTTGAAAGTATGTAAAATATGAAATAAATTTAATTTTAATATTTGTATTTGTGTTTGATGTGAAATAAAATTAATTTTTATAGTTAAAATTTATAAAATAAATCCTAAGAT
>JAEMOT010003110.1:69925-82214 GCA_019297695.1 Apostasia ramifera | reverse complement strand
ATATATATTATATAATATAAAAATTAATTTTATTTCACGCTTTATCAATTATCAAAGTATAAAGAAAATATTACAAATTTAGTTGTATAGCAAACGAAGTGGCAGACCAAAGTCTGGCAAAATAAGAACCGGTCAAATTCTTCTCAAAACTGGCTCCACACTTTTATAAAAAAAATAATAAAAGCAAAAAAAAAATAAAAACAAAAAAAATAAAAACAAAAAAAAATAAAACAAAAAAAAAATAAAAACAAATAAAAAATAAAAAGCTAGCCCCATAGTTGCTAGAAAGGCCATTTCATAAAATTTGTATTGAACAATGAAAATTTAATTAATGAAAAAATAAGATATTTTTATTTCAGATATGAAAATATAAATTTATTCAATAGCGATATTATGAAAGATCATTTAATCTATAATGAAATTGATATTAGCTGTGTACGATGAATTTAGCATGATGAAATTCCAAAGACTGACAGAGTGGAGATTAGTTCAACAATAATTCAAGAAATCAAAGATACAATAGAGGAGAATAGAATGAAGGATTTAATTCGAAATGTCAAACATAATTTTTCACAAAATTCAAAAACATTTAAAGAGTTATTAGAAGACGTGAGAAATAGTTAATTGTGATAAATTATTTGAGGTTTTTAATTAAAATATTTTAATTATAAACAATTACTTTATTTTGACAGTGATTATTGGATACAAGCAATTTTGAATCCAATATATGAGCATTTTTACTGAAAAGATTCTATTAAATATTGTATACGATATCGTTTATAGGTATATTTACATAATCATCTTTATGTTCATTTTTATTTTAGCAATTAATAAGTCTATTTTTACTGTTTTATGTCTAAATTTTTTTCGGCTCACATAAATAGGCATAAAGTTAAAATTATTTTAAAAAATGTAAATATATTATTTTTTTCTTATTAGACTTAGAGAATAATTTTTTTTTTTTGTTAAAAAAAGCTCGAACCAAATGAGACCATAAGAATTCTGCTAATCAATTTTATGTTACTACTCACTTTTTGTAAACTTATTAATTTTCAACACTGTAATGTTACGTATTAATATTCACGACATTTTAAGTAAGCAAGGTCAAAGAAGAGGTATGAATTCCATACACATTGATCTTGACTCTTTAACTTTGGTTAATTGGTTAACAAGTGATCATGATATTAGTCGGAATTATATTATTAATGTTCTAAAAATCAAGCATATGTTGAAGGCCTCGTTTGGTTCGAGACAATTTTTTTAACTAACACAACTTTCAACTATAAAAAATAATTTTGTTTCACATCCAACACAAATATGAATATTAGAATTAAAAATATTTCATATTTTACACACTTTTTAATAACAACAACAACAATAACCAAGCCTTAATCCCACTAGGTGAGGTCGGCTACATGAATCTTTTGTTTTCATTGTGCCCTATCAGTTACCAAATTCTTATCTAAGTCTAAGTAACTAAGATCACTCCTTATAGTTTCTTGTCATGTCTTCTTTGGTCTCTCTCTTTCTCTTTGTACATGAGCAAAATTCAATAACTCATTTTTTTCTGACTGGAGCTTCAATCGGCCTACGATTTAGATGTCCAAACCATCTAAGCCGACTTTCTCTAAGTTTATCCTCAATTGGTGCAACACCAACTTTCTTTCGGATATACTCATTTCTCATTCTATTTTTTCGTGTATATCCACACATCCACCTTAACATCCTCATTTCTGTAATATTTATTTTATTTGTATATTTTCTCTTTGCAGGCCAGCATTGTGCACCATATATTATCGCTGGTCTTACTACAGTTTTATAAAATTTACCCTTGATTCTGGATGGGATTTTTCTATCGCACAACACACCAGAAGTATTTTTTTATTTTACTCATCTTGCTTGAATCCTCCTAATAACGTCATTATCTATTTCGCCATCATTTTGTATAATCGATCCAAGGTATCTAAAGCGCTCATTCTTCTTGACAATTTGATCACCAATTGTCACATCTCCAATATAAGTATTTCTTTCTTGACTAAATGTGCACTCCATATATTCAGTTTTTAATATTGAAATAAAATTCTTTCCCATTAAACTGAAAAAAAAAATCTCCTTTCTAAAAAAAAATTCGAACCAAATGAGGCCGAAGAGTTTACATATCAGGGTAAGCCATCTTTGGAGGGAGACCAATTAGGTAGCTAATTATATCATTAATGTTCTAAAAATCAGCTTTGTTGTTATATACTGTTGTGGTGATGCTTATACTATTGTCTTTATTCTTATTGTTAGTTTTTGTCTCAAGTTTTTGGATGGCCTTTATGTTGTTTGGTTCTCTGGTTTTATACTAGCAATTTTATATAAAGGAGTTATTTAATAGAACGCAATGTAAGTGAGTTTTTTTAGATTCTTTGCTTGTATCTAGCTAAGTTTCTTATTTGTCAGTTGGGGGCAGGGTGAATAAGAATTCTCCTTTCTGTTTAAAAAATATATATATACTATTGTATATAGTTCCCATATTTTTGTTTAGATTTTTAAAAATTTTATGTATTATATAGAATCATTCAAAAAAAAAATTTTGTAACCAGCAACAGGCGATAGAATCATCCACCATAATAGAGTCTCCTATTATAGCGGATCTCTTTATCACCCGTTGTAATATGATAATCTACTACAACGAGTTTCTTTAGCACATGCTGTAATAGGAGTCTCTATTACAGCGGGTCTCTTTATCACTCACTGTAGTATAATACCCTACTACACTGATTCACACTTGTTGTAATATATCTAATATTTTTTATAGCTATGATATATACTATGGTTTTTAGATACTTTTTTACAGTAGTTTTAAACTGCTGTAGTATTCTAGCGATATTATATATTGAAAATTTCAGTCATTTATAGCTAGTGCTTTTCATCATCTCAAGTTTATATTCCTTATTTGTTCGTTATAATATAAAAAAATACTTTTTGAATAGTAGAACAAACTGTTACTATTCGGGAACTAATCACTCCTCAAAAAATTATCATTTGCATTAGAAAATATGTTCTTTGGCAAGAGTCTAGCAAAAAAAAAACACTTCTACGAGAGAATACATTTGTAAATATTTTTTAATTTTTCATTCATCTCTTCATCCAATAACAGTAGTTTAACTCGATTATGTTGTTAACCATAGCAATGAATATTATTCAAGCTTCGACATACACTTTGATCAAAATCAGCTAGCTGTAAAGGTTATTATGTGTACCAAAAAGTTTAAGGCAATGTTTTGTTAATCGAATGTTATATTGATATTATATCATATTTTTTATATATCATAACATCTAGATATCATCTTTTAATCAATAATTTTATACCTTTTAAATTTTAAAAAAAAATATCATTAAAATAAATAATTATTTTCTCTGTATAATATAATATACCATCAAGATAACATTAAGGAGTTGTTTGGTTCAATTTTATTTTATTATTATGTTATATTATCTAAACAAAATAGCTATTTGGTTTAGTAACGTCTATAAATAAACCTATCGCTCAAGAGATTAAATCTAGATATCATGATATATAGGTTATATGATATGATACGAAAATAATATTGACCCAAATGCCTCCTAAAATATTATCAAAGAGATTATATAAATTTTATGGTGAATGGTTAATATATAGGTACGAGAAGTAATAGGCATCTATAAAATTATTTAAATATTTATTATTAAATGAGACAAAAATTAGAAATATATATAGGTATTCATATAATTTTGGCATTCTTTTCTTTTTTTCTTTTTGTTAACTATTTGTTATATTTATTTTGAGATAATTTGAACTCGATTTACGTACGAATTTAAATTGACTCAAATTTGAGATTTTCTATTTTGAGTCAATTTGACTAAAAATTAGATTGTAGTTATCATATATTATATCCCTTCATAAATATTCAACCATGAACCACCATTGCTTATTTCAACATCAAAATATAAATATTACAATTAAAAAAAGCATAGATAAGTCAACTCAAATAATTTAGAGTTTTTTTTTTTTTGGATGAAATTTAGAGTGAGTAACTCAACTTGAAATTTTTTTTTCTAAATCACAAGTATACAAATTCACTTAAAAATAGTGAAATAATTTTTTTTAAAAAAAAATTCAAATTAGCAAAAATTAAAAAATAAAAATAAAAGAATGGAATATATCTATCGGCCGGAGAGCACCGACACAGCCAAAGAATACGCGGACACTGCCGGCGGCTGGTACCCCGACTCCAACCGCTCGAACACCGCGGCCTCGGCCACCGGCGGAGAGCCGCCGGTGGCCGCTACACCTTCCGGCATGTCGATTCCAAGGTACTCCGCCATTGTCATACTCGTCTCCAGCGGCGGGGGCTCCACCCCAGTCTTCTTCTCCAGCATGTCCACCACCGTCGCCATCGACGGCCGGAGCTTCGGCTCCTCCTGAATGCACCAAAGCCCGACGTAAACCAACCTCCTCACTTCCTCCTCGGCCGCCGCCGCCTCCGCCATCATCCTCTCGTCCACGACCTCCATCACCCTCCCCTGCCTCACCTTCTCCACCACCGTCGCCGGAAAGTACGACCATCGTAGCTGGGAGCTCCCCGCACCGCCTCCGCTGTCCTCCTCCACCAGCCGGCAGTTTCTCCTCCCGCCGACGAGCTCGAGCAGTACCATCCCGTAGCTGAAAACATCCGACTTCTCCGACGCACCTCTGTCCAGCAGCCACTCCGGCGCCAGGTACCCCCTCGTTCCCCTCAGGCTCGTCAGCACGCGGCTCTCATCCCTTCCCATGATCTTGGAAAGCCCGAAATCGGCGACGAGCGCGTGGAAGCCCTCGTCGAGGAGGATGTTCTCCGGCTTGATGTCGAGGTGGAGGACCCTTGACCGGCAATCGTGGTGGAGGTAGGAGAGCGCCTTACCCACCTCGACGGCGACGCGGTAGCGGAGACGCCAGGGGAGGCAGCGGTGGGACCTGAAAACGCGGCGGAAGATCCATTTGTCGAGCGAGCCGTGGGGGGCGAACTCGTAGACGAGGAGGCGGTGGTTGGCGGCGTCGGCCGGACGGATGCAGTACCCGAGGAGGCGGACGAGGTTGACGTGTTGGACGCCGGCGATGGCGGCGATCTCCGAGCTGAACTCCTTGTCGCCTTGATCTGCCGGGCGGTCAATGCGCTTGACGGCGATGGGGGTGCCGTCGGGGAGGACGCCTCGGAAGACGGAGCCGGAGGAGCCGCGGGCGATGGGGGTGCTGAAGTGGGCGGTGGCGAGCTCGAGGGCTCGGTAGGGGAAGCTGACGGGGAGGCCGGCGACTTTGCGGAGGAAGCTGTAGTGGATCTGGATGTGGTGGTTGTCGGCGCCCGAGATGGCGAGCTGCCGGGAGACGGAAGAGAGGCGGCGACGGCCAGAGGTGAGGCGGTAGATGAGGAGGTAGATGAGGATGGAGAGGGTGCCTGTAGCGGTGGCTGCGGCGCCAACGACGAGTGAAATTTTTCGTCTTCGGACGGTAGGGAGGAGGGCGGCGAGGAGGATGAGGAGGGCTGCGGCGGCGAAGGAAGAGGCGGCGGCGGCGAGGAGTTTCACCGTTTTGGTCTCCATATGAGCGGAGGAGGGAGAAGGTTCAACAGAGGAAGCGCATGCTTAATTAAGCGGACTCTTTCCCGTTGACTTTGAGGTGGTCAATGGTTTCAAGTTTAACAACAGCATTTGGAAGGCCAAGTCATATGGTCAAAGTTTTAATTTCGACAAAAAAAAAAACTACCGAGTTTCGATTTCATTACAATTCGATAATTTTAATAGTTTCAATTAAGACTGTACTCAAAAATCAATCGAAACTAGGCTGAAACTATCGAAAAGGCCAAAACACGTCTATCTCCAAAAATAATAATAATAATAATTTACAAAATTTAAATAATTTGTAGAAAAAATCGAAACTGTTGAAACGATCGAAACTAATTTTTTCACCATTTTACCGAATTGAAACCGAAATTAAAACTGAAATTGAATTTGAAAACCTCGATTTTATTCGATTTAAATTCGATTCAGAAATTTTAAGTATGCATCCTAAATTTTAACTCATTTATTAAACAGATCAATTCAAGTTATACATAAATTGAGCCAAGTAAGGTTTGAGTTACTCATTTATAAATTTTGTTCTTTACACAAGATCGAAGTTAGCAAGTCAGTTAGACCTATTTATTAATCGGAATAAATTCGAGTCATTGATTTGACTCAGTAATATTCGGATTGGTTCGGGTAGAATTCAAGTTTAGCTTGAACTCAATCTGCCAACTCATTTTATCACCCTTTTAGGCTGACTCCATAGCAGATTAAATAATAGTGTACACTTGAATCTTCTCTGACGAAATCTCGCATAAAAATTTTAAATGCTATCTTATAGTTTATTATTTTTATAATTGATAAATATAATAGTTGGTTCCTCCCTTATGGTTATATTGAGATTTTGATATTTAGCAATATGTTTAAGTTAATTTATACTAATAAGATTATTTAGTGCTTTTTAACCACAAATTTAAATTAATTTATACTAAAAAACAAAAAGGGAAGTTCAGTGGTGGATGCGCGCAGTCTCAAGTACAAAAGACCTCTATGTAAGCCCAACCATCGGCCACAACATTTGGCACAGTGGAAACTTCGATCACGATATGCTGTTCATACTGAGCTGCGATGATGGGTTATTCGGTGCTTCCTGCGGGTACCATCGGCCACAATATTTGACATAGCTTTCCTTCGGAAACTTCGACCACTATGTGTTATTCACACTAAGCCCAATCATCGGCCATGATATTTGACAGCTTTCCTTGCGAAAACTTCAGTCATGATGTGTTGTTTACACTGAGTCATGATGATGGGTTATCCGGTGCTTACTGCAAGTATCATCAGCTGCGATTTTGGGCACAGCTTTACCTGCGGAAATTATAGGTCATTCAGTGCTTACTACGGGCACTATCGAACAAGATATTTGGCACAGGTTCCTGCTGAAATGTCAGCCGCAATGTTTGGTTAGAAAGTATAACCTGTAGTAGCAAGGTCGACCTTGGAGCTAAATGTTGACCTATTTTGATTCCCCAATGACTAGTTGGGAGTCGATCTGAGGTCGACTTCCAGGTCTTTTTCAGTATATTTTCTAGTCATTGGAGGACTCATTATATAAGGAGAGGTGAGTGGTTGAGACATTCTCTTTTGGCTCATTGAACTCTATAAGTGCTCCCAACAACCACATTCATTCTCCACCATTCCAAAAGTGAAAATTCATTTAAGTGGAGATTCAATCAAGCATTCAAGTAGATTTAGGTGTAACTTGGACTCAAGTGCTCAAGCTCTTCATCCATTCTTCTTCTAATTCTCAAAATTCAATTATAAAAAAGAAGAGTGAGTGATTTCTTTTATTATATTATTTTGATTTTTTTCTTTTGCCTTCACTTTGTGTGTGAAGAGGACCTTCAAATATAGGTTAGAAGAGATGAGTGAGTATGTTCTCACTTAAAAGTGGGGATGACCTCTAGTGAGTGGATATATAGAGGAGAATTTGCATACGGGTTTCTCTGCCTAAACTAAAGAGAGTATTATAGTGAGATTTTTTCGATCAGAGTGGGGTAGATTAAGCTCGTGTTTGAGCCGAAGAACGTTATATCTTATGTTCATTGTGGATATGATATTCTCTTCTTGTTTGCTCTTATATTTGCTTCCGCATATGCTATCTACTTTCATTTATTGCACTAACCATTTATATTAAGTAAATTAAATTTAAAATTTTAATTACATCTATTTACCCCCTCTAGATGTCATACTTGATCCTGCAGTAATGTCTTTTAAATAATTGGATACATTTTTATAAAAGTTTATATCTGTATACATAAAAATACATGTTTATAAAAAAAAATTGCATGTTTAAATTTTCACAAGTGTAAATACATTAGAAATAAATTATATACAAGTTACTTTGATTATTTAAAATATATTATTTTAATAGATTTTCTGCATAGAAGCAGATTTTACAAACAAACAAAAAAAACTTCATTGTATTTAAAATTTTTATATGATTTTAAGGATTTAAATATCAGATATATAATATAAAAATATTTTAAGTGTAATTCCCCCTAAAATAACTTTTTACCAAAAAAATGTTATGAAATATTTTATTACAAATATCATTCAAGTTCTTGATATTGAAATAATATTATTTCCGTAGGTTATCTTCAACCATAGCTAAAGGCATTGAATTAATCTTCACCTCAAAATCTAGATTATATCACACTAACTTCCCCAAAGGAATGTGCCAACCAGATTTTCGGCGTAAATTGATGGACCGATGGACTTCGTAATTCGATCGTATCATTCGTCTCCAAAAATATACCGAGGATTTCATCAAATTTTTTTCACATATCGACGTACCTTCTCCGTTAGCAAAATGCATGAGAATAAAGCCCAGGCTCTATGAAATCGACCCTAATTCATTCTTGAATGGGTGCTCATTGACGATCAAAATTTCAAAATTTCACAGTTTAATATGACGTTCTTACTAATAAATGACCTGTTTTAGTTGATTGAGAGGGTAGAAGGGAACTTAATTGCTAGACAGGTTATGTGACGTCCCTAACCGTCACACTAAAATTTATTTAAGTTAAGGAAAAAGAAAAGATAAAATTAACAGCGAAAGAAAACTAAATAGATCAAATGCTACTACAAGAGTTCACATTACTACATCTTAGAACATAATTAAATATCCAACTAAAGCAAATGAAATAGAACTACTATAGTCTTAATTGAACACATAAGTAAATAGTTACCCTCTAAAGAAATAAAGTAATAAACTAACTCTCTTCTTGACTGACATTCTCCCCATTCTCGTGATTAAGTACTCCAGTACCTGCCACGTTAGTGACAGAGTCCGTTAGAACAGACTCATAGGTTGTACACTAGCAAAACTTTTAAATAAAAAATTATTATAATTATGATGATAATAATAGCATGTTAATATGATATAATAGGAATAACAAATAATTAAATATGTATAATATAGATTATAATTAAGCATACATGTAAGATAAAAAAATAGTATAGCATAATGTAACGGTAAATATTAAATAAACATATCATGATTTGCATAGACCACATCAGCATGTAAATAGAAATGATAAAAATATAAGTAACGAGCAAATTTTCTTTTATTAATTTCACTTTTATCTTTTGGGCCCGTGATTTTTCGTACTATGCCTCAGCTGCCTTTTTTATATATTTGGGGATCGTCACCCCCCATGAATAGCCCTCCGTAGGCATATCCAATGGACGTCGTCGCGCCAAATATCATGTAAGGACCTCTAGTGGAAACTGTCATGGGGGGGTGACGATCCCCAAAGCAGATATGTGTCTGCTATGATATGATATTTGGCGCGACGACATCCATTGACAGTTTTCGACTGTCATGGGGGGTGACGATCCCCATAGTAGACACATATCTGCTTTGGGGATCGTCAACCCCATGACAGTCGGAAACTGCCAATGGACGCCGTCGCGCCAAATATCATATCATAAGCTCGAGCTAAGACAGATGCGTAATCCCACAGAAATCACATTTAATTTTAATCCATTGTCACATTAAAAAGATCTTGTATTATAATTTATTTTTTGTCAAGTCCATACACTTGCTCAAATATTAATTAATCTCATCGAGTGTGATAACAATTAAATGTGCACTTGCACTTGTTCACCCACGCAAGCCCATACGCTTGCCCTTCTAGTGGGACTCACAATCAAGAGTAAATTAATTGTATATAATCAATAAAATAATCATACACTTTGATTTTTATATGCTCAAATGATCAAACGGTTCGACCTTTAACTATATTGTTCTGATGAATGCACCGAATAGTCGAAATTGCTAATTCTTTTTGTCAATTTTATTTTTATTTTATTTTTATTATAGTAACACATATACACATGCATCCTAGGCCCATCGTTTTCATATTCAAATAGGAAAATCATAGAATTATGATTAACAGCATTAAAAGAAAGTTTAATGGTACTAGAAAATTACTTAATTAAAAATTTCTCACCAAATTGACTGTAATCACAACTAAACACATAATTGTAAATAATTTTTATTATTTATGAGATCATAATTGTATAATATCATGAATTTCAACACAGTTCATAGAGTTCAGAGATTAAATCAAATAATATATTAAGTATGGCAAGAGTTCTTAAAAAGAATTAAATCATGAAATTTCTATAATTATTAAAATTAAAAATATGAAGCATTATCATTAGGAGATGAATTAATTCCAGATAATAATATAATATTACAGATCTGAGATCAACAGCAATGAATCATTAAGCTAATTATGTCGACATTATTTGCATAGCTATCACAAGATGATTAAAATAAAAATAAAAGCAAATGTCACTTTAACAGATAATTTAAGATGCAAAAATTTCAAAAGTATTTTCGTAAATTGAAAGAAATATATGAATCTAACAAATTTTTAAGAAACACAATGTATTTCATCAAAATACTCGATTTCATATCTTAAATTTATATGAGCAAAGTTAGGGTAAAACATACGTCGAATTCACCATAGTTCTAGATTTTCTTGAGATTCGGAGAGAAAGATCGCTCCAAAATCACTAGATTCGATCAAAGGCATAAGAAAATTTGTAGATCGAGAAGAAGATGAAGAAGAATCATCGATTTTGAGAGAGATCCGGCTTTTCTCTCTCCTCTCTTTAGGCCGGCAGCAGTTGTTGGAGGGAAGAGTTGAATCGGTGTTTAGGGTGAGAAACTCTATTTCTTTCTATAAATCATAATCTGAAGGTATTTCTATAATTTTTTTCTTAACCTTAATGTAAAGACGTAGTTATGAAAATTTAATGGGTAATTAAATTCATTAGATTTGAATTTTAAATAATTTGATTTAAATAAATTAAATATTAATTTAAGTCATTTTAAATTTAATTTTGAAGGGCATGACAAATATTTAATACTTCATATATTTAATTTTAAATAATCAATTTCTCATGAATAAAATTAATTTTATCATAATAAATTAAATTAATCAAAAATCTAAATTTAAATTTCATCGAAATATTACAAATTACCACTCGGAAAAGTCTAAAAAAAAAACCCTATCAACCCTAGTAGCACTTCTGAGGCCTAAACATCTATAATAGTGATTTCGAGGAAATAACGAATATATATATTAAGAAGAAGAGAATCACTGCTGCCGTTAACAATGAATAATTTTAGATGGAGAGTATCAAATTTTAATTATGATCTTCAATCTCTACAATTGCTGTCGTATACGAGAAATGTAGAGCGCGATCTTGATAAAGATCTCACCCACACGGTGAAAACAGATCCAACTGCATGCGATGGCCGTCTCAATCCAAAGACATTCACATTCTGGATTGTCGACGTGAATCAATACTTTGACCGGCAACTCTTGTCGGAGGGTAACAAAAACAAAAAATAGTAAAATATATCGTGTTAATATAAATAAACGATATCAGACGGTCAAAGAACAAACTACAAGAGGAGCAGAAGCGGAGGCTTTGATCTGCAAATTTACCTTCGTATTTTTACGAGTTTTGTGTCTCGTTATAAGCTGGAACTCACTCGATTATCGCCACCTCACACCTATCATCAACAAAATCTTCATTTGAACTGGTCATGATAATACATCTATAAAATAATGTTTGATAAAGTAATAGCTTCATTTTAATTCGAACATTTATTACAAGAATAACGTAGGTCAAAAATTTATTTATTTATTTATTTTTTTGATAAAAATGTAGGTCAAATTAACCTATCCATATAGTTTATAATTTAATTCCATGCATTAAATTAAAACAGAAAGGTCCGTGGGGCCATCTAACAGAGTTTGAGGGATTCAATTTCAAATATGTTCAAATTAAATTAAATTAAAAATACTTATATTTGTAGGTTTCGAAAATAAAAAAAAATAAATAGTATAGTTAATAGTTTATTTTGCCATTTATATTCATATTAATTTAACGAAATAAAATAAAAAAATAATTTAAAATAGGGATTTTTACATACAAGACATGACATTTACACGAAATTACGCATTTCACCATCAATTCATAAATATTACCACTATCACACCATATTCATTTAAATTTTACGCATTTCACATATTTCACACCATATTCTTTGACGGTGAATTTCACATTTCTAAATTGGCCTTGATCTTAATTATATTATTAATATATTAATTAAATACTATAAATAAATTAATTTATATAA
>JAEMOT010003110.1:39940-69664 GCA_019297695.1 Apostasia ramifera | reverse complement strand
AAATATTTATGAATTTATGTATTTTAATTTATTTATCCTATTTAAAATTTCCAATTAGTGTGCCGAATTTAAATCCACATGATTATAATTCTTAATTGAAGTAAGAAAATTAATGTGTTTACAGTAAAAAATAAAAATATATATTAGAATTTAAATATTAATGAATTTATGCATTTTAATTTATATATAATATTATAAAGTATATGAAATATGTGAAATATGTGAAATGCGTAAAATTTAAATGAATATGGTGTGATAGTGGTAATATTTATGAATTGATGGTGAAATGCATAATTTAGTATAAATTTTATGTTCTGTATGTAAAAATTTCTTTAAAATATTACAAAATATGATAAGAACGATAATTTTTATAATCACCTTAGTAATTTTGAATAATCCAAAACGCCGTAAATCTTTTTCAATGTTCTCTGAATTACAATGAACATAAACGAGTCGGAATTTTTAATTTTGGTTTAAATCACATAAATTGATTTTGGATTGCTATTTATATTTTTATCATACGAGATAAATAATGTGGCAGGTGGAGGAGAGAATAATTTTTATCGTGAAAAAAAAATACTTTTTGTCGACTTCAAATCAGATAAAAATAATCTTATTAATTATTTTTATATATTCAAATAACTTACACTATTTAATTTATTAAATAAGTTAATTAATCAAAAGATGTGCCTGATCAAAATAACTACCACCATTTTGTTCTTTTTTTTGAATTAATTAATAAATTAATTAATTAATTAATTAATTAATTAACAAAATCCGCACTGGTTTGAACTTTTTTTCTTACAAAAAAGAAAAAATTAATTTATTTTTTAAATTTAATATCAAAAAATTTTATTTTAATATTAGAAGTGTATAAGATATGAAATAAAATTAATTCTGATATTTGTATTTATGTTGAATGTGTAATAAAATTAATTTTTATAATTAAAATTTGTATTAGGCTAAAAAAAATATTTTGAATTAAACAAGGCCTAAATGTAAAACTATTGATACTTCACAGGTGGTAAAAAAAATATTGGTGTGGGAAATTTTCTCTCATTACTCAAAAGATTAAATTGAGATTTTTTTTAATCAAAATTTAAATTTTTTATAAGAATTCTTTTTATAAAAAAATATGTTCAGATACAAGAATACCTCTTTACAGTAAAAATCCTGTTAATACCACATTGTATAAACAATAATTTAAAACTATTTTAAATTTATTTTAAATAATTATATTATTTAAAATATGAATTAATTATTGTGTGAAATTAATTTGAAATTCTTAATTCTAAATTAATAAATTTAACCTAACATGAAAATAGAGTTCACATAATTTAATAGACATTGAGAGGAATTATAGACATTATAATTTTAATCTTCAATAATTTTAACAATTAATTAACAAAATTATTAACTTCATTAAAATTTTAGAATTGTGCTCTCAAAGTTTTAAAATTAAATATATATTCAAAATATTTGAATTGTTCTTTGATATAGTCACTACATATAAATTAATCTATCATAAATAATTCATAATTAAAGCTAGTTATATTCCATTAACTTCTTTAATTATATTATTCTCTATAAGTACTATTAATTCTC
Source organism: Apostasia ramifera (assembly GCA_019297695.1). Taxonomy (NCBI): domain Eukaryota; kingdom Viridiplantae; phylum Streptophyta; class Magnoliopsida; order Asparagales; family Orchidaceae; genus Apostasia; species Apostasia ramifera. Next base: position 68,059 of record JAEMOT010003110.1, on the reverse strand, counting down.
TAATGAATAATATATTTGCGAACCAATCATAAATTTAGCGCTTTATTATTTAAATCTTAAATCAATACTTATGAAAACTATCTACCTGACTTCTTTATAAAGGAATAGATTTTATTTTATATATCAATATTCTTAGCTCTTTATATTATTATTTTTTCCAATATATCAAGAATTTGACATTATATAATATATATATATATATATATATATATTAATTATTACATGATATGTCAAATAATATGATAAAAAAATAGGAGTCTATTAATTACTCAGAATTGAAATTGATTTATTGTGACCATCATTAATTAATATTAAATGCTCCATATAATAACAAAATTTACCAAAAATTCATAATTAACTGTGTTCCAATTCTATCATTCCAATAATTACATTATTAATAATCCGAATAAGATCGTTTCATTCTGAATGTCATGAACCATGTACGTTAGTAATTTTTGAACTAAAAATCTCAACTTTAATTCTTAATAATGGATTAATTTAGATTATTTATTTTAAATATTATTCTCTTATATATAATATTTATATATAATATTTAAATTCACTTTCGAATAATCTAAGATTTTTGATTTTTATAGTATCTAAGCATGCAAGCAATAATAATATTGAAGAAAATTTTATAATTAATTAGTAAAAATAATACATTTCATTTATTTATGTGTATGCATTCTAACAATATTTACATTTTATATATATATATATATAATTATAAATATTTATTTATTTACATATATAGATCTTGTTATAAACATCCATATGAACAATTATGTGCGCTAGCACAATCAAAATTCCATTTCCACTTCTACAAGTGGTGAAAAAATACCAGCAAAGGCTTATTGATAAGGAGTTATTCTCTAGAAATCTCTTCATCGATGCATTCTCAACAAAGGCTTATTGATAAAATTGTCTCGACAAAAAAAAAAAAAGAAAAAATCTTCGACTACTAAGATGCTTTCAACAAATACAACTAGAAAAGTTTCAAATTATCAGTATATTCTTTAGAAATAGTCTTTCTCCCACTACCTAATATGGGAATTAGTTTGTGTTCTATTTGTTTCACTAAAGATAATATCAATAGTTAATCAAAAGTCAAAAGATGATAACAACCTCATAGGATGTTTTTACAAGTACTCCTCAGTGATCTAACTCATCGGCCACTCTCAAAGTGGATCACCATCGAGTTATCTCGTGAGGTAATCTTATAGGCTTATGGATTGCCAGAAGTCCACCTAAGTAGTGTGGAGTCCTGCACTAATCATGTCATAGCAAAACCCCTCATATTGTTAGCGTAGCTATATCGACCACTCTCAAGTTGGGATCCCTATTGAGCTATCTCGTGAGGCAACCTCGTGAGCCTATGGATTGCCAAAAGGCCATCTTAGCAGTATGGGGTCCTGCACTAATCATATCATAACAGAACCCCTCATATTGTTAGCACAGCTATACAAGACACCTTTTGTACGTCCAAATAAAATGATTGTCTAGAAAAAAAAAAAATCTCATCTGTAGAGATTGTGATGCCATACCACAACCAAATTAACTTGCGGCTTGATGGAATAAGATCATGTCATCGTCATGATGAAGATTTTATGACAAAAGTTCTCTCAAGATAAAATATGAGAAGCTAAATCTCCTAAGCCCATAAAAAAGAGCTACAAGAATCACTAAATGATGATTAGTGAAGATCAACCCAATCACCAATGAAGCTCCAAAACAATAGAGCAAAACCAAATGATGATTACCATGTATTAATACCCTCAACCAGCAAAGGAGGAGGCAAAAATAAGAGCAAGCATTACCCTAAGTCATTTCAAGCTCCCCAATAATAGATACAAATCTACATTATATTGTAACTCTTCCTATTTTCTCTTCCCCTTACAGCTTGTGATGCTCGTAACTCATTAAGGGTATGCAAGCTTTTCTTTTTGCCGAGGTAAAAATTGTGTTTCAAAAATCATTTGTCAGTCCTATCCCTGAACCACACCTTCCATTTGTGATATCTCCTTCTCCTAACAATAAGTTAAGTAGCTTCATCGTCTTCAAAGAACACCTTAGAATTGACCTTAAATTCATTAATAGAATTTAAATATCTAAAATTGAATTAACTTAATCAAACTTTCCTATTTAAGATTATGTTACTAAGAAAATATTTGAAATAAAATAATTTTAAATATTTGATACTTAAATTTTTAATATTATATATTAATTACTAAAAATATGTAAAAATTATATTTTATATATAACTCATGTTACAAAATTATGATATATATATATATATATATAATAAAAATTATAATTTTTATATAATATTAAATGTTTGAATATAAAATATGTAAAATAGTTAGATTTTACTTATTTATATATAATTGTACCTGAAAATATCAAAGTGGTAGTTGCATTAGAACCTAAAAGATCATTGAAGAGGCCACCTAACTAATCTCACTATGACTAGTCATTCTAGCTACCCAATGTATTATAAGAGTGACATCATCTTCCTATCTGACAACTTGACATCGTCCTCCTCTTAAATAATGCTACATTTTCTAAATCATGGCAAATCCCATAGCCGATAATTGACAACTTGACAAATATAGACTTTTACTGGAGCCCATGGCAAAGCACGTGAGAGATTACCATCAAGCTATTGAAGTGATCCTAGTGCACCTTGATGTTCTAGGAGTGGTAACAAGTTTTGATCTTCTCATTGAAAGGAGTAGCAGCAGCGAGAAATAGCTTTTGAATCTTTTGTCGTGAGGAAGAGGTCGCGGGGTGATTGTTTAGGGAAATGTTTGTGCCTGCACCAATTTGGTAATTTGAGTGGTTAACTTAACATCATGGTACTGCAAAGCTTGATGTTCTCTTGGCTGTGATCTTGTTGAGGATACAAACAAGATCATGAGAGAGAGGTTTTGGAGGACATCACTTGGAGGTCTTTGGCTGGGGAAAAGCATGCTCCATTGAATTGTCATTACTAGTCTAGGCATTACAATCACATTGTCTTCTTGAAGAGCTGCACTTGGGTTCGGACGTCCGCACGTTCGGACCCCCAATCAGTGGGCGCCACGTGTGCCATACAGGTGGGGTCCGGCACACGTGGCTCCCACTGATTGGGGGTCCGGACGTGCGGATGTCCGAACCCAAGTATTTTTCCTTCTTGAAACCTAATGCTAGGATCACTATGGTCATTTTTACTGGCCTTATTCCGGTTTAGGGTCTCTGTAGGTACACTAAAAAGATACCGTAGATAAGTGTCAATTTAGATGAATGACTAATCACAAACTTCGAAGATTGTTGAGCATAAACTTTATATCATCTAACTGAACTTCAGTCGTGCATAATGTCAGCTGACAATTGAAGATTAAAATAGGATATCTAAGAGAAACTAGTGTTCAGTAAGTAATTAAACAAAAAACTGAAATCTAAGGAACTAAATAACTAAAAGTTATAGAAAATAAAAATTATAGTCATAAATTAAAAATTTATAATAATTAAAATTTTTATATAATTTATAAAATTTAGAACTATTTTATATCTCATTTTACATAAATTTTAGCAATAAATAATCACTTTATTTCATATATAATATAATTTTAGAATAATTACACTCAAGTCCTTCAGTTTAAAGTTTATTATCATACAAGTTTACGTTTTTAAAATTATAATATCGAGTCCTTAATTTTTAAAAAACTANGGCCACCGGATCGAGTGGAGAGAGAGAGGTAAGGATATAATGGTAATTTTAAAATTTTTTTAATAATAAAAAATTTAAAAAGACTCATGATAATTTTTTAAAAATTAAGGACCCGATGTTATAATTTTTAAAACGTGAACCTGTATGATAATAAGCTTAAGCTCGGAGACCTAAATATAATTATCGCTATAATTTTTAATATAATTAATTAACTTTATATCATACCATACATATTTTTAAAATACAATCACAAAATTTTTCAAACTATTTTTTTATTCAATTAAACTTAGCCTAAAAATATATTTAATTCAATATTATCTATATGTTCCATATTGCATAAATATCAAAGTTATATAAATGTCTATATTAAATCTAAATTATTATTTATTTAATTTAATAATATTATATTAAAAAGAGAATAAATAACATTTAAATTCCTCTTAATTACCCTCCCTTATATGTATATAGATCCTTTTAATATTGATCCTCCAATTTCAATAAAAATACAAAAAATTTTTTGGTAAGCAATATTTACATCTACAACAAAAAAAAAATTTATTTTTAAAAAAGTTATTATAATAACTAGAAATAATTACCTACATCTCACACAATTTAAATTTATTTATATCTTACCCATCCATTCTTAATTAATTACGCTATGCACACTTAAAACATTATAAAATCTTACATACACACATTTTAACTTATTTATATTATAATGAGTAATCACAATTTTTCAATAAACTAACTATAATTAGATTACAAAAAATCTGAATCGTTCATCATATTATTTTAAAAATATTTAAATATATTTTGAGTGAAATTCCTAAAACCTTAATATTTAGGTGACGGCAAAAGAATGAGACATCCACGACGTGAATTAATTTTAGGACAAATCAGCGCTTTAGTGTGGTATTAAGAAAAGAAAATATATATACCATTAATAGTAAAAATATAATTTTAATAATTTACTAACAGAATATTTTTTTTAAATAGATTTAATTAAGTTTTAACTCAAATATGTATATAAAATTTTATAATATTTTGAGTGTACATAATATAATTAATTAAAAATAAATAAGTAAAATATAAATAAAACTAAATTATATAACATGTAGATAATTATCCCTAATAACTAATCTAACCAGCACGCCTCACTCAATCCTACTATCCTACTGTAAAAATAACTATTTTATGAATTATTTTATTATAAAAATAACATCTATTATCAAAAAAAAAACATATCCCCACCCCTATGTAAACTGATAAATCAATATGCTTAAATTATAAATTAAAAAAACATATACAGACATAAGAGCAAACAAAAACTCAAATGTTATTTAACCCAAAAAATTACAAAACTAATCCACTCTCACCTTTTTATTATAATCAAAATAACATCTAGACATCACATGCGATAGTCATCAAATTTTGATATCACCTAGATATCATTTTAAAACGAAAATATATCTAAAAAGATCGTCAAATGAAAGAATCAATTTCTTTAAATAACATAACATCACAGCAAACTAAACACCCAAAACTCTTATTTATGTTTCACTACTTGTCCGTCCTTTCCTCTCCAACTCTTCTTTTGCACCTTTGAACAGGAACATATTGTAAAACATCGAGTTAAATATCAAATGATTCAACAACAATGCGCCTACATGAAAAATTGGCTAAGGTAACATTTGATTCGTTATCATCTTTAATGTTATATCATATAATTTAAATATCATGATATCTAAATATTATTTTTGATTAATAATTCTATAATCTTATAGAATATTATTTATAGATGTCATTAAACAAAATAATTGCTTCCTCTAAATAATATAATAAACATTAAGATAATATTGAGACTCCTAAAACTCAACAACTAGGAACTCAAGTGCAATTTCTCCTGCATGCATGATAGATGAGAAACAGCTCAAGCAAACTGAAATCAATAAGAAACAAAAACAATACAACACAACAATGAAGACTTGATCCAAACAGATACATGGAGACAAACGAGAAACAAATAGAACTGGAAAAACCGATCATGAGAGATACAAATAGCCAAAGGTTAAAATTTAAAAGTATTAACAAGTAAAACATAACCATTAAGATAGCGTAAGTTCTCTCTCTCTCCCTCTCAATCTCTATAACGGGGAACTACAGTCTAGGCATCTGAATCACACCCCACCTCCCTTGGGACCAGTAGAGTCAGGGGTAGCATCGCCATAGGAGACCAACCCTTTCTTCTTCTCGTTCGGACTGCTGGACCTAGACCGAGAAATCACCTTCTCCCCGCTGGCACGCCTGGGAGATGGTGTGTCACCAGAGGAGCTTGACTTTGACCTCGACCGTGATCCAGAAGGGCTCCTGTTGGGGGAAACTGATCTTCGCTTAGCAGCACGGGTCCCTTCCGGGATGCTACTGCCATGGTATCTTGGCCTCTCTGGTGAAGGTGAGCGACTGCGAATTGGGCTACGGCTATAGCCACCCCTTCCTCGTCCGCGGTAGCCAACAGGGCTTCTCGAAAGACTTCGACTTCTACCCCTATACCTAATCACAATAACAAAATTTATGTACATTTCAATACAAAGTACAGTAGTTACCATTGGGCATACAGAAGCGCAAGTGGAAAGGGCATAGCTTCAACTGAATGTTTGTCCCCTAATATGATGCTGCCTACATTTTCTATTTCTCTTGGTTCCACGATGAATAGTTTAGCATATATATATATATATACATATTTATATATATATATAACTTTATGATTTGTTATTTGCATATTTCAGACGTTAAAGATTTACTTAGAGGCAACTTAAAAATATACTACGGGTCAACAACTCACGTAAATATCCGTTAACTAGTTAACATCTGCTTGCTATCTTCCTTATATTATGTGAAATTTTTCAAAATATCATCAAACTAAGATCATTAAAGTTCTTATGCACCTACACGCTAAAAGTTTAAAATAATTAGTCAGGACCGTTCTAGCTAATCTCACTCTCATTAAGTCATAGTCAACCAAGCAATAAACAAGAAGAACAAAAGTTTTAAATAATGAACGCTAAGTACGTAATTCCCCCTATACAAGAACTGAGAAACTTAAGTTAATAGAATTTTAAGAATCAGAAAGCACAATTCAAAAGTAATATGACAGCGTGGTTCATATAAAATATGTTCAACTACAGAAAATTAAATGCAGCAGCTAGATAAAAACAAATGGGAAAGATGATTGTGAAACTTTCAAAAAAATTGTGCCTAAATATTAGTCGCAAGCAAATTTGATCATAGTCAACCTTATTGTCCTAATTAGAACATAGATCTACAATAAAAGTCTTAATATTTGCATGCATGCAAAGATTTCTAGCAGAATAGAACCTCAATATCCTCAACTTTTCATATAGATACAAAAGCAGGTTCCACATATATTCTTCATAAGAATTCATGCATCATGCAATAGCAAAAAAATAAAGAAATAAATTTCACGACATTCTAAGAAAATGCAAAAAACACCACCAAAAAATGAAGTTCATGGCCTACGAGACAAGGTGAAATACAACAGTAATACCTGAGGGGGCTCCTGTATCTCCTTGGTGGAGACCGATCTCGGTAACTTCTATAGCTTGAGTATCTGATTCAGAGATGGGAACAACATTATTTAAATTTTGCAACATAACAATATGGGCAAATTGTTTATGGATACCTGAGGTAGAAGGTAGATTAAGTTATGCCTACAATTTTGAAATTATCACAACATTTTTATTCACACTGGTACCTAAAGTCAACTTTCCAATTACAACCAGTCCAAACTAACATACCAGCCTCTCCAGTTTACTAATTGTATGCTATACAATCTCAATTTTGTACAAATAAACTATGATTATGACAAACTATGCTTGTGAAATCAAGACAATAGGTTAGAAATCTATTTAGGAAGAGGCTCGGATACAAAGGATCAAAATAGGCATCATAAGATTTCACCGTGCTTAGCGACAGCATAGACAGACCAAAATGTAAAATCAGTGACACCTCAAAAATCTAAGTGCAATGATTTAAGAAACAGGGTTCTCCAAGCAATACTCAAAAGCAATTTACCCAAAAAGAACAAATTAGAATATCTCACCTATCTCTATCACTCCTTCCACCATATCTATGGAATCTTATTGGAGAGCGGTCCGGAGATGGGGTGCGATAGCGTCTTGCATAGGAATACCGTTGACTGAAGCCTCTGCCCCGTCGGATACGCCTAGGTGACCCATTAGGAGACCCACTTCTTGAAAGACTCTTTCGAATTGGACTTCTAGACAAAGTTCTTCTTGGCCTAGGCCTTACTGGACTTCTACTTGCACTTCTTCCAGAAGATCTTGCAGGGCTTCTGCTACTAATTCTTCTACCAGAGGACTTAATAGGGCTCCTGCTAGTGCTCCTTTTCCATGGAGATCTCAATGAGTTTCTGCTAATGCTTCCTCTTTCATCCCTTTCCTGTTTATCAGAATTTTCAAAAGGCAACATTTTTTTAAAGAAGGTGACTTTCTTCTAAAATTCTAAAGTTTGAAATATAAAATAGAATTAGTTTCTTCTTTTCAAAAAGAGTTATATTAGTGGTACATATAAACAGGGATGAGGCTTCTGTTTACCCTTAAACGTGCAGGGGACCTTGAACGGCTTCGGGTAATGCTTCTTCGACGAAGCTCTACAGGACTTCGTCTTTTGTCTACAGGGCTTTTGCTGGTATTCCGCCTGATTGGGCTAGCGCTTATGCTCCTTCGGGTTGGACTTTGGCTGATGCTTCTTCTTCCTGAGCTTCTACTTATACTGTCTCTTGGAGAGAGATTGCTGGGACTTCTACTGGGCATTCTTGGAGATAGAACAGCAGGTGGACTTTTGCTATGACTCCTGGGACTCATACTCTTGCTTGTACAGTGTAGAGGACTCATGGATTGGCTCCTGAACATCAAAGTCGGATAAGATACTAGATCTTGAAGATCCAGAAAGCATAAAGAAAAAGGAAGGTCATGCTAAAATAGAAACTGAAGACCTAGATTTGATTTCTTTGGGAGCAACAGCTGGGAGCAGTTCATGGCTTCCAATAGACTTTTCTTCTGTGATGCCGTTGCTGAGAAACTCTCCGTTGTGTTTTGAGAACTTAACCACTTCCCCTGAAGGTTCTGCAGTGATATCTTCTTCCACCAGTTGATTTGCAGTTGCTTCTTTCTCTAGAATTAGTGCGTTCTGGTTTTCAACTGTAATATAACAATATTCAGAATCAACATAACAGAAGTCAATCAAAGTTCAAAGCATTGGTAAGACATTCAGGGCTTCCAAAAATCAGAACATATCGATGAAAGCAAAGGGATGTTGAAAGGGCCGTATTTCTAAATCAGGAAAACATAAATGAACTGCACAGAATATACTGAGAAACGAATAAACATAAAATGTAAGAGGTAGTTCTAGGATGAATATAAGAATTTTAAACAAGATTCCACTTGCCACTTCAGAAGTCCGTGCCAACGCCACTTCAACCAATGCCCTTTTCCTCATTCACACTCTCCCAACCCTCTTAGACCCCCTCAACTTTCTCCCACAATTTTCATATTTCCAAATACAAATTTGGTAAGCACCGAACATCAGCTAAATGCATGAAAACTGCTAATAGATACCAATGCTAACGAGAAAGTATAAAAACCTTATGCAGTTATAACTTCTAAAGTAACAAGGATGTTTAGCGCACCAGAATAAAATTAACTGTACAAGTGCAAAGAGAAACTCAATAATTTAAGAGTGAAACAATAAAATGATTACATAAATGAAGTTGGATAAGCTAATTAAAATTTATTAGTATAAAGACTTCCTGTGATATAAGAGAAGCTCAGAATCTCCAATACAATAAATAATGAAGAACATTAGTCATAATTAAACTCCACAAAATAGTTGTTGGAAAATTAAAATCATACCAGAAACATGGGATATGGACTTCTTGGACCGACCATGATTATCCCCATCTTCCTCAGAGCTCAACTCCTCAGTATCACTCTCCGAAATCCTTTTGGTCAGGAACACATACGTTTCAGTATTTTGGTATATAGTGAAAGGGATCTTCTAATTTTAAGGAACCTCTAAAATTAAAACCATCTCCATTGCAGATTATACTAGCAAGTCATAAAAGTAAACAGCAAAAGCGTAAAACAGCAGCTAGTAAAACATGTATACATCCAAAGAATTTTCCATGAAACAAATTAGAAAGATTTCACATATCTGAGCACTAGAAAAAACTTGCCCATATAAAAAATATACTAGGTCGTGTCACAGGTTAACTGAAAATAGAATAATGCAAATATGCAATGAAAGAAAAACATTGTGCCTAAAATAATTAGAAAATAAAAAATTAAAAAAGTTTCAGAATGAGCATGTTTCAAATATAAATTTTCTATAAAAAAATAAAAAACTTGTTATAAGAGAAAGCATTTGCCGACATGTTGCCAGAATTGAAAATCTAAACTAAAAAGTTTCTTGAAAAGGAAAACACCATTTTGACTTGCGCCTTGATCTTTTCTTGTGTCTTTTGTGCCTTCTTTCTCGTTTCTTATCTCTTTTTCTCTTTGCACGCTTGTATTTGTCACGTCTAGAATGCTTTTTCTTCCTTTTCCTATATCTGTCATCACTAGAACTACTAAAATCAGTTGAAGATGACAGTGATGAGGAAGAATCAGAATCACTCTCAGTATCCGAGAGTTCAGTGTCCGTGTCAGATGAAGTATCAGAATATGAAGAATAATGTCTTCTTCTCCTCTTTTTTCTCCTTTTATGAGATTTCTTGTGCTTTCTCTTCCGCTTTCCTTCAGAATCAGCACTAGAAGATACATCTTTGCTCAACCTCAACTTTCCTTTCTGTTTTTCTGTGTAGAGATTAAGTAAAAAGAAAAAAATATATATATATAAGCCAAAGAACACATCAAAAACACAAATTAGCCACAACAAAAATATAGGTGACATCCACCATCCTGTCTTTTGAAAATAAGGCTTTCAGCGTTTCAAGTTAAACCTTAATATTTGGTGATAGTAGGCAACATGTGATCGGCTGTAACAAAAAGTGAAGTAAAAGAAAAATTTAAAAAAAAAAACAAATAAAGCCAAAGATCATTACTCCAAATATACAGTGTATTTGAAGGATCACAAAAATTAGAAGATATTTTAGGTGAATATTTTTCCAAGCGGAGAGATGAAGACAAAAATAACTAAATTCTACATAGATGTAAGTGAAATTTAAAGAAAGGTAAAAAAAAGTACCATTTCTGACTAGTGTTTCTTCATTTTGTCTATCATGAATTTCACCACAATCAACTATCTTCACTGGAACCACAGGTTTACTATCATCAACTTCAACATGCTCTATTCTTTTCAAAACCTCATGCCCAGCTATAAGCTTTCCAAAAACAACATGTTTTCTGCAAAAAAAGGCATTGATCAAATAAATTTATATTCACATTGAGTATGATCATTAACTAGATTATGCTTGATCATCTAAACAAGTGTATACTAAGTATTGATGCAATGATTTGCGAAAATATCTCATAGTACATTCATAAACAAATAACATGCATGAAAATGACAAATAAAAGTTAAATAAGAAACATCTTCATGTTTTTTGCATCAAATTATCTGTCTATTCACCCAATGGAATGGAAGGCATATTAATCATACGTAATATTATAGTCAACAAAGCTTTGCAACATGCCAAAACCGATAAACTTAGAACTTTGAGCCTACTGACTTGACAAAAACAGGCAAGCATCTAAAAACATGTTATTCAGGAAGACCATTCTACATTGAAAAGCTTGACAAATTCACCTTGCCAATGTTTAACATCACAGGGAATATTGTAAAAAAATCTATATGTGCGTGTGATTAGTTACAACTTATCATCCAAAATATATTTTAACCAATAAGTATAATAAAAATTTTCGGAATATCTGCATGAATCAAAAGCAGAAGCCAACCCATCCAGGTGGGGGGTAGCCTTAAAAGTGATAAAAAATTGAGATCCATTTGTGTCACGTCCAGCATTAGCCATTGATAGAAGACCAGGTCCATCATGTTTCAATGTAAAGTTTTCATCTGCAGGTTAAAAAAAGAGAAACTGGTTAGCCAAAATTAAAGGAAAAAAGGTCGACAAATTACCATCATTGCAAAAAAAGTTAAGATGCAAGATAAAGGGGTGAAAAAAATACTTGAGAAAACGGTAGTACGGACTAGCACTGCACTTAAACATTTTCCCATAAAATTACTAAAGATATTTTAACCAGATATAAAAGCCATGGCTTAAAGCCACCCTTGATACACGCAACAAATATACAGTGAAACAAAGAAAAGGGGCAATTTCAGAACCAAGAATAACAGCATCAGGTAAGATAAATAAAAACCAGGAATGCGGAGAATGCAAAAAAAAAAAAAAAAACTGCACATAAGTTTTGAAAAAAATTTTGCACGTGGTAGATTTTTCAAGAGTGAACAATAAATAGCACACCAGGATTACTACATTTTTCATTCAATACATGACTTCAAGGTAAAATCTGCAAAAATTCTTGCTGCTAAAAGGGGAAATGTGTTCAACAGAGGTTATTTGAAGTTGACAATACAATGCAGCAACAATGCAAGCAATAGTTTCACTACTAATAAAAAAGTACATCATGCCACCCAAACCTTTGAATACCATACCCTCTTTCAAATACGTCACCCCACATTTCAAATTTTGTGAAGAGAGTGGCATGTAACCAATATTCAAAAATTGGGTAGCACGTTGGTAATTATCCCTAAAAAATAAGAAAACATGGAAATCTTCAATACAATAGAAGCAAGAAACAATCTTCCCACAGCACATGCAAAATAGATATTTTCATGGTGTCCTAACTGAGGGAGGAGCTTGTCTGAATACCAGGGAGGCTCAGGTTCAAACCACACCATCACAATTTCCATGTGGAGTGTGAGAAATTGTGGTGTTAAGGGGTAAATCAAAAAATGTAAAATAGATATGTTTATGGCTAATCAAAATTTAAGTTTAGAGTCTCGCAACGCCATAGTTTTGACCCACCCACACTTATTTAACTAGGGCTATAAATAAACCAAGTGTTCGGTGAACCGCTCGAACCTCTATTCAATAAGAGCTCGCTCAACTAACTAAATAGACAAGTGTTATGGCAATGGTTCAGAGGAAGAAGAGTGAATTAAATAGATAACACTCATTAATTAGGAACAGCGTGGAATCCAAGATGCTTTTAATGCACATGCCCCCCTTCCAATTTGGCGATGAATATTCTTAAAGCAATAATTTATTGTGCCTGACTGAAATGCCTTCTAAATAAGTGACTAGTAATGCTTCAAAAATAAATGACTAGTATACTTCAAAAGCAACAATTTACTTTATCACCTTCAAATTCCCTTTCAAATTGGTGACTATTGCTTTGTTTGGTTGGAAGAAAAAAAGATGATTTGAAAAAATTTTGTGAAAAATTTTAGAAAAATGTGTATGATGTGAAATAAAGTGAGTTAGTTATATTAAAAATTATGTTGGATGTGAAATAAAGTAATTGTTTAATATTACAATTTTTATAGGATGAGATATAAAATAATTTTTAAATTTTTTTTCTAAATAAATTTAAGATTTTGGCCATGGCAAAAATAAGCCAATTTTTTTAGCTAGTTGTCAAACAGGGCCTAATATACTTAAAAACTGATAATTTATTGTGCCCCTTACAACATTAGAAATCTAACTCATTAATATATTATTTAAAAATAATTAATTCTTTGCGCCCTCAAAAAGACAATTTCAGTTCCACCACTGATTGTGAGAAATAACTTAGATAGCATTTTACCAAATTCTTTAAATATTTGTCCACAAAATTAATAAATATAAATACTTTATTATTTTTTTATAAACTACAATCCCGTTATTTTTTAATGAACATGTGAAAATCTCTGTGCATTTTTAAAATTATCCTTCTAAAGAGAGATCAATCATTGGATCAAACATGTAACCAACATCCAATTTCCCTGGCATAGATTGGTTCTGGTAGTTTAAAAATTGGAATACAAACCTAAATTTTCAATTTACAAATTCGAATCTAAACCTGAATTGCTCCAGTAAGAAACTAGTTCAGTTAGAGATGGCAATTTATGTGAAAATCGAAAGTCGCTTATATTTTGCTCAATTCAAAATTAACTAAATTTTCCTCTAGCTCAAAGTCAGCTCGCTCAAAAAGAAACGGATTCAAATCAAAATTAACTCGATATAAGTATAAACATACATATTTATAATTTGTTAAAGTACAACTAAGAACTTTTATGTATATAAATACATTATAATAACTTATATAAAAGGGATGAGATTATAAATATATACATAAAAGTGAATTTATAATATTATATTCTATATCTAATATACACAGCGGTTGTTTTTATAGATAATTATTACTTATAATCTATCAATTAAACTCAAAAACTGATTCAAAGTAAAAAAAATTTTAGCAAGTTCAAATTGAACTCGACTCGAAATCAAAAATTTTAATTTCGAGTTGAGGTCGGCTTGCTTAAAATTAACTTGAAGCCACCCATAAGCTCAATCCAATTCCATCCCAATTTAGTCAAAAAATAGTTCATCTACTCCAGAACCCAATAAGTGTGTTAATCAAGCCCAATCAAACCTACTTATAATAGCATGACGGCCTCCAATCTTCCTTCACAAAATCATAACAAACGAAAAAACTCAGCCAATTCTTAGAATCGGTGAGCCTCCCAGATTCTACCGGAGAAACTCGGCCAATTCTTAAAATCGAACAAATTGCTAAGTGAGCCACGCAAGTTCTACTCAAGAAACTCGCTAATTCTCAAAATTGGACAAACTGTTCTGCTGCACCATGAATTAGCCATTGGATATCAGTAGAAAAAGGCAAACATCATTTCTTTTCAGTCCTTAACTTGCTCTAGGTCAGCCTTAAAAGATTTCATATTTTTCCTTTATCATGAAAAAGCCTATGCCCAGATTATCTCCTCTCTTTTGCCTCACCTAGAGAAGATACAAATACTGTCCTTTTCTAACCTACAGTCACTTACCATCCTGATTTTCTGAACACACTTTAAGCCTTGTGCTTAAACCTTTTAATCTTTACCCAAGCTTGCCTAAAGGCACTAACACATCCTATGTGTCACATACTAAGTGGTCCAGGTGTGTTTTTAGGAAAAAATTATCATTTAACAATTTTTTGAGCCCTTTTAAAATGCAATCAACTACAAATATCTCTCTTTTGCACCTGCAGATTTTGGTTATCAAGCTCAGCAAAAAGGAGTATTTCGGCTGCAATTTAACCCCCATTGAAGCCCATCCAAAGATCAAATGACCCCTCCTGTCCATGTGGCTAAATCCTATTAGTTCCTTCATTTTATTTCAAAAAATATCTAAGCCTTTTCTCAGACAACTGAGAACATGTTCCTGCATTTGAATTTTTTCTCAATTCCAATTGCTCTTCTTCTCTCTAGTGCTCTCAAAGTTCTTTCTCTCCCTTAAGCCTTCACTTGCAAACATTTGTTACAAAGAAGACCAACCAAAAGAAGGAGATTTAAAGCTGTTCAAAGGCCATAAGTGCTGTCAAGCTTCCACTACAGATTCAATTTTTCCAACATTAATTTCTCTGTTATTCAAGTTTTTTCTTATCTCATTTGGCTTCAGTTTTTTGTCATTTAAAGATCTATTTCATGTACAAAAAATTGATCTTAAAGTTTCCCTTCATTTTTAACTCAGATTTCACACTTTTTGTTGACATATTGTTCTAGAAATCTGATTTTGTTTGTAACTTGAGTTATAACTCATTATGCTTCTAAACCTTACCATTCTCAACTTGTTTTCCATCTTGTGGCAAAGTAATTTTATGCCTTGCCTTTGTGTAGGTTTTTCTCGAGTCTGTACTTAGTAACCATTATATGCATAGAGCTCCTCCTTATAATTTTTCTTTTCTTATTCAAATTGTAACTAGGCTAGCTAGTATAGCAACCTATTTTTTTCTCTGTTTTTCTCCCTACATGGAGGCTGCATGGGTTTCATCAGCTTTAGTCCCTATAAAAAGTCAAGATAGTTTGTAGGTTTATTTCCGCTTAGTTTCTATAAAAAACCACAGCGTTGTAAATGAGTTTATTCGACTTTAGTTCCTGTGAAAAAGTCATGGTGTCTTGGTGTTTAATTCCCACTTGAAGAGCATGGGGAGCGGACTAAGCGGAAATCGAACCACTATAAATCCTTATGTGCATTGTTATTTGTTTTATATTCCTTTTCGATTTTTAATCAAATTAAAACTTACATATATCATATTAAATATGTACAAAGCCTTAATATCTTCATAAAAAATTAATATACACAAACATAAATATCATTGTTCTATTACTTTGACATAAATCGAAATCGTTCAGCCAATGTTCCATTTTTTGTTTATCCGATTGTAACAATTGAACATTCTATTTTTGGTTTTTCTATTTGCTGTCATCTTGTCTGGTTCTCAGAATCAGACAAATTGCTTTGAAAAGATTCAGAGATGTAATTGATGACTTCAAAAGGTTGATAACCTCAGAAGACTAGCAGGTATTAAAGTGATACAAGAAAAAAGCCACACACAAAACATACCAAGGCATCCTTTTCAAACCACACAATTTACAGAAAAAAATGGATATCAAAAGTTTTATTTAAAACGTGATATTTTTTAAATAATAACATAAAATCATTAACTTCAGGACTACCTGGATACTTAGCACCATAAATGCTTTCACCACCAGTCCCTGGGAAACAAGAATTCAGAAATAAGTAAGAATCTCATACCAGTGAGAGAAGGCATATTTTAGATAGTTAAACAAAGACACGACTAATAGGTTGGGTTTCCGTCTAAGGTTCAAAATTAAGGGGGGAAAAAATTAATTTAAAATATTTACATACCTGCAAGCATGTCAAATCTCAGGTACAAAAGATAGACCCAAAAACATTTGCAGCATAATAATTTCATCTAAAAGGATTTTAAAACACATCTACACAAGTTTTTTTGGAATTGCTTGACATGATCAGACTAAACTGAGGATCATTCACTTTCAAAAGAGCAAATCGAGGATGTTTCTTCAACAAAAAGTTGTTTATCTTACCCAGGGTTCAAACCAAAGTGCTTAGTTAATAATCTTGCTGATAACAATCACTTAATTCCTACTTAACATGGCTAACATGGATAGGTGTTATGATAGATCTTTTAACGGTTGTTTTTGAAAGCATCATTTAACGCAATATTGATAGAGAGAAATGAGACAGAGCATAAAGAGAAGACTATATCCTTGAAGGTGATGGCATTAACCTCACACTATAAGAACTGAAAACTATTAAACTTTTTAGAACTATATAGACCATTTTTTCAACATTTAGTTGGATTCCTTATGCTAACTATTTGGCTGTAACTAGGATTAAATTTGGATTAAATGTGTTATTTGTATAAAACATCAATAAAGAAAATTATTTAGGAAATGATAAATTAATTCATAATCAATTTTGCACAACAGACGAACTTAATTACTAGTTTTACTAGACTCAATCAATCTACTATTATAGCATGATTATACATTATAGAAGAAATTTAGGGCACAGTAACCACAATAATTCTATCTGCTTTCTACAGTTTTACATTCTATAATAGATCAAAAAATTAAATAATAAGGGGGAGAAAATGCTAAAGAAAATTCAAGTCTACTAACAAATAAATCTGTTTTGAAAGCATAATATAAAGTATCATGATCGACTGGCATAAAACTAACTCTTTGTAATTAATTCCTTCTTACAATTTACCACTCATCAAATTAATGAGTGTTTGTAGAAGCATACATTCTAATGATGTTAATTCTTTTTTTCCATTGCATGTATTGCATTTCATCAAATTTTCAGAATGCTCTTTCGTTCAACACCTCAAATCCAGTCAAGTTGAATCAGGAATAAAAAAATGAAGACTGCTGCCTACAAAGGAGCAATAATGGACAGACAAAAGCACATGCATGATCACATCAGAGAAGATGGTTAGCTCTATAATGACATAGCAATACTAAACGACCACTTCAGAAAATCCAGAAAAAATTCTAGACAAAATACAGGTAATCAAGAGAGTATACAAGGCAAATAGCATACCATCCCTTCTTGAAAAGTCACCTCCCTGCCAAAATTGAACAACATATTAAGTTCTTTTTCCAATAAAAATATCTACTACGAGTACAGGGCATAGTTTGATAATGTATAGTAAAATACCATAGGTAATATAAAATCATGACCTTAAATACTACATCACAAGAAAAGGAGTCGTGACCATCATCCTGCATCCTACATCATAAACATGACGAAGGGACTAAAATATAGAAATGGTATTGCTTGTAATTCTACCCAAATCATCAGCGTATGCCAATAAGCAATTTACACTACTACCAAAAAACTTAAAAGGCACTGAAGGATCGGAATAGCATACTTGTGCCATGAAACCTTTAATAATCCGATGAAAGATTGATCCTTTATAATGAAGGAGCTTCCCTGTTATTGGACCATTTCCCATTTCACCTATAAAAAGTGCATAATAATGATTCTCAAAGAAACTATCCCGTGGCAATGTGAGCATCATTAAGAACATATCTAGATTATGATCTATTTGGAATTTGTACAGCCAAAATTGCAGGTAATTAGTGAATTTATTCCAAACAAAAAATAAGTATATCAAACAAGTAATTTGTCTTCTAAAAAAGTATGAAGTTACTTTGACAGCAACTTTTACCCTGGGAGAGAAAAAAATAAAATAAAACTTTTATCCTGAGAAACCGTGCAAAAGGTAGCAAAATCAAATCAAATTGTAAAGGGTCAAAAATCAACTTGTCTTGCACACATAGATCCAGCTTCAAGCAGCAATGACATCATATAAAAATGATTAATATCAGAGCCACTTATCAATTTCAAAACAATGTCATATCTGCTTCAGAAATGTCTATTGATATTGTCTACTAAGAAAATTCAAATTTGGCATTTTAACACGCATTCAAAAAAATTACTGAAGAATATTTCACATAAAAATACAGAATTCAGCAGTTAAATTCTTGTTATAGTGTGCATTCTAAGGAACATTTAAGTTGATTTCATGAAATAAGTTTCG
Source organism: Apostasia ramifera (assembly GCA_019297695.1). NCBI lineage: Eukaryota > Viridiplantae > Streptophyta > Magnoliopsida > Asparagales > Orchidaceae > Apostasia > Apostasia ramifera. The sequence goes on along the minus strand of JAEMOT010003110.1, from coordinate 49,159 downwards.
TTCTAACAAAAAGAAAACAGCTAAATATGCTTTCATATATTTCTGTCAAAATTAGAACCAATTTTGAAGGGCAATGAAAAGCATCTTCTGCAAGATAATAGAAATCACTTATGACCAACAAATTATTAAATGAAGTATTGACAAGTTGCCCATATAAGAACAACTAAAACAACAACAGTATCATTAATCCCAATATATTTGGCTACATAGATTTATCTTATACATTCAAATTTGTTTAAAGCAATGCCCGATGTAAGCAGAGTACCTCATTGAACTTTTGTTGCACTCATTCATTTCAATTGTTTGGTACATGGATTTCTCATCATTCAAATATGCCTAAAGAAATGTTTAGTGTAAACACAAGTGAAGTACCAAGCAACTTGCCAGTAAACTCCTCCCATATAGAATGCCCTGTCACATAGAAATCTAAGAAACTTTCCCTTCAACTTTGATGAGCCCATTTCTATCTCATTGAACTTTTGTAGTTTTCTTTAATTTCAACTGCCAGACCTTGAACTCATGTAAAAAAAATTGAAGTACTCATATGATGAGATTGTTATCCTATTTAATTTCACAACATTATCGCCTATTTCTTAAAGATCACCAAACTTATAAGTATGTCATATCCAATATTTTAAGAACCGGACCGGACTGATCGGCTCAACCTTGAACCGATCATCAAACTGGTTTGGTCCAAGTCCAGAAAAGCACCACACAAAGAACCAGCCAAAACTGGATCAAAACTAGGTTTAACCACCAACTAGAGAACTGACCCACTTGAACCGGCCAGAACCGATCAACAGGTTATTGTTGGCTTTGTATTCATGAAGCCATATAAAGAAGATACCTAACTAACTCTTGGCATGTGGGACTATAGTCATTTGGCAAGCACTCCACCTACCACCTAGAAAAAGTTCTAAGTTTTCTTTCATTTATCTTCTTAGATAACTTTATTAGAATTTTGTACTTTTTGAGTCAATTTTTCTAAAAATATCTTTTCAATATTTTTTAATATACTTTCTAAAAATATCATCTTATTTTTTATTATTGAAAATTTTCAAAGAAATAATTTTATACTATTTACATAAAATAGAAAGATAATATTTAAAAAATAAAAAATATTATTCAATAATAATATTTAAGAAATTAAAATTATCCCGATTCGACTACAGTTTGACCCGATTGAACCTTAAAACCTTGAACCATTCATTCTGTTGGTTCTAAGACCGATCCGATTTTCAAAACCTTAGTTATATTATACCAATCTTATTTCTTAGCATATAATGAGCTCCACCAAAGTTCTAATTGTTTTATCAACTCCTTCAAGAGTCTCACCTCAAGACTATTGCAACTATATCATCTGGAATAAAAAGAATTTTTTTAAAAAAAATAACCGTGAATTCTGACCTTCAATATACTTAGTCAACTCGTTATCACCTACACGAAATCAATAACTCAAATTAAACCTTGGTATAATTCATTCCAAATAGGGAATTCCTTTGAATTATCGCCAACAAACCTTATATTGTTAACATCTCAATAATAAATGCCCTTGGTGACACTAAGATACCTAATGGACACACATTTCTTCTTCAATTGCCACCTAAAGAATCTCTCAATACTTTGTCATATGCCTTTTCAAGATCAAGAAAAATAATATTGTGCTTCTAGTGCTTTTTTATTTTCATATTAATATACTTAAAAGAGAAGTAGCCATTATTATTAACCTTCCATGTAAAAGAAAGTTTTTTGCTTGATATTGGGGTATATTTTCTAATTCTTTTCTGGATAATCCCCTTACAAAGCTTTATAGTATGGCTTATAGGCTTGATATCTCTTTGCATTTACCAGAATACTATATGTTCCCCTTTGTTATTGAAACTATATACAAGGATGTATCATTCCTCCATTCATCAGTGATTCTCTTCATCTTATATATCTTGTTAAAGAGTCTCCTAAGCCACCCTACAGCATATCACGTGTATTTATACACTTAAATAAGAATCTCATAAAGTCCATAAGCTTTCTAAGCATTACCTTCTTTAAAACAACATTTACTTCAAATACTAGACTCTTTTGCATGTAATTGACAACCTTTTAGAAGTATTGAGATAGTCAAAAAATACTTTGACATTCTCCATCAAAGGTCTTATAAAAAAATGTATTCAGCATCTCTCCTTCACCGAAATTTTTAAAGCATGTCACATGATCCAATTTCAATCTGCCTCCCCTTTAATTAGGCAAATCCTGATTCAAATTGTTGCCATACAAGAATTTAAATAAATCTTATTATGTAGGGCATTGTAGACCACATAAAAAGATGGATCACAATGTTCTCATTTATATTTTCAATCATGATGAAGAGCCAACAAACTACAAAAGGAACAATAGAAAAAAGGATTGCTTTTGCACACAGAGAGAGAGAGACTATGAGCAGATGTTTAAAAAAACAAATAAGGATGCAAAAAACATTAAAAAAAAACTGTTTGTCAAAAAAAATCAAGCAATACAGAAGAAAAAGGTTGATCAACAAAACAACCCAAGATGAAAATACAATTGAGATAAGGTAAGAAATTTGGTAGGCCAAGATAAATTCAAATTAAGAATAAAAACACGTAGAACCTAACTACAAGAATATCATCAACAACAAAACCCATTTACAAGATGAAAGATGTGTGGAGCTTCTCTTAATTCAGTGGGAAAGGAGCTTGTATGGAACTCGGGGGGTCTCGGGTTCGAATCCACGTCACTATAATTCTTAATTGGGGTGGAGGAAATTGAAGTTTTTGGGGCAAAGAATAAAAAAAAAGAAGATGAAAGATGTTTTTTTTCTTGAAAGATGAAAACGAAAACCATTTAGAGGACTAAACTTTACATGTTTTAGCTCATATTTAACCATACAAAAACAGCTCATACACAATCACAATGAAATGAGCTTTTTCTACATCACACTAGAGACATGAATTGTGGAAGGTAACTTAATACAATTAAATTATTCTGCTCCTTTAAAATATGTACGTTTACCTTGTTAAATACTAAAAATTAAAGACTGTTAGACATCAAGAAAGTAAGAAGACAAAGGCAATATTACTCCTCCATTGCATTCGTTAAAGATCGAAACCACTAATAAAATGTTTACCTGTACATAGTGCTCGAAAGTTCTCAGCAGTCTTAGGGACAACATCAGAAAAGAGCTGAATGTTATCAAAAGTTCAAGTGAGCATCAAAACTAGTACGAACATCTGAATGTAATCAATAGCTAGTGAATAATTTGTATGTATTTACTTATTTTTTCAATAGAAAGAAATAAAAGAGTACCTCAAAGACCATCCTTCTAGGACGTCCCCCGTCAATAGAGACATCTAAAAAGACAGTCGGATTTCTGGTTTTTGCCATTTTGAAATCGTTAAATTCACATGTCCCAATGGATAAACCTACAAAATGTTCAAAAATATATATTACCCAGTGTCATGCACATGGACACAGGTACAGGTAACAGCTGATGGAAACCCACGAACCACATAAAAAATGCATATAAAAGGCAGTACGAATCTTGATTATCAACCTCCCAGAAGAGCAAACTAGATCAAAAACAACGGAAGAGCTTGTATTTTCTATCAGAATAGAGAAACTATCAATAAAAGCAGATGAAACATCTGATCCGGCATCTTTCAAAAAAAAACACTTGATCCGGCACTTTTTAAGGAGATATTGAACAGCCGAACAAGATTTCCAATCAATATCTAGTTCATACCAGTTCATCTGTGCGCACGTTTAAAAGAACAAAAGAAGACCTACAGTGGCGAAAACACAAAAGAATCCACTACAGCCGCAAGTCGAAGCTTGTGCTAAACAAAACACTAAACCCTATTGAAGTTCCCAAAAGCCTAGCGATGCAGAAATCATACTCAAAAAAGCGGCAGCACCATAAACTCAAAAAAATCTCCAATCAAAGCCAAGAAATTACGAGGAAACATGTGAGATGCATCGCACAAACAATAACTTACTGAAACAGAGAAAGAAAAAAACAAAGGATTCAATCCAGGGAATATCGAAGAGAAAGATCCCTGCTATTTGCAAATCGAACGATGAAAATGGATTGAATACCTGAAGATTTTACGGGGCAGAAGAGCTGAACCAGCGGAACTTACCAAGGTCAAGAGCCGAAGTAGGGTTCCAACATTTGTCGTTCTCCGCCACAGAGACGAGGATAAGCGGTAGAGGCAAAAAAAAAAAACCAGCGTGCTTTAGGTCGAGGCCTGGGGTTTCATTTGATCGTATTGATTTACGATTATACCCCTATCAGGTAAAGAATTTTCATATATGGGACCTAAATTTGGACTCATTTCATAATCGAGTTAAATTTAAATTAAATTATTTAGATCAAATTGAATTTGAGTTTGAGTCAACTAAACTTGTCAATTCATTTTGTAAAGCTTATCATGGCCATGGCCCACCAACGAAACGATTTCACTAAAAATTGGCTCGATAAATTCAACCCAGTACCAGGTTTAATTTCATTGATTTAAAATCGGTTGTATCAATGATTCTGTTTTTATATGAAAGCAATATCAAAATCACTCTAGTAATTTCTTAAAAGAGTCAATTATAAGTAAAATAATAATAGTAATAAATAAGTGAAACCAATTTCAGAATCGATAACCAGTTCATGGTTCCAATTTGGTTCCACGATGTGGCTCAATGGATTGACTTAAAATCGGTTTGATTTGATCCAGTGGAAAGGGCTATCTATGGCATTGTATGAGTTTGACTATACTTTTATATTTTGTTGCATTATTTTATTTTGTTTTGAAAACTTATGGGTAATGTAATGCACCCCTACATTTTGTGTGAGTGCAACAATTAGTACGAGCCTAATGCCTGTGGTGTGTTTTTGCGGTAATCATAGTATCATACGAAAAAGAGTATATCATTTCGTAATTCAATCTACAGGGCATTTACTATTACAAATTCATTGCGTAAGAATACAAACAACGAATCTTTTGTGGATTCTTTGTGCGAGCTATTACGAATCATCATGTGAGAATACGAAATGTTTGTTCTGTATTATAATAAGATAAGAATGGAGCCATTATGTAGCTTTTTTGCAGAACATGGCAAGAAAATACATTACAGTCTCCTATTTTATATTTTAATATAATAATTTGCCAAAATCTTTGATCTACGATTGAAACGTGCATAAGATAATGATATTTTCTTCATATTTTTATTAAAAATTGTGTATTATGTGAAATAAAATTAATTATTATATTAAAATACATAAAAAATATGATGTAAATTAATTATTATTTTAATATATATATATATAATGTAAAATAAGATTAAATTTTTATTTTAAAATATAAATAAACGACTCAGTTGCAAACCCGTTCGTGAGAGTCCGATGACCAACGCCGCATGCGTCGGCACCAAACTTCAAATAGACACGTGTCAAAGGCCAACCAATGCCCAATTGAACCCAATTAATCAGTTAATGCGTTATTTGGTCAATTGAGTGATCAAATTTAAAATTTCTTGAGCACTTCTTTACAGGATAGTAAGAATTGGGAAGTTCAGCTGAGTTAAATCTTGAGTTGTGCTCCAGAACAACGCAGGTAGGCATCTCTAATAGCATGCATCTCAGTTGCAGCCTCTCTCATGCTCATTCTCTCATCCGGTAATGGCTGTGAGCACAACAAGCCAACCCTTGCTACTGAGATGAAACACTCACTCATCTTCTCATCAACTATGATTCTTTCATCTACCAGCATTCTTTCATCTACAATCTCCAAAATTCGACCAAAAATCGCTGTTTCAACAAACTCATGAAGGCTAAGACCTTCAAACTTGTCATCAACTGGACTTCTTCCTGTCAGTATCTCCAGCAGCAGGATTCCAAAGCTATAAACATCCCCAGAGGTAGATGGATGACTACCTACACCATATTCTGCATAATATCATGTATTATCAGCAAAAATATTAAAAAAAACTCATTATAGAGAGGAAGATTTCTTTAATGACACCAAAACCAAGTTAGTTGGTTACCAGATTTCTATGTGGCAACAGAGGACTGTTTTGTGATGTGTAAAACATTATGACAGTCGTAGATGAAAATAAAGTTAGCTTGAATTTTATTGGCATGTCTGTACTTTTCGCTGAAGAAAAGATCACTGTTGCATTGCATACGATTTATGGCTTAAGGTTAATTTAGTGTGGAGTTCAGTAATAGCACTTTAAAAAAAAAATTTGAATTTAAGACTTTCTGATGCTAACATTATGTTAAATCTCTGATCACCAACTCAACTAAAAGCTTAAGCTTATATTCTAACGAAGAGGATGGTGGAGTGGTAACCTGGAGGAACGTAGCCTATTGTTCCTTTTATGCCAAAGGGGACACATGCATCTGTAGAAGAGTTGCTTGGGGCTTCAGGAAGCAGAACGGCAAGCCCGAAATCCGCAATGCGAGCACTCATGTCATCATCGAGCAGAACGTTGCACGGTTTTATGTCGCCATGAATGATAGGAGGCTGGCAGTTATGATGAAGATACTCCAATGCATCAGCAACATCAACAGTAATGTTCAATCTTTGGATTAGGCTAAGGCCATTTGTTCTGTGATTCTTATCTAATTGTTCTTCCTCTTCTTTCCCATGCAACCATTTGCGGAGATCTCCCATGGGCACATGTTCAAGAACAAGAGCTCTGAAATCGTTGCCACGGGAGTCGATGCTCGAGCAGGAGGTGAGGACCTTGACGACATTGCGGTGCCTAATGCTTCTCAATGCTGCACATTCAGCTGCAAAGCTCTTGGATGCTTCATGTGTTTCGGGATTGAAAACCTTGATGGCTACGTTGGTTTTCTTCTTACCCAGAGTTCCTTTGTACACTGATCCACTCCTTCCCCTTCCTATCAGATTGCTAGAAGAGAATTCATTTGTTGCCTTAGCCAATTCTCCAAGAGAAACTCGAAGAATCGAATCAACTTCAGCAGCTTTGAATGAAGAAGGATAAGAAGACGGATTCAATCTCCACTTTTGTTTCATGAAAACGAAAGCAAGAAGAATGGCAAAGCCAAGAAGGAAGGCAGCAAAGATGATCACGACATACCAAGTTTGAAATTTCTTTTCCTGCCCTGTTGCTTCTTCATGTAACACACATTTGGGCAAATTGAGCTCTGAAACTCCTCCACAGACATTATCGTTTCCGACAAGCGAAACTGCCGAAGCATTCCGAAAGATCCCTTTAACCGGAACTTCGCCTTTGAGATGATTGAAAGACAGATTCAAGAGATTGAGAGCCTTCAAATCCTGCAGGAAATCTGGAATGGCTCCTGACAAGTTATTGCTTGAAATGTCAAGCTTCTGTAGACCCTCCAAGCTTCTCAAAGAAAGAGGAATGTTCCCTTCAATGAAATTGCTCTGAATATAGAGTGTGGAAAGCATTTTGCAGCTTCCCAGATTTTGGGGAATTTTTCCTGATAATTGGTTATAAGAAACATCAATTAATGTGACATACATCAAGTTGCCAACTTCTGGGGGAAGAAACCCTTCAAAGGAATTGTGGGACAAACCCAGATACTGGGAGAGGGAAGAGATCGTGAAGATCTCCTTAGGCAAAGAGCCGGTAAGATTATTGAATCCGAGGCTGAAAAAGTCCAGCTTTTGAAGGTTTCCCAGGCTCACTGGCACTGATCCTGTTAAGTAGTTGTCTCCCATGTCCAATTCTATGAGCTCTGTGAGGTTACCCATCGAGGGAGGTATCGTTCCTGATAGATTGTTGCTGCCAAAAGACAATTTTTGCAGCATTTTCAGCCTTCCAATCCCTTTTGGTATGAACCCACTGAGAGAATTGAATTCCATCGCAAGTAAAGTTAATCCAACAAGGTTTTCGATTTCGGAAGGGATGATTCCTGATATTTGATTATATCCCAAAGCTAAAGTCTGGAGCTGGGTGGAAAGGTTTCCAATGGATCTTGGTAGAATCCCCATTAGCTCGTTAGTATCAAGATTAAATACCTGCATATTGCTGCAGTTAGCCATTGAATCAATGAACTTCCAGTCTTCTTCTCCGTTCCCTTCAAGCTCATTCTCCTCCAAATTAACATAGCTCAGACCTTTGTTCTTCCCCAGTAATGGCACTTTCCCACTAAACTTGTTTGCGCCCATATCGAGCTCCACAAGACTGGTGAAGTTAGAGAGAAAAAGAAGGGACCCATTCAACTGGTTTCCTCCCATGAAGAGGAATTGAAGATTCGGAAGAGATTCAGAACTTAAGGCTGAAAGAGAGCCAGATAGGTGATTGTCCACTAATGAAATACCTTGCAGAGATGAGATGTTATTTATAGGAGGAACAGCTCCTGAAAGACGATTAGAATACAGAATCAGACTACTTAATCTTGGAAATCTGCCGAACTCTGAAGGAATGCCTCCATGTAGAAGATTTTGTCCGAGATTCAGAACTTGCAGAGAAGACAGATTGCTCAACAATGGAGGGATGATGCCGGTTACGCTGTTCCTTGAGATATCTAGATGAATGAGCTTCATTAACAAGGAGATTTGGGAAGGAATTTCCCCTGTGAGCTGGTTGTTGCTCAAGTCTAGCACACGAAGCTCTGAACAGCGGGTCAGGTTTGCAGGGAATCCGCCATTAATGGAGTTGAGGCTCAGGTTGAGAAGCTGAAGGTTGTGAAGGTTGCCGAAGGCCGGCGGGATTTCGCCGAAGAACCCATTGGAGCTGAGGTCGAGCCGCTGGAGGGCGGTGAGGTTGGCAATAGCTGGAGGAAGGCGACCTTGCAGCCCATGGGAGCGGAGGCTCAGAGCGCTGACCCTCCGGCGGTGGCATGAGATTCCTTCCCACGAGCAGAAATCAACGGAGCCGTTCCATGAGCTCAGAATGCCCGATGGGTTCTCCGATAGCTGATTCTTCAGAGCGCTGAGCACCTGGCGATCGGTCTCCGTTTCAGAAGAAGTGGGTCTGGGAGGGAGGAAGAGGAGGAGGAAGAAGAAGAAGAAAATGATGAGAGCATGGAGTTTCATGCTTTAACGGAAGTTAAATCAATGACGAGGTACGCCTGCATATATGTGAAAAAACTAACCTCCCCCATAACCAAAATTATGATTTTCTATGAATTAATTTTAAAGAATTTTTACATACAGAACATAAAATTTATATAAAATTATATATTTCATCATCAATTCATAAATATTACAACTATCACAT
>JAEMOT010003110.1:14870-37079 GCA_019297695.1 Apostasia ramifera | reverse complement strand
CTTCGTACTAAATTAACAGGGCCTAAAATTATATCTAATTTTTTTTGAAAAAAAGGGTAATTAAAAAAAACCTCAACTTATGCAAATTTTAAATTTATAAATTATTTAATTTTATATATTACTTATTTTTTAATAAATTAATTAATTTTATTTTGGTTCGAGATAATTTTTTTGCCCAATACAAATTTCAATTATAAAAATTAACTTTATTTCACATCCAATATAAATACGAATATTAGAATTTAAGGTATTTCATATTTCACACACTTTCTATTATTAAAATAAATTTTTTTCTCATTAAATTTTAAAAATATTTTTTTTTTTCATATTAAAAAAAAAGTTTGAGCCAAACGAGGCCAATATAGTTTTCTATGATATACATATTTCAAATAAAAGCTGTAGATTTTATTTTGGAGTAATTACATTTAACTCTTTTTTTCAATCAAGTTCATAAAATTAGGGACTTTTTACTATTAGGTATTCCCTATTTATTTTGGGTCTCTAGTTTTTCGTTAAAGCTAAGTAAATGACTAAAATGATCCCATTTCTCTCGTCTCTTTCCCGTGATAGTTGCCGACCCAAACTCCAACTCACCACTAGCAAGCTCAACTCCCCGTCATTCAAACTCGCTGCAGCACAACTCGACGAGCTCGTCATTGCCCATATAGGAAGAAGTCGTCTCTACTTTGCTACTCCTAACATCTTAGCTCGTCACCATGATAGTTTCTCTCCACGATTGAAAGTTTGAGAGAAATAAGAGAAAGGGGAAAATAATAAAAATTTTAAGTAATATATCGGATAAATATAAAATTGAAAATATTAATTAAAAAATTATTTAAATTAACAAAATAGGAAATTCATCTCTCAAGAACAAAGACAAATGAAAGAAGGCTCAATGAAGGTTTCATTGAACCAATCAAGGCTTAATTGAGTCATTCAAGCACATTTTTTGGGATAAAAAAAATAATATTTTCATGAAATAAAAAAAAAAACCCAAAATAATGAAAGAACTCTGGTAATAATACGGCTACTAAAAACTTTGATTGATTTTATTCTCTAATTTGGTGCTAAATGTGCCTAAGCTGAATTAATAAATGAATATGAACTGAGTTTTTAATCGAGTAACTCCCTAAAATTCACCACGAATACGGACTATGACCCAAGGTTGAAGAAAACGAAAACAGGTAGTGATTGATCATCGGGGTAATGTCTATATGATTAGTTGAATAGGAATCACTTAGATAAAGTGCGGTTCCTAGCAGGTTTCTAAGTGGAGACGCACAATGATGAATCGCCTCACATCAAAAAGAGAGAATACTTTCATAAGCAGTATAAATAAATAACGTGATCTCAAATATTAGAAGAATATTTTGAGAAAAAATTCATGAGACTAATAACGAAAAACTTCATAGTTAGGCGTGTTTGAGCTACAATAATTCTTTAAAGTTAAAGCAAATTATTATACCTTTATGTTTGAATCACGAAATATTACACCTATGGTTGCTTGAAAAAAATTGATATCAAAATTACAAGAAATTTGAGCCAATTTGGAAGTTTTAATTTGGCAAAAATATACTGACAAAAAGGTTCAATTATAAGAGAAAAGTGAGAAAATGGTTCAAATAAACATCATAAGTTTGCAATTTCTCCTCTTCTTCCTCTAGCTAAAATTGGGTGAGCTTCTTTCTCGACTAATCATAAGCAGCATTGTAAAAATGAATCGTTTCACATTTAAAAAAAAAGAAATTTTTTGAATTATATATGTAAATAATATGATCTTAAATAGTAAAAAAATCTTTTGAGACAAAACAATGAAGCTAATAATAAGAAACTTTAAAAAAATAAAATTAAAAATAAATTAAAATAAAAACTAATTGTATTTAAAGTTTAAATTATAAACTTAAACGAAATTTTAAAAAATATATTTTAAAATATAATTATAAATTTACTGCAAAATTAATCATAAAATCTACAATAACTTGCCAATTATCTTAATTATATTCTATCATTAAAATATCCCAATTGCGGTTCATCCCAAGGTACGGTGGGGGTTGACGATTAATTTCAAGTTAAAGTATAATTTTATGCTATTTTAAATATTTTTAAAATAAAAATATTTTAATTTTATGATTTAAAATAACAAAATTTATTATTAAAAATATATCAAATATGAAATAAAAATAATTTTTTATTGAAATATATGTTATATGTAAAATAAAATTAATTTTTAATATTTAATAATATGTATAATTTAAGATAAATATAAAATATTAATGAAATTATTTTTTGAGAAATTTGAGAGTTTTTTAGGCGTTAATCAAAAAAAACTTTTGAGGTGGAATTATTGGTACGATTAAATAAATGTATTTTAAATTTACGTAATATTAAATTTTAAAAATATTTAAAAGTTATCTGAACTTAATAATTTTTTATACTAAAAATATAATTTCTCGTGCTGTTTCAAATTTTTCGCTCTTCATTAATGAGAAACATTCCCAATAGAACAGCTTTTTGCAGATAAATACTTTAATTAGAAAAATAATAATATTTTTCGTTAAATTCAAGATGGAAAAATAAAATAAGAAAAATAAATATATTGGAAGCACAACTGTTTTCTCGTGTAAAATAAAATAATAAATTCTAAATATTTGCTAAGCTGTATTTTCATGCGTATTCAATGTGTATAAATTATCGACTGCTCGATAAATAATTAACTTGAAAATTTCTCATGCACAAGTCGGTTTCGAGTAGCGAGCAGAATAACTGAAACTCAAAACTCGATTTTAAACTCGCTCGTATGAAGTTTGACTCAATTTTCTTATAACTCAAAGTAAATTTATGAAATCTATATAATAATATAATAATATGTATATAGATTTTTTAGATATATATATATATATATGTATTTTAAAATATGTATATGTAAGTGAATATTTTATATTTAATATATACAGAACAGATTTTCGATATACATTGAAAATCTATGTACAAAAGAAAATGTAAGGGCCTATTTATTTAGCAGGTTAAAATTAATCTACTTTAATTTTAAATAAATATATCACATTATATATAAAATTTAATATTAAAAATTAATTATATTTCACATCATACACATAATTCAAAATAATAAATTAAATTTATTTTAGATCCTACACATATTAAAATAATAACTAATTTATACATCATTCCTTATATATTTTAATATAATAACTAATTATATTTCAAATCATTCATAATTTTTAATAAAAAAATATCTTTATTTAAATTTAATTTTAATCTACNATATAATATGCATTAAATGTAAGATGAATTTTTTAAAAAAAATTAAGATTAAAATTAAAACTCAATTTAACTTGAAATTTGACTCAAAATTAACTAGATTTTAGTTAACTTGAATAAAATTCAACTCAAACTTAAAATTTTTGACTTCCACCAACTTGGCTAGTTATGGGCCCAGTTTGGAGTCAAGCTCAAAGCATTTTTTAATATTCTCAAATAAATTTGACGCCCATTTGGTTCAATATTATTTCTATATTATATCATGTTATAAAAAAAATAATTATTTAATTTAATAATATTTATAAATAATTATTATAAAATTATAAAATTATTAATCATAATATAACACCGAGATAATAATTAACTAAACGCTCCCTTAACGATCGTTGAGTTTGAGAAGAAATATATTATTATATACATAAAATGAAATAAAATTATTTTAATAATTATATTATAAAATATATTTAATATTTTTATTGAAATATGTATAATTTAAAATAAAAATTAATTTTTAATATTAAATATTATAGACTTAGGAGGCGTTTGGATCAATGTTATCTTGATGTTATATTATGTTATCTAGAAAAAATAATTATTTAGTTTAATGGCATCTACAAAAAATTCTTTATTAGATTATAAAATTATTAGTTAAAAGATTACATCTAGATGTCATCACATCTAAATTATATAATATAACACCAAGATAACAACGAACCAAACGCCCTTAAGTTCATCTCAGTACTACTCCAGCTCAAGCTCGTTTTATTGTATTCTAAAACTCTAAATGTAGAATTTCAAAATTTATTAAGAATCTAAGCAAAATTTACTCCAAATATTATATATCTATCTATCTATATATAAAAAGTATGAATATTATCTAAAAATTTTGTCTTATCTATCTATATATTAATTTGTCTTATTTATTTATATATTAATTTGTCTTTATATGACGATTGCATGTCTTGCGCCACCACGCTATCCACCGCCTTTCATTGCGTTACGCGACACCAAGACTGTCGACAACTGCCGCTGCCGCCTCCTCTTCACCCTCGCTCTGCCCCTCCTCTGCGACAATCACATCCAAAGCCTTCCTCGACGTCTCCATCGATGGTGCCCTCGCCGGCCGCATCACCATCGGCCTATTCGGCGACGTCGCACCTGCCGCCGCCGCTCGATTTGCTCGCCACCAAATCAATGGAGTATTCCGAGGAGATCGGCAGCAGCCTTGGGTACTCTTGGAAGGTCCTTCGACAGAGGTTGCAGGCGACTACAGTGCCGCAATGGCTAAGGAAGAAAACGATCTCCTCGCCTTGATCAAAGGTGGTGACGGATGAGAATTCCTTGGATGGGTTTCTTTGCATATTTGCAGCCATCACATCTCCGGTCTTGTTGACGAAATACACCGCTTCTTCGTCGTCCCTGTCGGATTCCGGCGAGCTCCCCTGTTTTCTTGCCAAACTCGCGCCTTTCTCCCATTGATTCTTGTCCGGGTCGAGAACTGTGAAAGAAAGGTCAGAGAGTTCGCCGGAAATCAGAATGATGACTCTGTGGGTGGAGCTCATGGCGATTGCGAGAAGAGGCTGTGTCGTGGCCGCCGGAGGGAGCTCGCGGGCGGCCCCGGCGACCGGATTGCGGAGCGTGAGTACGCCGGCGGAGTCACGGAAGCAGACCAGACTATCGGAAGATGCGACGGGGATCTGATTGCGTCCGGTCGGAATCTTCTTCCAGTCCCCTTCGCTTGCGTCGTAGATGATCGATTGATCGAGGTCTTCGTCAACCATCAGAAACCATGGATCTCTTGAGGGGATCTGGGAGCAGGCAAGACGAAAAGAAGGGGAGGAAGAAAAAATATCTGTCATTTTGTTAGATTAAAATCTCAGCCGTTCACCTCTCCTTCATGCGCCACGCCACATTTTACGCCAACTCACCTACCTCCTTCGCGAACCTCTCCTCACTTCTGCGTTTCCGCCTCTTACCCTAATATGCAACACACCGCGTGTAATCGCCGCTTATCTTTCCCGCTATTTTCGAGAAAAATTTGCCTACGTCGTCGCTGTCGCCGGGCAAACCTTTACCCTCCCTCCGCAGTCAGCTTTGGCGAAAAAGGTATGTGTTCTAATAAGCTCGCGATGTTTCCTTTTGAAATTTGTCGTCGACGCTGGCTGTGTTCTTATAAGCGCGAAGACGTGCACTGTCCTCGCAAATCTCCACATTCGCCGCCGAAGTCCGCTGCGGACAGCCACAGCATCAGGGCCGAGTACATCCCCGTACTCGGGAAAGGTGAGTTCTAGGGTTTCCGCCGTGCCTTCGCCGCCGGATCTCCTCGCAGATTCGTGCCGGAAACGGCGAAGAAAGCTTGTGCAGGGTTTCTAACTTTCTTCCCTTCCGATTTTAGTTTTCCTTGCTTTTTTTCTATTTCTTCTCCACGGAGGGAGGGACGGATCTGCCGGGATCGCCGCGGTGGTGCGCCGACCGTCTGATGGCATCGGAAGAGGATGAACTGTGCCAGCAGCACGGCGTCGTAGCTCCTCTTCCCGTTTGCCGGCCAAGATGCCTGTCGTCGTCGTCGCTTCCGGGAAGTACCTCAGCCACCACCGTCATCTTCAACTTGATCTTGAACTGGAGAGCTTCCGCTCTGCTACCGGAGAACTCGACGGCGACACCAGCAGCCTTTGTCGAAATTGAAGAGAAAGTTGTACATACGGTCCTCCTCATCTTCTCGTTCTACTGGTCATGGGAATCTCGGCGGTTGTGGTGGTCGTCCGTTTCGGCATTCTCTTTCTTCTCTCTGGTTTGATTGTGAACTTTATACAGGTGAGAAGGTCCAATCAATTCGTGATTGGTTATTCTTTCATGGCGTCTTTTCTGTTAATGCCCTGGAGATTTTACGTGAATTTCATGTTTTATTAATTTTTTTAATTCCTTGAGATCCATTTTATTAGTATCATGCTTTCAGATTTGAAAAGGAACATGTTATATACTTCTAGAATGATATTTTTCCCTTTACTTGTTCTTCTGTATGATAATTTGATTCCGTTTGCGATTTCAATGTTTCAATTATTTTTGAACGCTTCTTATCTTTTAGAAAGTTTAATGCCATTTTCTTTGCTACAGGTCATTCGTTATGTCACAGTAATGCTGTTTTATAAGAACATCTACAGAAGAATCAACAAGATTTTGGCTGAATTATTGTGGCTTCAGTTAGTTTGGGTCGTGGATTGGTGGGCAGGAGTGAAGGTATTCATTATTAAGAGAAGTAAACTTTTGTGTTTTTTTTCTTCATTTTCCTTATCCATTATAGACACAAGAAAAAGGAATTCCATTGAAATGTATTTTGATACAATGATCTAGGCGCCACATCTTGCAGATATTGTTTGATCTATAGAGCGATAGGTCAGGAGATGGTGATATTACTCTTGTCTTCCCCTTGTCAAAAGTTGTCTTGTAAGGCCAGGGAATTTCCTGGTGCTTTGTGGGTTCTGACCTGATACCTCATTTCCTGATTTCGTAGTGGAAGTTCAGCAAATACTCTCAACCCATATACTTAATTTGTTTGTTGAACCATAAAAAAAGCACAGTAAGACTTAGCGTAAAACAAAAGGCATGAGCTGTTAACGATAAGACCATAGTAGTGAGCATGAACTATTGCTGATAAACAACATTATTAGTGAATTGAACAGTGAAAAAAATAAACCAAAAAGTGAGTTTGAAGTGACAAGTGTTGTTCTGTTTGGGGATAGATACACAACTTAAAAAACTTCATCTGAACCTTTATAATCCACCCTTCATTGTAGGGTTTGGCATTGATCTGCATACAAAGATTAAAGACATTAGTGTCAATTAACAAGGTAAATGTAGGAGAATGAAAAGAAATAAAGTACTGCTTAAAGGAGCAATCATGTTAGGCTGGTCTTTAGTGAAAAGCCTGGCATATGATTCCCACAATAAGAACAACAAATAGAGGCTTCATCACAGATTTGTTAGGCTCGGTATATCTGAAAGTAAATGCATATATTAATTCTGAATCATTTAATTGGGCTCTGATTTGTGCCCAAAGGAAATAAGAACTTATCGGATAACGTTACCTGCTAATCTGATGTACACAAAATTGTTTGTATGAGTTGCATGCCTGATTACAAATGCTTATGTTGGTTAATAGCTTTGGTTCCAATTGTTTATTATTTTGTGATGCTTTCTCAGATATAAAGGATTTTTTGAATGCATAAAATCAAAGGGTGTTAATATTGGTGAATCTGTTGGCATTGATGTAATTGTAGATAGGACTGTTCCTACAATTGTCATTTCTTAAAAGATTTGTGTTGTAATCTTTTGGCATATTCTGCATTTTGAAAGTACTCTTTTCATTTTATGGTATGTAATAATGATGATTGTAACTAAATATTTTGTATATTCCATGGAGTTGAATTTATAGTATATGTGAGATATAGGTCTGTTCTATCAAGCTTTACTACATTTGTGTGCTTATCAATAATTGCTGTCATGGCTGGTTTCGATGTGAACTTTTGAAAGGTAATCTTGTTTGATAAAGGAAACTTCATGTTTTAATTCCTCTAATTATCTACCTATTACAGATGTGAACACTATCACCTTGCAACTTCAAATTATTCAAAGTGTTATCAAAAAGGCAAAAAAGCAATTCTTTTGACGCTTGTGTGACTTTAGCGAATGATGATAATAAATGTCCAATCAATTCGTGATTGTTTATTCTTTCATGGCGTCTTTTCTGTTAATGTTCTGGAGATTTTACGTGAATTTCATGTTTTATTAATTTTTTTTAATTCCTTGAGATCCATTTTATCCATACCATGCTTTACAGATTACTATGCAAATGCTTCGTATCCTTTCTTTAATGAATTTAAGATATTACAAACATTTTTTCTATTAACATTTGATCTTATCGGTTTTAGTCTTACATCTCATATTCATTAATTTATAGTTACTCTTTTTTTGTGTAAACAAACTTAAAAAGGATCTACTCTGATTAATTCAATAATATTATTTTTCTTTGATTATTTCGCTTTCTATAATTTGCTTTATTAAAATAAATATTTGGACTCAAAGACCTATAAATAAATTTAGCAATATGCACATGCATATAGTATAATTTGGTTTAATACAATCCTTAACGCAGCACTATTAGCACGACTCTTATTTTGCTATCTTTGTGGTAAATGCTACACAGAAGGAAGAACTAATATTAAAAACAAGTTATTTCTACTGAAACAACTTCATCACTATTAGGTTTGTCATCTATAATTGATATTCTATTGTCAATGTGTTAAATTTTATCCTTCAGTTAATATTTCATCATGTTTATTTGTTTGCTTTGGAATCTTTTGCTTTTCAAGTATTGGTTCCTTTTCAGGGATCATGGTCATGGACAACTTCACAATTTCAATTTCTTTCGACTTGCATTTGTTTCAAGTTCGAGCTCTGGCACAAGCAAGCTACCCATGAATGGAATTGGGTATGGGGGCTAAACCATAAACGAATTCATCTAATTATATAGTATAATAAATTTTCACTGTTTCAATTGAAATGAATAGCTCAATGTGTAGGAAGCATGGAAGCTCTGCTGCTATGATTAGATGCATAAAGCTTTGAGCTCTTTACCAGTTTTGTTGTCATTACTGAATTCTGCTGGTGAAAGATTATTTTCCTCTCTATATTCTTCTTATGCACTAGATCTTGCTGGTTGAATCGTTTTTCTCTATATACATCATATTATGATATTATATTATTGAAGGCCTGCTATCTTGACTGTCGTCCAATTTAATCTTTATGAAAGAAAGACATGAATATGAAGTGCTTGATGTAGTTGGATGAGTTGATATGCCTTTGACAGACTCCATTCTTTTTATATTTGAAATTACATATATGTATGTGCCTCAAAGATGATTTTCTTTGAATTTGCTTCGAAAGTATAAATATTATTTTTTTAATTTTCTATCTGATTTTTATTGAACATTTGAAAACTAATTTTCTACAATTGCTTGGGATGCTAAAGCTGTCGCTGCTTAAATCATCCTTCAATAATCGAATTAATTAAATGAATATATTCCAAAAATTTAATCAACGAGACATTAACATAGCTTTTAATTTTAAGTATGATTTTATATATGCTTGAGAAGTAACTATACAATATATACAATTACATGTACAATAATTTCATATTTAATGGCATTCATAATTCTAATTTAAAATTAATTAACATTCATAAATAGAGCTAATAAGGCACGTGCAATGCACGTGCCCATCTAACTAGTATATGTAAATGCATGCATGCTGTCTTTTCAAAAAAAAAACACTAGATTTTTTATTAGATGTAACAACCAATGAATTCATTAGTCGTCTAAAATTTTTTTAAAAATTATTTTTATTAATATTTTATATTTATTTCATATTATACATTTAAATAAATATTAAAATTTATTTTATTTTATATCATACATAAATCTTAATTTTAAAAATTAATTTAACTTTGTATTCAATATAATTTTTAAAAATAAAATATTTATATTTCATATTATAATATTAAAATATTTTTTACCTCAAAAAATTTTAAAATAACAAAAAAAAAATATAGACCATATGCAGCATTGAGACTTCACATATTTCATTGGCCAGAGGATTAAAAAAAATATAATTAAAGATTTACACTACGTAAATTTTGATATTTACATTCTAAAATAATTAATAACAATCAATGAATTTTACATTTTACACTGTTAAATTGCCCTGTTCAAGAATGATATACACATAAATCTGAAAAAAAAAGTTCAAATTTTTACCCACATTTGAGAGGAAAAAAAACAAAGTTGAATAAAAAACTACAAAAAAGTGCCATCTACTCAAAAGAATATTATTTTTAGGTTCAAAACCTAGATATAAACCTTCAAAATCTTTGATAAACCACTCAACATAAAATTACATGCAAGTATCTATATTTCTACTATCATTACATTTAAATCCAACATATCAAATTATTAAAAATATTCTCCCAACCTTGAATACTAGTAATCCATGAACTCCAAATTCAATCATTGCCCTGTTTGACACAAGGACTAAAATAATACTAATTTAAAAAAGAACAATAATAATAATAAATAAAAATTTTTAATATAAAAAATATTATTTTACTTCACATATTCAATAATTTTTAAAAAAATATTAACTTTATTTCACATCCTAGATCAAAATATTTGAATCGAGTATTTTAGCTTAAGATGTGAAATAAAATTAATATTTTTATTTAAATTATTGAGTATGTGAAGTAAAATAATATTTTTTTATATTAAAATTTGTGTAGAGTGATTAAAAAAATTTATTTATTTATTATTATTATTATTATTTTTTAAACTAGTACCATTTTAATCCTAATTTTGGTACTCGCGCCAAACAGGGCCAGCCTCTGTTTGGTTCGTGCCCAAGCTGAATAAAACTATTTTTTAAAAAAAATAAAATAATTTATACAATTCTCAATATATCAACTAATTTTATTAAATATTCTCATAATTAACTAACTTTATTTCTCATCATATACATATATTAAAAACATTATATTTTTTATTAAAAATTGAAAAAATAATCGTACCAAACTTACTCATGAACCAAACAAGAGACTATTATAACTTAACTTCAGCTTAGATTAAACTTGGGTCCATTTGCATGTATGACAAAAAATTAATGCTTACTACGACAAACTAATCTACTACCTCAAATATGCATAAAATTGTACCTAAAACCTTTTATAAGTACATCTACGATATAATGACCTCTAAACATTATTTTGGGGCCCACTACACCTTCCCTTATGGAGGTACACAAGTCCATCTCGTATTCCCTAATATGTGAAACCCGACTCTCTCCTTATAGAAAAATTATTAAGTGCAGCTTCTCTGCCGCGTCACCCATTCGGCCCCTAATCAACACACGCCAAGCAGGCCCGCTAGGCCCATTAGCCTGCCCACATGTGTAACGATGAAGAAAAAGTCATTTCACGACTTTTTATCACTGTTTCGTGTCATTTTTTCAATGTTTTGCGAAGTTTTTTTTAATAACTATTTCGCTTGATTTGTATACATATACAAAATCAAAAAAAGATCCATACTAAGAAAAAATGCTAATACAAAGTCAAAAAAAATCCATACAAAGAAAAAAATGCTAATATAAAGTAAAAAAAAAGTTAATAAAAAATAAAAAAAATTTATTTAAATTATATGATTTTTTCTACTTTATGCAAACATTTTGTTACTTTGTATTGATAATTTTTGACTTTATATGGACCATTTTTGATTTTGTATGCTTATATAAATCAAACAAAATAGCCATAAAAAACTTACAAAACAATGAAATGAAACAGTAAGAAAATGGCGTGACACAGAGTTTCCTCGTCGTTACACGGGTAGGTAGGCCGGTAGGCCTCGCATGCCTGCATGGTGTGCATTAATTGGCTACCAAATGAGTGACGCGACCGAGAGGCCACACTTAATAATTTTCCTCCTTGTCTACGATGAACAATAGATGAAAATTCATGATCGACAAAAAGTTTCAAAAGAACATGTGGTGGCATAGATCATATCACAACATTCACAGACTCAACCAAAAACTATCAGGCAAAGGCTTGCAATGTTTGCCAGCAAAAGGGCAAGAAAACAGCACAAAATATAAAATTAAATAAGCTTATACTGTGAAAATTGCTCCACCAATGCAGTACTTTCAAGCAGACGCATGGAGATAATTTAAAAAAAGATTTCTTCCCAAAAGTTTCAATGCATTCCTTCATATATCTACAGATTCTACGCTCTAAGATGAATTGAAGTGCTGATGAGTGTTACCTCCCAATGTCATCATCGAAACAAAGAATTAGCAGTTGATGCCACACTGTCCAACAGCTGCAGCCTTCTGGGAAGAAGAAGTGAAAGGATCAACACGCACCCACAGAAGGGAGAAGATGGATGCTAGAAGGATAGACCAGACAATGACAATGGTGGGGGTTCTGTTCTGCCTGCCCAATAGACCCTTGAGGAAAGGATAGAGATGAACAATCACCCAAAAGGCAAAGAAGAGTTTCCCAAAGAGAGGACCCCATGATTGATATCCGCTGTTAATGGCGTAGGATACGCCGGCAACAATCCCTACCAGGTTGATGACGAGAACAGTGGTTGGAGGAATGAGAAGACTAGTCCATTTGAAAACATAAAGCTCAGCAAAATCGCCTTCATCATCCGATGCCTTGGATGTGACAGTGAAGTTGGTATCTATACCGGCGAGTACTTTAAGGAGGCCCTGGAAGACGGCAAAGAGATGTGCCGAGGTGCCTCCAATCACCCAGAATTGCTCATTCCTCCACCAGTCCTCAATCCCCACACCACTCCACTTGAGCTCCAAGATTCCCGTTGCAAAGATGGAGGCAAAGAGAAGAATGAACCACATCCCAGCATAGTTGCTTATCTAACCAATTTGAGGCAAAAACAAAACATCATTAGCGAAGAGCATAAGAACAATTTGAGTGGAAGAATAAACTTTATTGTGGGCTACGAAAAAAATTGACAATTTATTCTTTCCGAAAACCATATATGTTGGAAAATGCATGGAATTTTACTTTTCAACATAAAAATGACACATTAATGTGAAACGGAAAATGACAGTTTTCGGAAAAGATTAGCAGGTTTTGAAAAAGAATTAAACTTGGGAGATATGCTAACTTCACAACAGTTTCTTCTTTATGGAACATTAGCCGGCTCTTGACAATCTCTTTTAGAATTAATAAGGAAAAAAGAAAACCCATACAAATACCAAAATTTACTATTTATATAGAAAACAATAATATACTTTAACTAGTAGAAAACAATAATCTGTTCAACTTCTAGGTATATTTCATCAAAGGCTAAATTCAGTGCACAGATATTTGCACTAACAACACTTCAAAAGAATAAATTGAACCTCATGACAGAATATTCTAACATCATCAACAGAAGTTGGCAGGGATTTATTTGCACGGTGTCTAGCATTCGTTTATTTTAAAAAAAAAGGTAAATGAAAATATTTTGATGTTTAATGCATCATTTTCTTTCGTACATGCATGTAATTGCCAAGTTTTTGGTAGCAAGATTTCAAGTTACCTCAGGGATGATAAATTTGCCAGTTAAAAGGCAAATGGCTGGAAGCACACAGTACGCTATTAGTGGGATTGATGTGATAGGATACACAATTGTGTTGATGTAAGCTATTCTCTCTAAAAGCTTCAACCTCCCGCTATAACCATACCAAATGGGACAATGTCTGCTGAGTAGGATTTCAATGGACCCCAAGGCCCACCGAAGCACTTGATTAAGCCGATCAGACAGATTGATTGGAGCTGAACCTTTGAACGCTGGCCGAGGAGGCATGCAGTAGATTGATATCCATCCACGAGCATGCATTTTAAATCCAGTCAAAATATCTTCAGTAACAGAACCGTAGATCCAACCAATCTAGCAACATGTTTCCAAGATTAGTGATAGTGGCTAAGATTTTGGGAGATTTAAATGCATTCCACAGGAAATTCAATTATTTACATATTGATTGAAATCACATGGCAGATGCTAAAGAAGAAAAGGAATTGTGATATCAACATGATCACTAAAGTGTTGCCAGCATACTCAATCCAAATGTTGAAACGTATGAAGATATTCAAATTTTATGTATGGTGCATGTAAATTTTCCAACTCAAAGTGTAGTCATATCTCTTTCATCCTAATCCAAGTTTAAATAACTTAGTTACGTAAACATCACAGTAGTTAAAGCAGCATTTTGAGTGTCCACAATGTACAATCCAACATTAAGGTTGTACGTGTATGTAAATCCCCCAAAAACATTTTTCAGATAATTTAGTACAAAAACTACCTCTTTGCCCCATTCCGTTTTATCCTCATACCCACAGCTAATAACATGGATAGCTTCCTGCAGCAGTGAGGCAGGGTTTGTTGAAGCTGGAATTCCTCCCTGCTCCATGAAAGTGGATGCAATAAAAATTGGTGACTGACCAAATCGCTTCTCCAGTTTTTTCTGGGACATCAGCAGTGATCGCTCCTCCTCGAACCCTGCATATTAATTAGGTTATCATGAAGCAAATTATGAACAGACGTCAAAACATTGGTTTTAATTTTAAGACAATGAACAATAAAATTATCAAAGCCTCTCATTACAAAAGCTGGTTATTCACAAAAAAAGCCTAAGGTTGAGAGACTTTTTCAGCCAATTTTACTAAATAGGCGTTTGGTTCATTATTATCTTGATATTATGTCATATAATTTTGATGTCATTAGATCAAGATGTCAACTTTTGATTAATAATTCTATAATTTTATAGAAAGTTATTTATAAATGTCATGAAACCAAACAATTTTTTGAATAACATGACATATTATTAAGATAACATTGATTCAAATGCCCCCTAAAAGCAAACTCAAGTGAGAAATTCTCTCAATTGTTTGTCTTGATTGCTTTAAAGTCAATAATTTTGGAACTCGCCTTCACAAAGGTGACAAATACAAATATACAATTATACAAACTTCATCATCAAGAGGCTAAAAGTTGCTTTCATAGTTCAATAGTGCAAAAATATGAACAAATAACCCTAATAGAAAACCAGTGAATATATGAATCTTTCCAGTTATTAATACTTGTCATCATATTTATGAAAGTTTTATTCATTTTGACTCATATTTAAAAAATTTAGACTAATTTATATGTTATAAAAAAATAAAAATAGAAAGTGAGGTGGAAGGACAAAAATATCATTTTTTTTTTTATTTTTAGATTAGCATTTGCTATGGTGGAACGAACTATCTGCATATTATGTCAAGCAAGAGGACTACTTTCCTTAAGTCGAAAATCATAGGGATGTTGATGCACATAGGCCCAGGGACTCAATTGTTATTTACCCTATTATTTATTTTTAAGCATAGCCAATCTCAAGCTCAGATAAAAGAGAAGGATTGTAATATGCATTAAACTTAATATGAATTCACTGAACCCGTGCAGCTGACCAATATTGTTTAGGATTAAGTCTTGCTTTTGGTAGACTACAAAAAAAGGTCTTGCTTCTGCTGATGATGTGTGGTTGATAGATATTACCAGTAAACGAAGCACCTTCTTGAATTTTTATGTGAAATTACATAAAATCACAGAAATCCAGAAACATAGTTTTAACCATCAAGAAACACACAAAAGATGCTTACCTTCAACCCCATCATCAATGTCCTCTGTATTGAATATGGGAAGAGTGGATTCAGTTCTCTTAAAAGCCCTCTTTTTATCAATATAGCTCTTATTCATTCCCTTTCCTTTCTTTCGCGAACCACAGCAGCTCCTAATGACAATATTAGGCTCCAGGTCAGCCTCAGTCAAGACAGGATCATACCCATACAACGCTTGTCTATTGAAGCAGCATCCTGTTCCCACATAGACAGGACCCTGAATGCCGTCCAAACCCTTCAAGTTGATCTGCAAGAAGTCATAAACAATTACAAATCATACATGTTCGAAAAAGAATTGGATTTAATGGACATGTGTTAGATTGGTTTCTTACATCAAAAAAGACGATGTTGCGATTGGCATATCTATCATGAACATCAATGCCATCAAATCTCTGAGGGAATTGAACATAACATGTTTTCTTTCCCAAAGCTGGATCCATCATGAAACACATTGCTTCACGAAGAGCTTTGCTATTATTAAAGTAGTGGTCACAATCGACATTAAGAAGATAGGCACCATTAGTTAATACAGCAGATACTCGAATCTGTTCAGTACCAAAAGAGATGCATCAAAAAGCCAATTCAACATGTAAATAAAGCATATAGTCAAGGCATTTACGTTGGTACTTTATATTAAGGATTCTGATGCAGAACTAATATGGGAAAGGGGAGGAGAAACAGAAGAGAAACAAGAAAAGGAAGTAGGAGAAGAACCAGGGAGAGAAGCAAAAGAAGGAAGAGGATAACCAAAGAAAGAGGAAGAAGAAGCAAGAAGAAATGGAGAGACAAGAAGCAAGAAAACAATTTCCTTATTCATGCCATCAAACCACCATATCAAACAGTGGAGCATCATGCAGATATAACAAGTACAAGTTAAGAATACACATCAACATTTAAAAATAAAAATAAAAAACATAGAAAAGGCAAAAATAAAAAAAATGATTAATATAAAAAATGAAAATAATTAACCCCCTAAATAACAAAAGATATAAATATAAGAAAGATAATATTATGTTTTCATTCTTCTACACATTCTCCGTAATCTACATACCAAAGCATTCATAGCACCAGCTTTCTTATGATGTTGAAAACCCGGTCTCTTCTCACGGGAAACATAAACAAGTCTTGGTAGCTCATTACCATCTATGTCAAGCCCACCATTGTGTCCCAAAAAGACCTGTCTCTCAAAATATTGAAATAAGCTAATGAGATAAGAATAGATAAATAACAAGAAACAACTATAATAGAATCAATGATGGGCACCTGGATCATGCCAGGGTGATCTCTTGGATTGTTTCCAGGCCAAGGCGTTCCATCTTGCATGGTCCAGCCTTCTTCTGGCGTTTTCTGTGCTTTGGCCACAAGAGCATTTATTCGTACTTTGAACTCCTCATATTCTCTCTGAAAGAAGAAAGGCCATGAAGTCTTGATAGATACTTTCTTAAAAGGGAGCAAAATAATCTTTATTGCTAGTAGTTTGGCATTTCACTATTTACGGAAGGTTTAATTGTATACAAACCTTCATTGCTCTCCTCTCTTTCACAAAGGAAGGCTGAATTTTGTCTTTTAAATAGTCAATCTTCTGGGAGAAATAAAATTCGGGGGCTCTTGGTTCAATGCTATGCTTCTTGCAAAAGGGAACCCACT
Organism: Apostasia ramifera; assembly: GCA_019297695.1. Taxonomy (NCBI): domain Eukaryota; kingdom Viridiplantae; phylum Streptophyta; class Magnoliopsida; order Asparagales; family Orchidaceae; genus Apostasia; species Apostasia ramifera. The sequence goes on along the minus strand of JAEMOT010003110.1, from coordinate 19,891 downwards.
TCTTTGCAAATTCGGCAGTCTCTGAAAGTGCTTCAAACGTCAACATTGCAGAACCATCATCTGATACGTAGCATGAAACTTTATCCACAGGGTAATCCACAGCAAGAATAGAAAGCACAGTGTTAGCTGTAATAAGAGGAGGTTCTTTAAGGGGATCCACTGTACTAACAAAGACATCAATAGGAGCCAACTGTGAAGGCTCTCCATCCCTATCATATCTGTGATGATAGCAAATTTGATAATTTTAACGTGTTCCTTGACAAGACTTTTATCTGTCAAATTTAAAAAAGAAGTTGAGAAGTGAAAAAAATATGGCAAACCTTAATGCAAGCCTGTCAAGATAAGTTTCACGATTAATTGGTGACCATTTTGGAAATTGATCCAGAAGCCATGACAGAGCAAACCAAACCTCGCAAATGACAGATGTCAGCCATAATGGGTAGGCATCACTCACTGGATGAGTTATACGGTACTGGAAGAAGAAACAAAGGATGATGAGCCGGCATATGATGACTAATCTGTAAAGATTAAGCTGGTTGGATGGTATAGGAACTATGTGGCTCAAAGGTTGACGAGCTTCATCAATCCTACAAGAGGGAAAGAGAGAAAATGAAGATGGTTCCAGGGTAACATATGACTTTAAGTTATAGTTATTTCACACAAGAAAAACAAAGAACCGAATAGCTAAGGCATCAAAATGTGTAGCAGGATAATTCTTAATGATGCAAATCACGAGAAACCACAAAAAGGTGTAGCCGCCCAATTCTTAACATCATATCCTTGGGCAGCATAATCCTCAACAAGCTAATCATGAACTCATCAAAAGGTGTAGTAGCAGTATAATCCTTGGGTGAAACTGCCAAATATTCATCTTATTTTAAAGGAACAAATTAAATTTAAAACAAGAAAGCTGGCATTTTGGAAAGAGACATCGAGTTAGTCATAAACACATTATGGCATTAAATTATTCTTATTGAACTTACTTCAAAATACATACATAAACAGAACAAAGAGTGTCCATGAGTTTTCAGTTTCATAAGCAATCATTCAGCAAGTGATCTATCAAAAGATTCCCAAAAGAGAAAAGAAAACAGAGAGTCTGATAAAAGGTTAATTTCAAAAGAAAGTACAAGTGATCTTAATCGATTCCTTACAGTTGAAGATCTTCACCGTTGGAACCAGTTCCTTCCATGTCTCCTTTTCCCTCAGTATATCTGCTAGGTACATGCATTATATTCTTATCCTGTTTAAGTTTCCAACCTTCAACCCTTTCCTTCCAATCAACACTTCCCAGTCCATATAAATTCAAATCCTTTGATGGGTCAACAATTCTTACAGGAACTGGCAGAAAAATCAACTTGCCACAAATAAGTTAAAAGACTTGTTAAACAGACATGTAAAGAACTTCATAAGGGATTTTAAGGTAACCTGGCAAGCTAGGATCAATATGTAAGGGACCTCGTTTCTCGATGGAACCTAACGGACCGGACTGACTACGAATAGACTGATTATCTGGTGTGGCATCAGGCATCTCCCCAGAAACCTGAAAGAAATGGGATTGCGGTGAAAATGGTTAAGAGATTGATTGAGAAGGTGTAATGCTTGAAAACCAAATAAGTGGAAGTCATTAGATAATGATACTTTTAGAAAGCAGTGGGAAAAACGTAGTGTATACAATGAAGTTTTGTGACAGGTAACATGTTTTGCTGTTGGAATTTAAAGTAAATAATAGATAACCAACCTGTTGCCCGCTGGTCAGACGTGGGATACGATGATAAGATTCATGCCTGGATAATGATGAGAGATCGACATCTTCTCCCCTACTTTGTGATAACCAGGGATATGTTCCCTTGCCATTTGTGAATTCATTATTCAGATCATCTACATCATCCTCTTCATCATCACCCTCAACTCGAGGGCTTCCTGCAATTATTGACAAAAAAAATTTAAGTTGGCAATCAACAAATATTTACATTGGTCACTAAAGCATAAAAGTTTTTTGTTAAAAGAGACAAAAAGATCAAGAAAAGTTAGATTACAAAAACAACTCCCAAACAGTTGGGATATAGGTGATGGTGGTCATGAAATGTTGATAACCAATAAACTAAGGTCCAAGATGAAAGGCAGCATCAAATGAATTGTAAAATTTCAATTGCAAACAAATGAAAGTTAAAACAGGTTTACCCTTATGCCTCTTGTATCTAGTCTTGCATTGCGGGCAACACTTATTGCCCTCCTTCCGCTCATACTCATAACAAGGTCGACAAACTGGGAAAGCACATTCATTGCATGCAACAAAAACATCACCAGTTTCAGCAAGACCAATAGTGTCACCACAGATCTGACATATCTGTCCATTCTGATTTTTCGAATGTTTTGACTGCATGTTTTGTGAGAGGAATGTTAAGAAGCTAACTCCAATATGTCAATGTTGCATAAACTCAAAAATTAATTGAAACACATAAAAATCACAAAGACTATAAGTACAGAGATTATGTCAAATAGCAGGAAATATTTTAGCAACAAGCATCTATCTAAAACCTGAGAGTCCAGAGGTTTCAATAAATAGATAGGAGATTACATAATTCTCACACAAATTTCACATTTAGTACATTAGTAAAGCCTGGCCTCATCAGCAACATCATAAACACGGATAGCATAGGATTTCATTCGCACACAAATGACTAAAATTTCAGTTTTGGGGAATAAAGATTCAGTATATAAAATTAGATTCATTGACTACGTCAGATAATCGCTCATCATCATCCATGCATGTTTTAGGTGATTGATCACATGGAAAACAGGAAGAGACAAATACTAAATCTTTTAGATTTACTTCAGAATGTGAAATTTCCAATTGCAAAGATTGGCAGCTGCCTGACAAGAAAATTTGGACCAAGAGAGCAAAGGCGTTGTTTCCTCTACTTACAACTAAAATAGATTGAAGCTCTACCTATTGAACTCAAAAAACCTTTTGCTGACAAAAACAGAGTATAGATAAACAAGAGTGCATCTTTAAATTGAAGTTCTTCACATCAAAAGCGCAGTTTGGTGTTCACGGAACTGAAATATTAAGAAGTTAAGCCAATAAAGCAAAACTACCTACTTTATCCAGACAAACTTGGAGATCAAGCAAAAGCATTGCAAAATTTTCATAACCAAAATTAGATCTACAGAAACAGTAAAGAAGAACAATTCACAGAAGCCAAAATGGTGCAAGGATCAAAAAGATTCTGCAATCTGCAGATTTATCAAAACAGTAACACAGTTACACAAACTCCTTCAATTCATATAAAACAAGTGATTAGCTTAGCTCCATCTAAATCTCAGAAAAACCCTTCTGAAGTTGAACTAACTGCAGCCCGCAATAAGATTCAACAGATCGATACATGAAAATAAATCAAACCATGGATACGCATTAACGCATGACCCACACTTGATCTGACGAATTTAATCCGTTCCCACCACTCAACGCCACGAAGAAATCATGAATCCCAACTCAACATCCAGTCCAATCGCAGATCCAAGTCCGAGAAAGCAGCCCGTAAAATCCAAATTACAATTTAGAAAACAGTAAAGCTCTTTACTCTTCGGAAGATTGCAACACATAGAACACACATAAAGAGAAGAATAGTGGCGCAGGAGAACGCACCTCTGATTCTCCTTCGTAGCGAATCATCACGAACTCGTTTCTCCTATGCGACCCAGCCACCATCGCCGCATTGGTCTCCATTGCCTTCCACCTCCTACCTTCGCGTTCTTCTACCATCCCCATTAAACTAGTCAGTAGTCACACACCGGTGGATCTGTCGGTGGAGGGCGAACTGTAAACTTTATTTCTGACGGGATCCTTTCTGAAAATATTTGAACCTTTACCTACCGTGTGAGGACCTTTTCAAACCTTCGCAGAAAATTCCCGTCAGAATCAAAATTTTTCACACTCAGTGTGCGTAAACTTGTAGAAAGGTCCCTAAAAGAAATACAAGTTTCACAATTAGCCGTCCACCGACAGATCCACCGGTGAGCCGTGTGAGGTGAAGTAGGGAAGACGCTAAACCGGCGATAGCCAGTTGACAGACTTGCTGAAGGCGACTGGGAAACTACGGTTTACAGATTCAACGGCCATGATTGCGTCATTAATTCCCTCGACGGTTGTGATTAATGCAAAAAAAAAATGCAAGCAATACTTTATTAGCATCATAGCTGGCAGTTTACCAAAAAATATGAATGAATATTACGCATTTTAGGATCCGAAACTTAGGTATTTACATATCTACCATCTTTTTTCCCTAATATATATATATATATATATATATATATATATATGTGTGTGTAAGAGAAGAGAGATTGTTAGGCTCACAGTGCAATTGTACAAAGTGTGCATGATTAATATTATGCACCAATTTAACTGGTCATATAGAGATTATTAGGCTAAAGGTGAGTTTTGTTTGCCTCTGAAAACGAACACGCCAGATAATTCAAGTTAGTCGAATAAGATAAATAGGACTGGGGGCTGACTTAGAGCTGACTAGCCCAGCCAAATCAACCAGTTGAATAGCTCAATCGAATCCCCTACTATGTTTGTTGCTCCTTCTATGATAATCCACAAATATTTTTGAAAAAAAATTTTCCCGCTTATGATACCTTTAAATCGTTAGATCGGCAACTATGTCAGAATCTGGGCCTGTTCATGGATTAGATTTGGGTTCGATTTGACTCTGATCCATATTCATTTCTATGATTGGCGGCACGTCAAGTCAACTCTCGGCCGTGGGGTAGCTACGAGTTGATTTTAAGTGAGTCAAATTCAATTTGAAATAGAAATTTTTAATTTCAAGTCAAATCCTATTCGAGTTTATTAAAATTTTTTCGATTTTGAGTTAGATTAAAACTAATTATATATTACATTTTTCTGTAAAATTATCTATTAAAATATAGAGATTTTTACATACAGGACATGAAATTTACACGAAACTACGCATTTCACCATCAATTCATAAATATTACCACTATCACACAAA
>JAEMOT010003109.1:85290-161151 GCA_019297695.1 Apostasia ramifera | reverse complement strand
AGGTATGGGATTTTTTTGATTTACAAATTAAACCGAATAGCAATTCGGAGAGACCTGAATATGTCGCTATTTATAAAATTTGTAAAAATCAATATTCATACAAACAAGGTGGAACCGGTGGTGGGACCAGTACATTTAAGAAACACCTAGTTAGATTTCATAAATTTGATAAAAAAACTTGTCAACCTACTACTATAGAGCCAACCCAAACACAACTCAATCCACAGAGTGGATCGATGCCGTGGGCTTTTAGAAATGATAAAGCACGTCGAGGTTTAGTTCGATTTGTAGTACGAACCGAACAACCTTTTACTATATCTGAAAAGAGGAATTTTTAGAATATATTGTTCAATATTTACAGCCTCAGTATACTCGTATTTCTAGGCATACACTTAAAAAAGATTGTATGTCAATGTACGATGAATATAAAAAATCTCTTATCGAATACCTCAGTAATATTAGTTATAGGGTTAGTTTAACATCTGATATTTGGACTAGTATTAGTGGCGCGAGTTATTTAGTTGTTACTTGTCGTTAGATCGATGAACAATGGGGAATGCAGAAACGGATATTATCTTTAGATGTATTAGATGAGGCTCATACGGGTTCAACCATTTTTTCTTATATTCGTAATGTTTATAAAATTTATGGTATAGAAAATAAAATTTTTAGTATTACTTTGGATAATATCTCGAATAATAATTCTGAAGTTAATTTTTTACAACAATTTTTAAGGCTTCCTCTTTATGGTTCTCTTTTTCATGTTAGACGTGCATGTCATATAATTAATTTATGTGTTTCTAGTGCTTTTAATTCCCAACATTTAATTATCGATAAATTTAAGCATGTTGCAAAATGGATTCGTTTAAATTCAAATATTAGGCGTGAATGGAAACGTGTTTGCGTATGTGCCGGAATAAATTGTGTAAAATTTTCATTACCTGTAGAAACTAGATGGAATTCACTCCATCGTTTGTTCGAATCACTTTTACCGTACGAAGATTTGCTAACTGCTTTTTACAATTCATATACAATAAATCATGACCTTCAATTATATTCTTATGATTGGATTTTTTTAAAAAAGGTTTTTGAATTATTGTCCATTTTAAAGGAGTCTACTGAAAATTTTTCAGGTTGTTATTATTCAACTTCATCTATTTTTCTGCCTTATATTTTTCAAATGTTTCAAAATTTTTTAGAGTTTAGATTAGATCCAATTCTGAAAATTTTTGTTGCTGACATGGAATTAAAATTTAGAAAATATTGGGAAAAAAATTTCACTTTTATATTCAATAGCTGCTATTCTTGATCCTCGTCAAGGAATCGAAGCTATTGAAACTTTTTACGCGGAATATTCTAATTTCTTGGGGAGTAATACTGATGCCGAAAAAGCATCAGTTTTTACAACTCTCCAAGATTTGTTTTCTCTTTATTACAGTGAGCAGGTTGCGAGCAGGAATGTGGAACATGTGGAAATACAAACAGCAACAAAGAAAAAGCTCGGCATTTTCAACGTTCTTAGGTCAGCGGCAGCAAAAAGATTTGTTGCTACAGATAAAGGAAAAGCGGCAGCAAAAAGATTTGTTGCTACAGATAAAGGAAAAGCAACTGTTGGAGAGCAATCGACAACACAAAATCAAGCCCCTATAAATTTGAACGAGTTGCAATTTTATTTACATCTCGCGGAGAAATTTGATGATGACATGAGCTTGTTGGCATGGTGGAAAAGCTCATCAAAGTAATATCCCATTTTATTTGCTTTGGCACGAGATGTACTAGCAGCACAAGCTTCAACTGTAGCTTCTGAATCAACATTTTTCACCACAGGAAGAATAATAGGAGATTACAAAAGTAATTTGTCTCCTGCAACTCTTTGCATGCTTACCTGTCTACAGGATTGGTTTGCTGCTGAGTCACGAAATCAACAACATAATTTCATGAACGAATTTAAGGATAATAGTTCAGAAGAAGAGGAGTACTCGAGGAGAATTCTTTGTAATTATGACGAATAAATTTTTTATGTAAAATATTTGTAAATATTTTCGTTAATGTTAATAAATTTTTTAGAATTTTTTTATGTTAATTTTGTCAGAAATATTACAATATATATATTTTTTAAAATATATAAATAAATATATTTTTTAATTAATTTACCCGATTGACCCGATCCGACCCAATTATCTGGATCCGGACCGGGCTCGGACCGGATCCAAGGCCACCTAACCGGTTCTGGACCGGATTCGGAACCGGACCGGACCGGTTCCAGGTCCAACCGGACTTGGAACCGATGGAACCGGACCGAATCGGTTCGGTCCGGTAACCATCCTGACCTGAGCAGAACTGGGTAAGCTGACGTTGTCAATAAATAGATAAGTATTTTATATCTAATCACAAAAATTAATTGCATTGTAATTTTCTTTATTTTTTTATCTTCTTATCAGCTAAAACTTTCATTCTTCACTATTATTGTCAACAACTTGGAACTAACATCAATATTTGCTCAAATGTTTTAAAATAATCAAAATAATACATATGAAAAAATAATCAAAATAATAACTAAATTGATTTTAGATTTACATAGGCTGTTAATTTGCTTCATCGTATTACTAAAAATACTTCAAATAAGAATAAAAATATTTCTAACGAAAATCAAATATTTTTATATTTTATTACGCGTTCAATGAATTACTAAAAAATTTAGGATATAATTGTTTTTTAAAAAATTGGAAGTATGTTCACATTTAAATCATTATTTCTAATTCAATGAGATAAAATTTTATCATTTCAGTAATGGGTGCTCTTACTGCCTTCTACTAGCACTTAGTTTACAGCAAGAAGGCTATTTTTCTCATTGATTTTCAAGCTATTTGATTGTCTTATAGAAGCTATTTATATATCTTTGCATTCTTTTATCTTTTCTCATGTTACTAGCATAAATAATAATAGAAGATAGAACTGATAATACCTATATTATAATATTTGGAGAGAGCAATCATAATGATTATCAAACATAAATGTTAGGGGGCGTTTGGTTTAGTGTTATCTCAATGTTATGTTATGTTATCTTTAGAAAGTAATTGTTTGGTTTAATGATATTTTTAAATAACATTATAATTAATTATAAAAATACCATTACATGGTGACATCTAGATATCACCCCAAATCGGACGACATCTCAAGATAACACTGTCAATTTGTCATTATAATGTCAATAACTTTCAACTAAATAAAAGTAATTTGGATAACATTAATATTTTCTAATATCATAATATTGAACCAAATAAATGTCCATTGATAAATAACAATGATATTTAGATAATATGACATCTAAATAACATTGATATTGAGATAACACTGAACCAAACGCCCCCTTAAAACATTCTAAACTATGAAAAATGAAAGTAACATTACAGCTTAATTATATAATAATATAACTAATAATACTAATATAATCATATTTTATGTAGGATAATTTAATTATAAGCTTTGCAATCATGATTTAAACAAAAAATTCTTCTACTTGTTCAACAATACATTGAACAAAATAGAAATATGTTAAAAATAAAAGTAGATACTATTTACGCAATAAACTTGAAAAAGATGAACAAAATAACTTCAAGTAACAAAAATGTATATATACAAAGTTACAAAACTTATTTTCAAAAGAAAAATAGGATATTTCATCACATATCTTTTTATATTACTTAATTTGTTTATTCTCTTCTTTGATTTAATACATCATCTTTTTCATTTAATTATATTTTCATCACTATTATTAACCTTTTTTTTTCTTTACAGCTATTTCTTCAAGCTAATATTTATTTGCAAAAAAAATCTAAAACCTTCAAAGGAGTAGTGGTTACTGAATAGAATAGGTTTTTTTTGTGTTTATTGACCCTTATATATTTGTAATATGCATTTTACTTAAAGTAAAATTTTTATTGCTCTAAGATAACACTTAGGGGGCGTTTAGTTCAGTGTTATTTCAATGTCAATGTTATTTAGATGTCATGTTATCTAAATGTCTTTGTTATTCATCAATGGACATTTGTTTGGTTCAATGTTATGATATTAGAAAATATCAATGCTATCCAAATAATTTTTGTTTAGTTGGAAGTTATTGACATTATAATGTCAAATTGACGGTGTTATCTTGAGATGTTGCCCAATTTGAGGTGACATCTAGATGTCACCATGTAATGATATTTTTGTAATTAATTATAATGTTATTTAAAGATGTCATTAAACCAAACAATTACTTTTTAAAGATAACATAACATAATATTGAGAAAACACTGAACCAAACGCCCCCTTACTCATATTATCCATGATATACTTCTCTCATAGAGAAGTGCTCATATATTTTGTAATGAATAATTTTTATTTTACAAGTATTTATTTATTATATAGTTATTTAACATTAACTTATTTTTTTTACATAAAAAAATACACTGGTTTATTTTTCAATAATATTATGACATAACTTTGCAAGCAAGTAATAGTTAACATTTATTTTGTAATTTTTAATATAGCACGTACAACGTACGTGCTTTCACACTAGCTATTAGAAAGGAGAGAGATGGGCGGTTGGAGAGTGAGAAGAGAGAGAGAGAAAAAGAGAGAAGAGAGAGGAGGAAAAAAGGCAGAGAGAGAAGAGGCATTTTATGAAAAGAGAGAACAAAGAGAAGCCGCAGAGGAGAGAGAGAGAAATTATGACAAACTTGTAATTTGCAAGAAAGCTAAAAATAAAAATTCTATTTGTTCACTGCCCGTATCATCTTTAATAAAGATATATAGATAGATAAACAGATAGATAAATAGATAGATAGATAAATAGATAATTAAAATTTTCATACTTATCCCTAAAATAATCATTTATTATTTTTTATTTATATTATCGATTTGTTTGATAAATGCAGGAGGGCCTCTTCGCATTAGTTAAATTTCTATGTTCACTCTTTACTTATTTTAGTTGAACAACTTTTTATTGTCAATTATTTTAAATATTTCATATTTATTCAATATAAATAAAGCTTAGTTTCGTATCATATATGCAATTATATTTGCTTTTTGATATATAACCTATATATATATATATATATATATATATTTATATATTAAAAATAGGCTCAAACGCAAGTGTTACACTCAAATTTAAAAGAGCAAATTTCATTTAATACTTCAAAGAATTAACCGTTATCATATTTTCTTATGAGGATTGATGATCATTTGATTTTTGGGAAATTTATATCTGTCATTTTCAAAAATTTATTATTTTCACGCAGTAAATCTAAAATTCATTATTTCATGTAACACTCCTATATAATTTTAAAAGTGAGGTACTGCCTGTAAATTCATTCTAAAATGAGGGGTGCTGCTTGAAAGTAATAGACTTTGAGGATGCTGCTTCAAAATAATAAATTTTTGGAAGTGATAGATATAAATTTCTCATAATTTTATGAATAATTACATAAAGGCATCAAAATATGACAACTTTACATGTTTTATGTGACATTTTTGAAACTAATTATGAAAAAAAATTAATGATATATTCTCATAAAATTTACTCCATTATTTATGATTCACAATTTATTAATTAAAGATTTTATCTCATTAAATTTAATTTAAATTAAAATTTTAGAATTTAGAATTTATGTTATATAAGGATTAAGGTTTGTAGTCTACTTTTTATTGTTAAAGTAATTTAGGAATAGATTTTGTATTTTTGATTTTAAGTTATAATTTTAATGCTCAAAATTTAGATATTGGTGAAATTTTATTTAAAAATTAGCCTTCTTTATTAATGAAAGGGGAGGTAGACCCATTCTCATCATTAATTTTTTTTTTAAGAATTCTCAATAATATTTTTAAATTTTTAATATATAAGTCTTTAATTTTTAAAATTCTAACATTTAAGTTCTTTTAAAATTTTTACTATTAATTTAAAATTACAATTACACTCTCTTCTCTCTCCACCATTAGCGTAGAGAGAGAGAGGAGAGTATAATTGAAATTTTAAAAAAATAAAAAATTTTATAAAAAACAAAATATTAAAAATTTAAAAATTAAGAACCTAGATATTAAGATTTTAAAAATGTGGATCTAAGTGTTATTGCATCCTAAATTAAAAGAATCGGGTGTAATTTACCCTTAAAATTATTATAATCATGGATAAAGAATGCTTAATGAAATAATTATGATCAAATTAATACATGAATTCACATATTTATTTTTCATGCCAAAATTAAACATATACATCTTTATTTTCTTTCCCTTTATTTTTAAATTTAATTTTCAAAAATCTTCAAATGATAGTGACTGTCTTGCATGAACTCTCATTTTTACTCTAAAAAAAATAACTCTATAAAAAATAACTCCCAAATTGCACATGAAGACAAATTAAAGGAATTTAGATCCTATTTAGTTAGAAAAAAAATAATTTAAAAAATTTTTATAATTTTTTTAAAAATATATATATAATCTGAAATAAAATAAAATAATTATATTAAAAATTATATTAGATGCGAAATAATGTGATTGTTTAATGATAAAATTTGTGTAGGATGAGATATAGAATATCATTTAAAAAAAAAAAGATTTTTGAAAAAAAATTTAGCCATGAACCAAATGGAGCTTTAATTGCTAGTATGAAAATTTATGTAAAATTTTTCAATCAACACTCAAGAATTTAAGCTAAGGACATCACAATTTTTTAATTAAATATATAGGAGAGGTGAAAATTGAAAGTGTTGTATCAGTTAATTAAAAAGGTCACTATAGAGTGTTATCAATATAAATATATAAATTATTAACTTAAAAACATAAATACTATAGGTTTTTTCATTTACTAACAACAATAATAATGACCAAGCCTTAATCCCACTAGGTGGGGTCGGCTATATGAATTTTTTATTTTCATTGCGCTCTATCAGTTACCAAATTCTTATGTAAGTCTAAGTAACTAAGATCACTCATTATAGTTTCTTGTCATGTCTTCTTTAGTCTCCCTTTTTTTTTGTACATGAGCAAAATCTAATAACTCAATTTTTTTAACTGAATCTTCAATCGGCCTACGATTTAGATGTCCAAATAATCTAAGCCGACTTTCTCTAAGTTTATTCTCAATTGGTGCAACACCAACTTTCTTTCGGATATACTCATTTCTCATTCTTTTCTTTCTTGTATATCCATACATTCACCTTAGTATCCTCATTTCTGCAATATTTATTTTATTTGTATGTTTTCTCTTTATAGGTCATCATTTAGCACCATATATCATCGCTGGTCTTACTACAGTTTTATAAAATTTAATTTTGATTCTGCATGAAATTTTTTTATTGCATAATACTCCAGCAGCATTTCTTCATTTTACCCATCCTGCTTGAATTCTGCTAATAACATCATTATCTATTTCACCATTTTTTCATTTATGAACAATTAAATTAAATCTTTTTATATTAATAGCCAAGTCTTTAAATTTACATTTTTGATCACCAAAATAGCTAATTCTTCATTTTTTTTTTCATATAATCGACATCTTTAAATAGTATTTTGTCTGTATTAAATGAAAGTAATTTGAATTTATATAAGATTTTACTTGTTAATACATAAATATAAAATTTAAATGTCAAATATAAAAAAAGTTAAATAAAATATATGCAAAAAAAATTTTATCTCATTTTTTTATAATAATTTTGATTCGTGGCTTTTCCTCAAACCAGGGGCCACAACATTAGACCAGACCAGGCCTGTAAATGAGTCGGGTCATAGTCCGACTCAATCCAAAATTCATGCTGATTAGATTATAAAGTGAAATAATTTTTTTGACTCGTACTATTAATCTGAAAATCCAACATCCTCTAATTGTGTACTACTGAGCCAAATCCAAGTCGAATTTGATCAGGCCCTAAAAAAACTTGACAAGCTTTAGAAATGAATTACAAATCAAGAATTTTAATTGATTCTAATAGTTTAATTCCTTCGAGATTAAGTTTAATTTTATATTTGAGCTCGAATTAATTTTTTTAGAATAAATAGAATTCCTTATAATAAAATCAGAAGAATTCTTGCAATTTCATATGTCCTCTAATTTGTTGATTTGATCTACAGCTTGTAATTTTTTGTATAGCACTAATGAAGCAGTTTAATCTGAAAAGTTTCAGGCCGACTTAAAATTCGATCCAAAAATGCGAATCATGGCGGATCATGGAACAGATTCAGGTCGACCCCAATCCAATCCGTTCCAATTTTTAACCTAATCTGAATGTATTTGGGTCAGATTCGAATTAAGGCCAACTTGATCCGAATTCGACTCGTTTACATACTTAGATCTGACCCATCAACCCAACCTAAGATTCTTATTAAAAAATTTTGGGTTTAATTTTTCTAATTTATAGTAAGGTCAAGTTTGATTTATAATTGGGACGATTCACGCATATCACAAAAATTTTGAATATTAACTGCAGATCATACTCTTCATAAAATTTAAACTATAGAGTAATACGTATTTAAATATAAGTGTATATTTGAAAGTTTTGTGGCATGTAAGTAAATATTTTTTTTAAATTTAATAAATTTATTAAATTGGTTAGTTATTAGGTATCGGATAAGGTCATATTTAGGTTGATTCATGTGAAAGATTTTGGGCCTGTTTGATTTACAGCTTCAAGCAGTTCAAGTGAGATAAAGTCGATTTAATAAAATTAATTAGCCAAACGATCCTAATTCATCCCATAAATCTGAATCCGTTTTAGAAGCGTGGTTTCAGATTCGTGATCGCTTCTTTTTTTTTTTTCTTAAGATTTTCAGAAAAATATATCTGAGGATAAATTTAGTATTCCTCTCAAGGCTAAAATTAAGGGATAATTAAATTTGATAAATTCAAAATTTAAAAAATAATAATAAACCATCTTTTGACTTATAACTATATCACTTAAATATCTCAAATTTTGATATATATTCTCGTGAAAATTTTAAATTAATAAAAATTTAAATAAATTATAAAATTTTGAATAAGTATTTTTTATTTACTTTTATTATAAATTTCATGTATTTTTATTTTTTTTGAGATTTTATTGTGAGATGAAGTAGTTTTTAAAGAAATAATTGAATCAATTTTGAATCGAAAAAATCAGATATGAACAGATTCCACAACCCACCTTCGTCTCTCTCTCTCTTTCTCTATGCGACCGAAAACCTAGCGGTGGCGGGGCAAAGTAGCGGAGGGTCGGACGAGGATATCTTGGATCGGGGGAAAGCTGCAGCGGCACCAGATCGCTATGGGTTTCATGTTCAGGGTGAGGCTAGCATCCTTCTTCGCCGGAGCCGCCACAGCGTCCGTGGCCGGCTTTTATCTCCTGTATAAGGATTACATGCTCGGGCAGGAAGCTATCTCCCAACAGGTGTTCGCTTGTCTCTTTTTGCCCCCTTTGTTTTCTTTTTGTATTGAGGAGAGTGCAAATGGGTCTTTTTCTTCTCCCTTTATCCGTGCCCTTGCTTAATGACCGAGAACGATCCCTCTTGCTGTTGCGGGTTTCCTCCGGATGAGGAAATCGACTTACTCATTAGCCATCCGTAGGATGTGTCTGTGATAGACCTGCAATTGTAAGACTCATAGCAAGAAATAGAATAACAGAGCTCACAATTTATATGCAAATTCCATTGGCCACTATAATGCCACACATCACCATAATCACAAGGAAATTGAGATGATGAAGAGAAGAGGGAAGATTAGGAAGAGGCAGCAGAGGAAGGGAGGAAGTGACGGGAGGAGGAATGGAAGACATGCAGTAGAGGGAAAGGAGAGAGAAGCGCTGATTTCCCAAAACTTGCCAGCTCTAATGGCGGCACCCGTGCTTATAGTCATCCTGAATCACGCCAGAATCTTGATATTGTGCTAATGTGAAAGAACTAGGAATTAAGTGGAGAGGAGATAACTCGTGTGAAGAGATTGGCTTGTTATAGCATTCTCGGTGAAGACCACAAGGGACATCCTTATTTTCAAGTCACTAGGACAAGAGTTTCCATGGCGTGATGAAGAACCCTAAAGCAGAAGCTAGTAAAGATGAGGTAGCAAACGAGCAAGAGTCCATTGATGAAAAAACCAAGAGAGCAAAAGCCAGGAGAGGTGAAGACGCCAAAGAGTTGAAATTCGAAAATGAAGAAGTCGTCTAGAAGTCTTTCTGGTGAGGTAGCCGGATGAGTAAAAGTCATGAAACATGAGTTCTGTATATAGCCCCGATGGAACTGACATACTTGGTATCAATCCATGTCGGAAGAATAAGAAAGCTATATTCAAATGGACTTGAATCCTCCATAGAAAAGGCATGTGATCCAGAGTTCAATTCCAAACCTCGGATCCTTGAAGAAATCCCGTGGATGATAATCAAAGAAACCCCATGGGGGACAAAACGAAGAAACCCATTTTGGAGGCTCAAAGAAACCTTATGGAGGAATCAGTGGTTACGTAGAACGGTAGAAACCTCTTTGGGAGACACAAAGAAGCTTCACACTAAAGAAACCTGGTGCAGAGGAGTAGCTAAGCAAACCTCTTGGATATCTCAAGACACGTCATGGCGTTGTCAAAAAGTCTTGTGGAAGATTGGAAGAATCGAAATAGATTAGGCTAACTAACTATATGACTTGTTCTAGTTGAAACTGAGTTGAGCATGATACTGGAGAGTTCTAGAAATTTCTCTTAGCTATCCATTTATAATGAGGCATCTAATTCCGAGATTTGTGAAGTTATGCTCGAAATACTGCTAGTTGTATGGGAATTGGTCAAATCTTTGGGAATTTGAATTTCAAATTGTTTGACGTTTTTTGGGGGAATTTAGGCATTTAATCTGTAAGATAATTTAGGCATATAATTTTTGAATGTAATTATATTTCTTGAAATTAATAGAAAGCCTTTTGTCAAAGCAAGAGCAAAACTCGAGCTTTGGAGGAATACTCTAGAATGTAAGGCTCTGTTTGGCGCGAGGACCAAAATCAGGATCAACGTGGTACTAGTTTATAAAAGAACAATGATAATAATAAATAAATTTTTGTAATCATTTTACACAAATTTTAATATAAAAATATATTATTTTATTTCATATACTCAATAATTTTCAATAAAAATATTAACTTTATTTTATAATCTAGACCAAAATATTAGAATCAGGACCAACTTTATTTTTATATTAAAATTTGAGGACCAACTTTATTTTACTAATTGAGGATAAATTTAGAGAAAGTCGACTTTGATGGTTTGGACATATAAATCGTAGGCTGATTAAAGCTCCAGTTAGAAAAATCAAGTTATTGGATCTTGCCCATGTGTAAAAAGGAAGATGGAGACTAAGGAAGACATGATAAAAAATTATAAGAGTGATCTTAGTTATTTAGACTTAGATAAGAATTTGTTAATTGATAGAGCGCAATGAAAATAAAGGATTCATGTAGCCGACCTCACCTAGTGGGATTAAGGCTTGGTTGTTGTTGTTCTAATAGAAAGCCTTTTGCCACATGTTGGTATTCTAAACAGAGAGAGAACCCCACGAAGGTGTGGATATTTCTTTTAAGATCGATTGAGGCTTGTGTATTACCTAATTTACTTGCTAAGACTAAAACAAAACCCAAAAAGAGGGTAGGCTACACAAAATCTCTAGGGGAGGCATACCTCGCCTAGCAAAAGAGATTCATATCCATGTACATAAGTGTACACAATTGAATTTGCCAACAATGGATTCTACATAGCCTGGCATTTCTTTTTGTCTCTCCTCCAACTCCGTTGGGATTAGGGACTGCCAAGAATACAAGAGGTTACGTTTCCCATGAAGTGGTTGGTTGGTCTCATGGTCATCTCTCCTCCTTCTCTACTTAGTTTTTCGCCTTTTGTTTTCTTCTTTTTAGGTAAAGACTAATCTATTAGCGCAACATTTGGGGAGTAAGGAGTACATCATAAGAAAGGGCTCCTAATATTCAAAAATTCGATAAGAATGTATTTCTCCATGTTGATATAATCTATCTTTCTACTGTGCCATGCTGAAAACAGATCAACTCCCCACCCTCAAATCCAACTCAAAAGATTTACACACACCCAATTATGCATGTATGCTTGCTTACAATATTTTTTATAAACAATACTCTTGTCTCACCAAAGGGAGCATTTCAAGGTGATAATGTTGTTAGTACAGCATAATAATGTGATATCATATTTCATTTTCTAGGTGTTTAGTGTTTGTGTGTGAACAAACACGTATTGGTTATATGCTGATGGATATGTTCAGAAAAGTTTTTACGTTAGAGAGAGAGATCATGCAGAAGTGTGCAATAAGAAAGCTATTCATGTGAGAAAGGATCCGTCTTTAACTTTTTAGAGCTACTCATATTTTTTCTATAAATGTTGTCCGTCCATTGCTAGTTATACCCATTAGCTATATAAGTACTATTAATTTATTGATTGCGATGCACTTGAGTTGTAATTAGTAGGGGTGTGCATTAAATGGTTCAAACTGAAAAACTGAACCAAACCAATTAAATTTGGTCAGTCTGATTTGGTTTACAACATATTAGTTTGGTTAATGGTTTGGTAATTGAATTTTTTTGGTTAAATAGATTGGGTTTGGTTTCTTATATTTGAAAATCGAATCAACTGAATTAACCAAAATGTCACATACCATCATGTAATAATGTTGTTGAATGAAGCTAAAAAACATAATATTGTTGAAATTATATGAAATATTTATTTTTATTTTTAGTTATGATATTCATTTTTTTGTCATATTCTTAGATGTTGTGGTTGTGAAATCTTATAGCATTATATTATAAATTGTTCTAAGATTTTTGAATTTTTGGAAATAACTAATTAAATTAAAAAGAAATTATGGTTTTAATCGAATCAAACCGAGCCATCCAAATTTTATTTGGTTGGTTTGGTTTTCGGTTTATAGTCTTATTTATTTCGTTTGGTTTATTAAATTTCAAAACTGAACCTGAACAATTTTTTCGATTCGGTTAACCAAACCGACCAAATTGACCGAATTGATCAAATACACACCCGTAGTAATTACATTTCTCATCTCTATCATAGAGCTTAGAAATCATTGAAAAGTGTGTTTATCCTATGGTCAGGAACTTATTAGCCATTGTTTTTTTTCAAAGCTCATAGTAGGGTTCTCGATATTTTAAACATCATCTTCAAGGTCGTAATAAGACATCTCTCTCTTTGTGTTCAATCTCTCAATATACTCTTTATATGGGAATACCTTATAAATTTACCAACTTAGTGAATAAATTGATTTTTCTGCTAGAGTGTGATGTGCTCAATCATTGTTAACATAATTTCTAGCTTGTTGACATAGTTTAAGATTTACTGCTGTTGTTTATTACTATTCCATATGTTATGGTGTTTGAGATATAACTGCAAGAGTTTTCATGCTCATGTCATACACATGTTCCAAGTTTCTTGCCTGCATCCATATTATTCAAGTGACCTAGGAACATTTGGTTCTTAATTTGCCATTTTATCCTTCTTCCTCACATTTCTTTGTTTGGATGTGAACTTGTTCCGTTTCTTATTTGCACAAACATGTCAAGTCCGTACTTATAATTCCCTATTTAACGTAGAGAAACTTATATTCTATTTTCTGGTAATACGAAGTATGACTTTACCTCGGCTTCTATGAAAGCGTTTCCTTTATAGTATCAACTTGTCGGTAGAGTATATTTCAAAAAAAAAGAAATGCTTGTGGGTAGAGCATGGTTGAGAAGGTATTAGAATTAGGGATGAGGTGTGGTGGTTGTATTCCCTGTTCTTTTGTGATTGCAGGTCTTTCCTTCTTGTCAGTCTTACTGGGAAAAGGATGACCGTGAATGGGGAATAGTTTTGTGCATAAAGATTTCATGATTTCCTTATTTGCATTTTGGATCGTGAAAGTAGAACATATTGTGCTACATTAAAAATTTCAAGCTCACCAGATATGACAATGAATGAATGGGGAATGGTTTGCTCATAAAGTTTTCATGATTTCGTTATGTACTTTTTGGAATTGAACATTCACTCTTCCTCTGGATCATAGGATACTAAGTAGTACATACATTAAAAACTATTCATCTGTGCGATGACCAATCACGAGAAAGATTTTCTTTTATTCTCTTAATGACTACTTGCGTATGTGCACCTTTCCCTATATTTCTACAGCTAATCTATTGAAGTTTTAAGAAACTTCTGACAAAATTTTCAACTTAATTCACGTGTTTGATCTACACATAGAAACCATTGTACCAAGTCTTTCTATATTGTCTTTCTTGAGTTTAACTATTTGCTTTCTCTTTTCAAAAAAAAAAGCCTTACTCCCTTTCTGTTAAGTCATGATCATCTCTAAAGGTGGCCTTTGGCTGTTAATAACTGGATTCAAGTCATGATCATATCTGAAGATAGCCTCTGGCTGTTAATACTGGATTTCTGAAATCTTCACATGCATGCAGTCGATAATATTATTTGCTATGCTATTTAGTAAGAGCATTGTTTGTGTTGAATTCTTTAAGAGGTATTATATCATAAGCACTTCATTCTGAAAATGGGCTTTTGCTGTTGGATTCTAAATGATCTGGTAATGTTTTGGGTTTACTTTTTGCTTACTCCTGCTCATATTTTTTAAAGTACAATGAGTATGAGGTGTAGTACCATTCTCTTTAGATAAACTTGAAGCAGATACTACTTTCCCTTTTCTATCTGCCATCTTGCAGATCCATCTTTGCACTCTATTTGTATTATAATTTGCATCTGAGCTTAATTTGGTTAGTTTAGAACTTCGTGAAACAGCAAGTTATCTTATAGTTTCTCTTTAGAGGTTAAGTGATCTGACGGGTTTTGGCATATTCTTTGATCTTGGTTCAATGGATTTTCTGAAGATCCTCTAAATTTGGATATGATCTGGTAACAAACATTGGCTAGCTTTTTCAAAGATGTTAAGAGGATCAAGTCCAATATCTGATGTAGCTCTGCAGGATCTTATTTCATGCTGATTAAAGGCCTTAAAATATTCAGACCAAATAGATCTAGTTCACAAAATTGCGAGACATTGGTTACATGAGGCTAGCTGTGCTGTAATTTGTTTCCCAAATATGGATTATGTGAGAATTTGTCCGTCATGCAGATGAAAAACCTTTCATATTCTGACCAAATAGATCTAGTTCATAAAATTGCAAGGCTTTTGTTTTGTGAGACTGTGTGATGTAATTTGTTTCCCAAATTTGGATTATGTGAGGATTTGTCCATCACTTTTAAGTTACATTGCATTCGGCTATAGTAATTTCTGTAAATATTTGCGTGAGCTCTATTCTCTTGCTTTGGTTCCTATGTAGTCAACTTGTTGAGCAATCGTACTTTGCATCCTCCGTATGTAGCTCTGAATTTATCCTATGATTGAATGGCAGAGAATCAACTAGCACGAGCTCTATTCTTTTGCTCTGGTTACTATGTAGTCAACTTGTCGAGCAATTGTACTCTGCATCCCTCCCTACGTAGTCGGTAGTTCTGAATTTATCTTAGGATTGAATAGTAAAGAATCGACGCGAAGAAGAAGAAGAAGCCGCTGCACTGAGAATTAATGCTCTAAATTAGGTTGTGTTTCATATATTGCAAGAAAACTAGTGCTTGTTTTCACCTGGTAATTTGGAGTTTGAATATGCTAATCAGCTATGATGCACAACCCATTAGTACTCAAATCCTTTCGAAAATATTCTAACTACAGATTAATTAATGAAGGGTACTTAAGACTAATATGCTATGATATGTGGCCTACTATCCCTCGGATATAATTCGATAGTATTCAAATACATATTAAGTAATGACAATTGCAATTATTGCATTAATTAAATGAAAAGCGCACATCGTCTAATATAAATTAACGGCAGCACAAATCTAACTAATAAATGCTATGTCCAGATGGCATTCTTTTGTTGCATAGGGAGACTAATTTATGCGACCCACATAAGTCTGCTTCATGAGTCATGAGTATATAAGGGTGTAGAGTCTCTGCATGGCACCTTGTCTAAAATCTCATAATTGAATTCGAGGGTTATACCTGTTTGTTCTAAAGAATTGGCGAATTCTAAATATGTTACATGTTTTTATCTTACATGCTGACCCACATAAATTCAAGCATGGTACGTTTCATGGATTCATGACATTATGCTTTTTAACTCTTCGAAAAGAAAGAATGCACCTTGGTTATCCCTATGTTGAAATATGAAGCTTAATTTGAACCATGCTTAACACCTTGCTGTAAAGATGGAAGGATACATTATTGACTTCATTATGATCTTTAGTTTAGCATGCTGAACCTGCTTTATCGACTTATCACCGGAGCAGCAAAATTGTTGGTCTGATGCGTAATACATTTTTATCCAGGTCAAAGGTGTCAATGAATCTCTCAGTGAGCGAATCGAGGCTCTTAGCAGGCGTATCTCGGAGCTCGAGAAGTCCGAAACGGCCGAATCGCCTACACCTGTTGAGAGGTCAGAGTAGCTGCAGTTTTGTTTGTTCACAAGGGCATTTTCAGCTGCATTTATTTGCTGCATTGCAAGAGCTGGATAGAATGTTTTTGTGATTGCAGTTCTTGAGGATATTCATCATGTTGTCATAATACACATGGCAGAAATGTGGAGCTATGTAAGCCTTCTGTCATCCTTTTGATTTATTCATCTTTGAACTCATCTTTTCAGCTTGGAGTTTTTATTTTATTTTTCTTGTTCTTAATCTTTGATTGAAAGGGTCTGATTCTGAATGGGTAATTAGGATTGTCAAATTAGATGCTTTGGGTTTTTTGACATTGGGGCCAATTTCTTGTTCAAAAGTTATACAATCTTGGTTTATATATAAATTTGAATTATAATTGAGGAAGAGAAGAAGGAGAAGGAGAAGATTTGGGATTTGACATGCCAACCTCGACACCTCTGCCTTCTATCCAAATTCGAGCAAGTTGTAGCGGGATGAGAGAGAGAGGAGGGGCGGGTGGGTGTGTTAGAGGAATAGAGGAGAGGGACATCAAGCGGTATGTTACAGTCTTTTCTGATTTTTGCCACTTCGTCTTCAAATGCTTGGCCTTCCTCTACCTCGTAGGGCTTCCTGGCAGAGACACGAGCCATATTTGGCTGCCGCTTTGTCTTCGTCGCTTCGCCTAGCTCTGCTTCCCAGGGAATCGCGGTGAACTCCAACCGCATAGATGGAAATGTGTTCCGCATATTAGAAACACGTTTTCTCCCATAGGGAAATGCTCGCCATTATAAAGGGGGAGCTTGATAGGCAAAAGTGGATATGGAGTGATTTTGAAAACATGGAATAAATAATAGGGCTAAACATGATAACTTTTCGGACCTAGCCCTCCTCCACCTCAACCCTAACCGCTGTTGTGGCGCCATCCCTTCCACCTTCCGCCACCTCAAGCACCTCCATGCGTCGATCTTAGCAATAACCGTTTTGTCGGGAAGCTTTTCCGGGGAAAATAGATATACGAGAAGAAATAAAATGAATTAATTATGCTAAAAATTATGAAAAATATTAAACAAAATTGATAGTTATATTAAAATAAAGTATAATATGATATAAATGTATTTTATATTAAGGAGGCGTTTGGTTCAGTGTTATCTCAATGTTATGTTATGTTATCTTTAAAAAGTAATTGTTTGATTTAATGACATCTTTAAATAACATTATAATTAATTACAAAAATATCATTATACATTGACATCTTTAAATAACATTATAATTAATTACAAAAATGTCATTATACATTGACATCTAGATGTCACCTCAAATTGGGCGACATCTCAAAATAACACCATCAATTTGTCATTATAATGTTAATAACTTCCAACTAAATAAAAATAATTTGGATAATATTGATATTTTCTAATATCATAACATTGAACTAAATAAATATTCATTGATGAATGACAATGACATTTAGATAATATGATATCTAAATAACATTGACATTGAGATAACACTGAACCAAACGCCCCCTAAAATTTATGTAGGACGAGATAAAAATTATGTTTTATATTAAAAAAATATGATTTTATCCGGTCATTTCTTTTTGGGTCACGTGCCAAATGCCGCCTCAAAGCCTATATTGTACAAAGCTATATTTAGATATGTGCATATGTGAAATAACATTAGTTAGTATTATTAAAAAAGTGTGTTAGACGTAAAATAAATTTAATTAATTTATTAAGAATTATATAGTATGTAAAGTAAAGTGTTGTTTAATATTTGAGTTATTATAAAATGTGATATAAAATATTATTTAATATATTTTTTTAATGCAAATGATAATTGTTTGCTGTGATTTTTTTAATTTTATTTTTAATAAAATTGGCTCTGTTTGGTAATTGGTTAAAAAAATAGCTTATTTTAATTAATATTTATGTCAATTTTTTTTTAAAATTATTTTATATTTTATTTTACACAAATTTTAATATTAAATAATCACTTTATTTCACATCCAACATAATTTTTAATATAACTAACTTATCTTATTTTACATCATATATATTTTTCTAAAAATTTTCATAAATATTTTCTAAATTAACTTTTTTTCCACCAATCAAATAGAGCTTTGCTATTAAATTTAAGATAAAATTGCATTGCTTCTTTAAGGTAGGAGTGGCATTACAAATTTATCCCCAAATAGAAGTTAGCGTAAAGCGTTATTTATAAATTTACGTTTAAAATAAGAGTTACGATTTATAAATATTAAATTTAGAGGATGTTATTTATAAATATTTAATTTTGGGTGCTCCTTGCAAAAAAAATTTATGAATATAAATTTTTCTTTTATATTTTTAATAATTTAATTGAAGAATAGAACATCTCAAACAAGAAGTTGATTTCAAACTTAATAAACTTCGTTTTTTAATGATCATAAGAAAAACGTTTTAACTATATTCTGAATGCAGTAAAATTTAGATATTTTGAATAAAGTAATTCATTTTTATTTCTTATGTGTCGTATTTTAGCTCGTATGTTCATTTTTTTATATTATATAAGTATTTTATTATTTTATATAAGTTTTTTTTATCTATACTATATATATAAAAGCTGGACTTTGAGCTGTTAAAATTATTTTTGTCTTTTTTTTGAAATGCTTCACTACTGTTGATCCGTGTATTGAACGGTTGGCAATATTTATTATGCGCTGCAAACAGCTGCTTAAAAGCACAGTCACCAACACTACAGTTCTTTGTACAATCCTAACATGCAAAACGCTGCGTGTTATCGTGGCTTATTTTCCGGCTATTCCCTGGAAAACTTTGCCTACGTCGTCGCTGTCGCCGCGGAAATCTTCGCGCTACCTCCGCAGTCGGCTTTGGCCAAAATAAGGTATGTGTTCTTATAAGTTTCGTGATGTTCCTTCTGAAATTTATCGCCGGCGCTTGTTATATATAATATCTTCACCATTCATGCATTTTTTATTTTGTACTGAAACTTTAATCATTTCTATAATTTTTTTTACAAGTCATAAAATACTTATATAAAGTTACAAAAGTACACAAAAAATAGACAAAACAAAAATGTTTGTTGGTTTTTTTAATCTCTGTTTCTAGCTCCACTTTTCCATTGACTCGCATGTCTTCGAGTTGCATGCGAATGGGCTGCCGAATATCTAGTGTGCTACTTTCACCCTATAAGTTTTCTTTTTGATTAGATGTTATCTTTTGAATGATAATTTTATAATTTTTTAATTTTTTTTAAATATTATTAAATTAAATAATTATTATTTTTAGATGATATGACATAGCATTAAGAGAACATTGAACTAAATGCTCTCTTAATGTTATTGTCATGTAATATTATATAGAGAAATTAATTATTTAGTTTGATATTATATTTGAAAAATATTATAAAAAATTAATGATTATTACTCTAAAATGATATCTAAATGTCACTCGAGCGAATAGCATTTAAAAGTCACTTTATTGTTTGGTTCGAGGAGAGATTTTCGCCCAACACAAATTTCAATTATTTTCACATCCAATACAAATACGAATATTAGAATTGAAAGTATTTCATATTTTACACATTTTTAATAGTAAAATAATTTTTTTTCTTATTAAACTTAAAAAAAATATAATTTTTTTCATGTCTAAAAAAAAAGCTCGAACGAGATTAATAAAGAGGGATAAGATTTGTATAATTTTAAATAAAATTAGTGTAAATATTGAAATTTAGATAATATAAACACTTATTTAACATTTAAAGAAGCATCTCTTAAGAGATTTATCATAAAATTAGAATGATATAGAAGAAAATCCAGATAAGATTCAAACTTCAAACTAGGGTCGTAAATAAATTAAACTAAATTGAGCAGTGATTTGTTCAAGTTCATATTTATTTACTAAAATCAAGTTCGAGTTTATTTTGATCTTGTTCGAGCTTAGCTTGCAAACATAATGGTATACTTGGGCTTGGCTCTTGTGATTCATAAACGAGCTCATTAATATATTCATAAATATATTTATTATCATAGTTCATAAATTTTTTTTTAGGATTAATAGCAATTAGGTCTTTTTAGTTTGAACTTATGTGCTATCGGGTCTCTAATTTTCAAAATAATCAGACTGATTTTTTAGTTTGATATAAAGTGTAAATAGATCCTTTCGATATTAATTAAGAAGTCCAATGAAAGATATTTTCTTTAGTTACTAAAGTTATTTAGACGATACTTCTATCTAAAATTCTGATATAGTTTTCAAATTAACGTTTATTACCATGAGAAAATATCTTTTTATTAGAACCTTTTATAAATGACAAAAAATCTATTTATATGTTATCTCAAATTTGAAAACTAATTTAGGGGGGTTGGTTCGATGTTATTTTGGTATTATGTTATGTAATCTAGATGCCATGATATATTTTAACTAGTAATTTTATAATTTAATAAACATTTCTTTATAGATATCATTAAACTAAACAATTATTATTTTTAGATAGAGATAATTATCTACATGCCACACCATTTTACTTTATTTATGTGTTACCCATCCATTCTTAGTTAATTACGCTATGCACACTCAAAACATTATAAAATCTTATATACATACACTTTCACTTGTTTTCATTATAATGAGCAATTATAATTTTCTAATGACCTAACTATAATTAGGTTACAAAAAATCTGAACCATTCATTATATTATTTTAAGGATATTTAAATATATTTTGAGTGAAAATCTTAAAACTTTGATGTTTAGGTAGTGGCAAGGGAAGGAGATATCCACGACGTGAATTGATTTTAGGACAGATCAGCGCTTTAGTGTGACATCGAGGAAGAAAAAAAATTTGTACTATTAAAGGTAAAAATATTATTTTACTGATTTATTAACGAAATATTTTTTTTCAAATAGATTTTGACTGAGTTTTAATTTAAGTATGTGTATGTAAGATTT
The DNA here is from genome assembly GCA_019297695.1 of Apostasia ramifera. Taxonomy (NCBI): domain Eukaryota; kingdom Viridiplantae; phylum Streptophyta; class Magnoliopsida; order Asparagales; family Orchidaceae; genus Apostasia; species Apostasia ramifera. The sequence continues at coordinate 139,714 of JAEMOT010003109.1, read as the reverse complement.
TATAATGTTTTGAGTGTGCATAACGTAATTAATTAAAAATGAATGGGTAATGTATAAATAAAGTAAAATGATATGGCATGTAGGTAATTATCCCTTTTAGATAACATAACATAACATCAAGATAATATCGAACCAAACTCTTAGTTAATTTGAAAATGAGGGACCTAGTTGCATATAGACCTAAACTAGAAGGACCTCTTTGTTATTTATTTTTTTCTTATTAATAAATAAAAAAATATAAAAATTTAAAAGAGCAACATATTAAATATATTTTTATGAATAATTTACGAATATTAATAAATTAAATATTATTATATTTAAATTCATTCATTATCAATTAGTTTTTAAAATTATATTTAAATTTATTTATTAATATTAAAAAATTAGACATAAATAAGTTATTATTGATAATACGATAATCGGTTCAAACATGATTGTTTGAATTTCGGCACAGAACTTTTCATTAAACATTCCGCCGGCATAAGGCGAAGGGCCGGCGAAACACGCCTAAGCGCGATAGACGATGAACACGGCGAACAGAGCCGAATCTTCCGGGCTCCGGAGCAGCCGCCGACGCTCGGCCGGCAACTCCTCCACCCGGAACCCTTCCGCCGCCAGCGCCTCCAAGCAGTCCGCCGTGCTTGTCCTCAACTCGCTCGCCGCCCACCCCCTCGTCGTCTCCCCCCACACGGCCCTCACGGTTCGGCCGAGTCCGGCCATCTCGTCCGGATCGAAGAACAGATCCGACATCAGCACGACGTCTACGCTCCCGATCTCGCCGGAGAATCCGCCCTGATCATCGGATCCCCACCTCAGCTCCCGCACCTCCACCCGATCCGCGAGCCCGTTGGCCTCCACGTTCCGGCGGAGCCCAGGAAGCATCGGGGCGGTGTCGGTGAGGACGACGCGGCGGGAGCCGAGGGCGGCAGCGGCGAGGCCGGGGAGGCCGGCTCCGGCGCCGAGCTCCAGAACGGCGGATCCGGAGATCTCGCCGGGGCGTGTGGCGGCCATCCATTCGGCGAGGTGGAGGGCGGAGTCCCAGAGCCAGGAGCCGGTGAGAGCCCGGCCAGTGGCTGGATCGACGGTTTCCTCAGATTCATGGACGATGAGCGTTCGCCCGGCGATCTCTACCGACCGGATGGTCATCTCCGCCGCCCGCCTCGCCGCTTCCTGCAGAGGTGTGTGCCTCGTTTCTTTTACATCTGGTTTTCGTTCGCCAGCTGGCATTCAATCACCTTTTTTTTTATAAAATAATCACCAATTTTTTAAAGAAAAGTTTTTATATTTTTTCTGTCTTTTAAATTTTTAAATAAACTAAAATGATTAGAAAAATAATATAATTAAATCCCTCCTCCTTTTATCTTTTGAGAGAATTACATACATATTCCTTAAATCATCTTGAATTACATATTAAACTCCTTATTTTTTAATTTTACAACTTAACCTCCTAAATCATCCAAAAATAACATATTTAGGTCTTTCTCAAAATTTTCAAAGTATGTTTTTTGCTGATTTATAATTATTTGGATGTTTATTATCAATAATGTATATATACAAATATTATAAATATATTTGCAAATACATGTATTCTACTAGTTTTTATTTTTGGATGATTTAGGGGGTTAAGTTGTAAAATTAAAAAATAAGGGGTTTAATATGTAATTCAAGATGGTTTAAAGGATATGTATGTAAATATATTTTTCTTTTTCTTCATGGATTTCACCCTAGTGCTGTTGTTCACCGTATTATTTGTTTTATGTAAATATGATGCAGAGCCAGATCACCAGCGTCAGCAACTTCATTATAATCTATGACCTCGAGCGTAGATTATAACAATTTATTTGCTTGTACATAGTCATTTTTATTTCTGTATTTTTATTCGAGTTGTTTTAAGTCGTACACTATATTTATATCGGTGAAAATGCCCACTTTAATGTCATGTATATATAGTGGGTTAGTCTGAGTTTTATGTGTGGGTCGGATCAAATTGAGTTCAAGAATAGTTTATCTTGAATCAATTTGATTCAAAATTTAAGCAAGCTTGGGACTTGTTCATGATGCAGCTGAAATATGAGGACTTGGGTGTAATTTCACCTTTAATAAAATCACATCCAGCCCTAAAATTAGATCGGGACTTTCTTCCTCTGCCGATGTTGCGTCGCGTCGCGTCGAGCCAGGCGATGGCTTTACCTCGCTCGGCCGCTTCTGCTTCGCACAGTCGCGTCCAAGTTACCACGTCCAACGAATTCCACGAGTTTCTCGGCACGTTGGCCACGATGACGCGGCGTCTTCGCACTTAGCTGGCAACTTCCAGTCCATCTTCTTCTTCTATAAAGCTTGGCCGGGATTGATGGAGGAGGATGGTGACTTCTACCAAAGGTGCTGTAAGAAGATAAGTTTCTTCTTCCTCTGTTCGATTGGGTTGATGCAAGCGGCGTACGGCTCATTTCCGGAGGCAGCAGGGTGCTGCACTCTTGGAGTTTGAGGTTTTACTTGGTGTTGTTGGTGTTGATATATTTTCTGGCAATATTATTATTGGTTTCTATTTTCCTCTTGAGTTTTGCCAAGGTTTTCCTGCTGTTGCTTTGCTTACCTCTACAACGTGTCATAAATTTTGCTTTGTTTCAGTGTCCTACAAGTTGAACTTGGAATGGGAATGAAATCAACTTACTGTTTTGAGTTCTACTTGAACCTAAGCCTTATGGGAAAATTTAATGCTTCTATTATTACTTGAGAATTGATCATTCTCAATTTTCTGCTTTGCCATTTTTCAATCTAGTACTTGAAACTTTGAGATCATCCCTCTGGACTATAATCTCTTAGCATATTGTATGTCAAATGTGTTCTCTTGTTGAGGGTGATTTTAATTTGTAAGCATGGCAATGTATTCTTCCCAAGTTTGATAATATTTTATTTATTTGCAAGACTGCTGTTTAATATGGAACTACTTAATCTAACCCTGAAAATTTCTAAATTTCGCTGTGAATTGCTTGTTTATTATAGCCTAATTAGAGAACTTAAACTTAATCTCCTCTTGATGCATCTCATCCATGGTTACCAACCATTTATTTTATTCACTGCATAATCCAGAGTCTGTGAGTTCATTTTACAAAAAAAAAAAAAATCTTAACTTTAAGCCAGTCTATTTCCTTAATTGCATTAGGTTTGAATCTAATTTGATATGAAAACTTAAACACTAGAAACTTTTCTTGCATATTAACCTAGGCAATAAATCCTCTATTGGTCATGAAGATCGCTTAACGATCTCTTGCGCATCAGCTTGGTATCAGAGTCTAGGTTCATTCTTAGGTTAGTGCTTGGGTTTGCATCTAGTTTTAGGTCCATTTTAGGATTGCATTTAGCTTACCATGTCGACCCGTAGTGTTCTACGCTTTTGAGATGATGATGAGGCTGAGAATACTTCTCGTGATCTCATATAACAGCTTCAGGAACAAATTAAAAATTTAATAGCATTATAATGCCTAAAACCCATCTTAGAACATATTACATATTTTGGATGTTTCTGCATTTGTATAAGATAGAATAGTAAATATATGATTCCAAACAGATATTGAAAAAAATTATTTTCTTTTTTGTGGAGCAGAAAGTAAAATGTAGAATTACTATTGAAATACATTCACCTCCAGTAATATTGCCCATACTTCGGGGAAAGCTTCTATCATACATACGTTGCTCCTCCATCCGAAACCACTAAATTGCAACACTTCATGAAATAATCTTTACCTCTGCTTGTATTTTCGCCATTGCTTCTTAAGCTTTTTGGAATCATACACTTTATGAAAAGTCTCGTTCATTTTCTGAATGACTTTAGGCCATTCAGTAGATACTGGGGAACCCCTTAATGTACGGTTACTCACTCGCAAGTCAGCAATAACTTCAACTAGTTTGTCGTACTCTGCTTCACCGAACGATTCCTTCTTCCTCATTGCGACTTCTATGTTGGACTTCGTAGCTTGCCCAACCTGTTCCTCTTCATTCATGTCTCTGTGGTGCGGGACTATAGTAGATTTATTGGTACTTGGTTGAAATGTCTTGATATCTGTTAACAATATAGTAAAAGCTTCAACAAAGAATGTATTTACAATCAAATTAAAGATAATGTAGTTCTTATGCAATTATTGAAATAATATTCAATAGAATTTATATGTAATAGATATATTTAATTTAATCAATTTTGAAGAGCACACCTTTCAAATGAGAAGATTCACTTTTATTGGAGTAAAACTTACGTCTGTAGTAATCCGTAATCCTTTTAGGACCATGTCTTACTTTATTATCATCAGAATTTTTTTTCTTTGGATGAAGTCTATGATCAGTATTACTTGATTCACAGTCCGATGCAATAAAAAAATCATGTGGTATATCTTCAGGCTCCGGAGAATTAATGACATTTTTTGCCTTACACTTTCTACTTTCCAGATAATGCATATCAAAAACTGGAGAAAAATAGAGAAGAGGGGATATAATGGGTACAGTCTGTCACGTCTGACACCTATTTCTATAAAGAATGATTAGGCAATGGACCCCAATACTGTCTTAAATATTGAGTTGATATACTAGTACGAAGAGTACGATATAGTAGTATCTCCTTGAAGAGCTGTTCGGATAGTATTGTTCGACTAAAGTTATTCGAGTAGGAGTGTTAGAGAAGATTCTAACAATTTATGTCAAAACTTCAAATTAAAATTTTCAAATTATTGAAACTATTAACTTGCGGTTGAAATTAAAAAAGAAAATCGAGTTTTAAAATATCACTAAGTATAAGTGTATAACAGATTTTTGCTCTCATTTCACATGCACAGAATTCCTCAAAATTTCAAGGATATATGTAGGAAAAAAATTTTAAAACGTAATTCTTAATTCTTTCTTATAAATTACAAATCATATTCAACATTTACAATTCATTAATATAAATTAATCATCTAATAATTACACATGAATTTTATGATTCACTTGAAGTATAATATATATATATATATATAGTTTATTTTAACTTTGGTAATTAGATTAATAGGTGGGTTAAGAAACAAAAAATATAGGTGCATGTTTGAGTTTTTATTCACTGTCAAATTTTCATTAATGTTGCATTAATTAAATTTACAGAGAATCTGTTTTCAAAAAAAAAAGAAAAAAAGAAACACAGAATGTAGTTTGAAATTAAATGATTAAATTATTTATCAAGATGAAGATGGAAATTAAAGAAAATAGAGTAACTAAATTACAGATATAACCCTCCTATATCAAAAAATTCCATATTCCATCTATCCACCTGCTAATTAACCTCGCTTTATCCTTATCACGCGAATTAAAACATCAGCCACGACACCGCCGCCGTCGCCGTCGCCGCAGCCATTACCGCAGCCCGGTGCCGGTGCACCCGCAGCCACCTTCCTTCCTCCTGAAACAGATCAATCAGATCACTTGCGGTATGGGGATATTATATAAAATGAAGTAAGAAAATTTCTTGGAGAACTTTCGCTTACCGAGGCAGAGGAAGTACCGGTGTGGAAGCTGCCGGTGGACATAGGTCCCGTAAGCCGCGGCGGCGACTTCTCGAAGCCGGTCGTCGAATTGACGGCACGCAAAGAGGCGGTGAGGTCATAGGCCGGAGTGCCGTCGGGCTTGAAGAGGCCGTAATGGCGCTCGGACGTCGGCCCAGGCTTCAGGTTCTCGTTGAACAGGGCGAACACATAAACCTGGAGCGGCGATTCAGGCCGCATTGGCGTCCCCTTCCCACCCGCCACCATCTTCATCAGATTACCATTGTACATGCGCGCGTTCTCCGGCGAAGCCCCAACCTCGTCGTCGTCCCCCGCCGACGGCCACCCGGTCTCCGACACCCTCACTTCCACAGTCCTCTCCACATCTGCAGCCGCTACTGCAGCCAGCACGGCGTCCACCTGGGCGTGCAGCATGTTCCCATACCGCAACCCCGTGGAATTGTCCACCACGCCGGCGTTGGGACGGAAGAGGACGTAATCGAGCGAAACCCTTTTCGGATCGGCCTTGTAGGCGAAGAACGGGTAGGCGTTAATTAGAAGAGGGGATCGAGTTTTGTTCAGGAAATGGAGGAGGGGGCAGATGTAGGTGAGTAGACCTGGCTGGAATGCGCCGGCGGAAGGAGGGTAAGAGCTGCTGAGGACGGTGAGGGAATGGGCGGTGGTGACTGCGATCCGGCGGTCGAGACCGACGGAGGCAAGGGCGTAGTGGACGGATTTCATCGCCGGGAGGAGGTTTTGAATTAAGGCAGAATCGTTGCTGGTGAGGACCTCGTTGCCGACAGTGATGGCGGAGATCTTGGTGCGGAGGAGGTAGGGTTTGATGTTTGATCTGATCCAGGAGAGGGCGGTGGCGGGGTCGCGGATCTGGGGGATTAAAGCGTCAGGGAGGCCCACGGTGAGTTCTATGTCGGTTCCAGCGAAGGATCGGAGGATGTGGGGGTTTGTGTCGAAAAGCTTGACTCGGTTGACTCCGATGGAGCGGAGGAGGGGGATCACCTTCTCCGGCGACGGGAGGTTGTTCGCTACCTGGCCGTAGTTTATGCCGATCATGGGAGAGAATGCGGCGGAGATCAAGAGCGACGGCGATAGCACCACAAGGGAGAGGATCAAAGAAGGCACGGGCATTGTCGATCTTGATGCAGCCAGGAGGAGGCAGGAGCGCAGGAGACAGAGATGGCGACGGCGGAAGAGAGAGAGAGCGATTGAGCAGTGAGAAGCGTAAAGAGTGAGAAAGAGGAATTCTTTTCAAAAAAGAAAGCGGTTTAAAAAGGGGTAATTTATAAAAAAAGCAACGATCTAAAATAAAATTAATTATTATAAATATATATAAATAATATGATATTAAATAATTATTATTTTAATATATATTTAAAATATAAAATAAAATAAATTTTTATTTAAAAAATATATATGTGATATAAAATATAATTCAAAAAAAATATTAAAATAATATATAATGTTATAAAATCAGTTCTAAATCAATTGCAAATCAAACATTATTGGGACATAAATTTATTTTATTTTTAAAATTAATTTTATTTCATATTTTATATAAATAAAAAAATTAAAAGCTAGATAGAGAGAAGATGAGAAAGTACATGAAAAAATAAAATAAAAGTATATATTTTAATAGTATTGTTGATTTTAGGTATATTTCAATCCCTTTGATCTCCGATTAAGGCTTGAATTGCCGTCTGACCGGAGTTTATTGTGTGACAATCCTAAAAAGGTGGGATAAAAACACCGATTTTAGGTACCATTCACAAACACATGCACGCAGATTAATAGTTTATAGAGATGCTTATGATCTTTAGATTGTAATTGTCATCTGTAGGAACAAAAAAACAGTATCATCAATCAAAACAAAATTATGTCGGAAATTGTAGAAAAAAACGAAAAATCATCTAGTATAATAGAATTAAAAAATAAATATTTAAAAAAACTCAGTGGCACTAATCTAACAAATAATTTTAAAATAATAATTGAAACGCTCAATGAAATATATGATAATATATCTATTCAAAATCAAACAAATCTATTTAAACTAAAAGAAGACTTAACAAAAATAGAATTTAAAATACAAAAACCTTATACTCCTAGAAATAATTATGAAGATAATACTCACAAATATTATTACTGGATGAATGTACCAATAACGAAAAAATTACTCGCTGATAAAATCAAATATATTAATCTATTAGAAGATTGTGAAACACTAGAAGAATCCTATGAGTTATTTCTAACTAATAAATAAATTTTAGAAAAAAAAATACAAGACTATATGAAGCAGCCAACATCTGAAAAACTTATAGCGATTCAGGAAATCTATAAAAATAAAGAAGAATTATTTCAGCTATATAATTATACTCCCGACTATGAAATATATTCTAATAGTGATAACGAAAATGAAAATTATATTGAAGAACCTCAGTCAATAATTGAAGAAATCTATATGAAAGTAGGAGAACCAAGTACCCATAAAAGATCGCATGGTGAACCACATTATAATTCACCATTTCAATATTTTAATGAATATGCAGATCAATATTATCAGCTAAAAGAAGAAGATCCTTTTGATGACTTATACACAAATGAAATTTTTTTTTTTCAAAATAAAACACATCAGAAACAAGATCCATATCTTTTTAATATAGATAAAATTCCAATATTAGAGAGAAAATAATATATCTCTCAATAGATACAATTAGTAGGAGAATTAAAAAATATTTATGCATACATGTCAACTCAACAATTTTTGAAAATGATAACATCCAAATTCACTGGATTTGCGGCCATGGTATTAAAATCCCTTGAAAATTATCCGCAATTTCAAAAAATTAAAGAAGAAAAAAATAAAGATGATGCTATAGTCCTGCTAGGCAAATTCTTATTAGAACCTTTTGCTGGAGGATCTTTAGATATTACTGAAGATATAGAAAGAATTGAAATAATTTTATCTAGAATGCAAATAGGGAATATATGTTTTATTGAGGAATTTTCTCAGAAATATATGAAATATGTCTGGAAACTTCTTATGTCCTAATATGATCATTGGGCACAAATTTATTTTAATAAACTTCCAACCCCTTGGGATGAAAAATGTAAACGTGAATATACAACATTCATTAATAAAGCATTAAACGAAGATATCACACATTTAAAATTTGATACTTTAGCATTAAGAGTAAAATATGCCATGAATTTATTTATTGAATATTGTCGAGAACAAAAATTACGAAAATCCTTTTCTAAGAATAAATATAAAGCCAAACATAAACAATGCTGTATTAATGTCTTACCAACCTATAAATTTGGCATTCTCCTAACACGCAGCAAGCGTGGTGGACATAAAACAAAACCCTACACAAAACACTACACGCAGAACAAACGACGCTTTAATAAACGCTCTCCCTTTACCCGTCAACCTTTTAAACGATCTTTTAAATGATTTCAATTACGATATAAACCACAGAAGCTTAAAAAATATAATAAATATTTTAGGCGAAAAGCTAATTCTTATAAAAAATCTTGTAGATGTCTTAAATGTGGCGAAGAAGGCCATTGTGCAAATAATTATAAGAAAGATATAAAAGTTATTGAAGAAATACAATTTCAACTCATAACAGACTATTATGATATTATATCTGGTAATGAATTAGAAACATTATCAGAAATAGATTATAAAATTTCATCTATTGAAGATATTGATAACTTAAATATTGATAATGATAATAGTAGTGAATTTGAAATAACATCATCAGAAATAGACTCAGATTCTAGTAATAATAATAATGATAACATTCACTATTTACTCATGTTACATGAAGAAACAGATAATGATGAAGAAAATATCGAAAAATTAGTAAACAGCTCAGTTGATATGCATAATGAACAATTTATTTTTGATAATAGTTTATATCAAAAAATAATTAAATTAAAAAATAACACAAAGGGTAAAGATATTTATAAAGAGAAATTTCGTTTACAATTAACTAAAAAGATAGTACATTTTATTGAATATTTTGAAGGTAACACTGATAGTTCAGAAGAACCTACCGCTATTACAAAATTACAAATAATAACTAAAAATAAGATTAATGAAATATTAAATAAAGTGAAAAATACAGAACGAATTAAATATCTTCATTTAGGATGTATTCAAATAACTATAAAAGAAATTTTAGAGCAGGATTAGACTCACCTATAACCTTAATAATTTCTGATAATAGATTAATAACAACTGAACAATCTCTTATGGGAATTATACAATCAAATTTGTTATATCAAGTACTTAATTTCAAAATATTTTCTAATTTTTCTATAAGCCTAAATGATGAAAATTTAGATCAAAGTTTAATGATATTTTATAAGCTAGAAAATATACCCATGTTAAAAGGTAGTAAACCTTTAACTTTTACCTGGAGATTATTAGGACACTTTTCAGAAACTAATAATGTAGAAATAAAACCAATACTTTCGGATATAAGATTAGACGACTTGCATAATTAATATTCAGAAATAATTTATCCAAAATAATTAACTAATAAAGATATTCAATTACCGATAGAGTGGAACTTGAATATAGATGAAATAAGAAAACATCAATTAATCGAAAAACCACCTACCAAACAACTATATATAAAAGAAGGTAGATTATCTATTGGATATAATAGGCAATTAGATAATATGAATATATCTAAACGATTGCAAATTAAAGAATTAAATCAAGAAGATTATGAAGGTAGTCCTAGTTCTTCATTAGTTACAAATAATAATAATATTAAATTAGATCTCAGTATAATACAAGTTTTAATTGGTTTCAAAGAAAAAATCATTACTGTAAAAGCTTTAATTGATACAGGTGCTTCATTATCTCATGTAAAATCTTAATTAATAGAAAATAATATATCAATAGCCGAAAAGAAAAGATATTATACTTTTGATAAAACAATTCAAGAACTTAAATACAAAGCAAATATAGATAGCCTAATGATTGTTGATATATTTAATAATTTATATATGTTAGAATGTGATATCATTTATAGCGATGACAGAAATACTTTTGATATGTTAATTGGACAAGATATCTTAAAATGACATTATCCTTTAAATATAAATCATGAAACCACACAACTTAAAATTCAAGGAAAAATGATAAATATTAAAAGAATAGACGAATGCAAATTACATAGTATTAATGTTCTAACCAATCATAGTAATAAAATATCTTTTCGCAAAATAGAAGATAATGCTAAATATCCAGTAGAAATAGCAATAGGTTATGAAGATATATTAATACAACAAACTATAATTGTGAAAATTAGAATAGGTATAACTGCTAAAATTGATAGTGGATATTATGGATTAATTAAAGGGAAAAATGATTGAATATTTAATAATGATATGACGATAATTGAAGGAATAATTAGATCAAATTATACTGGAGAAATTAAAGCAGTAATTAGAAATAATAAACAAAATAGTATGATAAGAATCAGAAAGAACTATAAATTATTTGATTTAATAATATTTTCAATCACAAAACTCGAAGTTGAATATAAATCTACATGATATGAATCGACACTTAAATAAATTATGCATTAAAATAGATTTTTTTGAATACAAACCATTTCATATATATGCAATTATAGACACAGGAGCAACAAGAAGTATTATTAATGAACAACTTTGGGTAGATAAATATGCTGAAAAAACTCGAAGAAAAAATTTCATTTACAGAAATAAATAGTACAATGAAAACCCTAAAATATGTTAAAAATATAACTTTTTAGCTGAAACTGAAGACACTTATATATCATTATTTTTTCCATATATATATATATTTGTAAAGATTTTTCCTGTGATATGATCATAGAATGGATGTTTTAAACCAATATTTACCCTTAATCATACATACAACTTATTATACCTTTATAATTCAACAAACACAGATAACAATTCCACGAATTTTCAATCATCTAAAATTAATACGAATGAATTATAAACCTGAAATCCTATCTTTAATTGACAGTTTTAAATTAAAATATATAGAATCTGTACAAGAGGTATTCTCAGATAACCCTTTATTATTATTCAATCGAAGTCCACGATTCTGTACTTTAACTTCGCTAGATAAAAATAAAATTATACAAATAAAACCCTTAGTGTATTCTGCTCTAGATACAAAAGAATTTAAAAAATAGTTATTAAAATTAAAAAAGTTGAACTTAATAGAAAATGCCTCTGGACCTCATTCTTCTCCAGCATTTATGGTAAGAAACCATGCTGAAGAAAAAAGAGAAAAAATGAGAATTGTCATAAATTATAAAAAACTTAATGATAATTTAAAATTCGATAGATTTTATATTCCTAGTACTGAAAATATATTAAAAAATATAAGTGAAGCCAAATGGTTTAGCAAATTCGATGCTAAATCTGAATTTTGGCAAATAAAAATAAAAGATAATGTATCAAAAAAATTAACTGTATTTTCTACTCCTTTTGAACATTTATAATGGACTGTAATGCCATTTGAATTAAAAAATGCACCACAAATTTTTCAAAAATGGATGAATTCTATTTTTTCACCTTATAGCCAGTTTATACTTGTCTATATTGATGATATTCTTGTTTATTCTTCCACTTATAAACAACATTTAGAATATTTAGATATAGCCAAAAATTTATTCATTCAACATTGAATTATTCTAGAAAATAATAAAATTGAACTATGTAAATAAATAATTAAATATCTAGGAAAGATTATAGATTAGGGGAAAATCACATTACAAGAACATATTTAAATTAAAATAAAAAAATTTCCCGACACATTTGAAACCGTAAAACAATTACAAAGCTTTTTAGGAATATTAAATTATGATAGAAAATTTATTCCAAGACTAAGTCAATATACTAAAAATGTGCAAAAAAATTAAATACCATAAAAAGACAATATAAAAAAGACACTGAAAAAATTATAACACGATGGGAAACTGACAAAATTAAAATACATTTAAACGAACAAGAAAAATAAGAAATCAAATATCTTAAAACAATTATAACTAAAATACCTAAAACTATAATTCCAACAAAGGACGATCAATTAGTACTCTTTACCGATGCTAGTAATTATTATTGGGCAAAAGTAATAGTTACAGATCAAAAGGATGTTGTTGGTTGTACTTCTGGTAAATTTACCAAATCAGAAATAAATTATTCCACGTATGAAAAAGAATTTATAGTCATTTTAAAATCAGTAACTAGTTTTAAATTTTAGTTGTTACCTAGAACATTTCAAATTATAACTGATAATAGAGGCTTATATCATTATATAAAAAATAAAAAATATGATAACAATAGTCGAAGAATACGATGGCTTTTACAATTAGATGAATATAGTTATACAATTTCTTTTAATCCTAATTTTACTAATATTTTAGCAGATTTTCTTTCGCGAGAAAATAGTTCGACCACTTATTTATAATTACAGGAGGAATTTTTCATATTTGCAGGTTTTATGGATAATTTCTCGAAAGGTAAACTCCTAAACTCAAATATGCCTCAGCAGAGAACAAATAATATCTCGCCTCCTATATCATCTCATAGTTTGAGAATGAATAATAATTTAACTCTCAAAGTATATCAGAAAAATATATCCTTCAGAGAAGGAATAATAACCATAGATTGTCTGGATAAATTTAATCAATAGATAATATCTTCTTTAGTTAGCAACAATAGTAATTATAAATCTGATATACTAATGGCTCCAAAGACATATAGTATAATAAATAGCCTTTGGAAGTTAATTGGAGAATTACAACATAATTCTGCATTAATATATACTCTACGGGAAATAGTATTCCATATTTATTATATTAAACATACTCTCTATAACACTACTCAAAAAATTTAGAATGAGGAGCAATTTTCTCAGCATCTTCTTCGAACATGCGAGAAATATCTTCCTGAAGAATATGATAAACTATATCCTATCTTAGAACTAATTTATAAACATAAAAATATTAATTCACCTTATATGAAAAAAGCTAAAAGAAAAGAATGTCTCCGGAAGGTTATGACTCTATTACCGAAAGATCTACAAAGACGAAACTTGGATAACATTTATGAAGATAGAGCTCTGTCATATCTATTAAAAGAATCATTAATAACTCTACTGGATCGAAGACAAAGGATGTTCGTAGCATTTACACCACAAATGGAACGACCGATAGAACTGGGAATTGTCAGAAAAATTATTATTGATACACATCATTTTGCGGAATAGAATGGACTCCCCCAAATCATCAAAGCAATTATATCATCCACAGATTCATACGAATAGATTTTAGAATTTGAGATTATATCTACATTTATAGAGCCAGACCAATATCTCGTCTATCCAGCATATCAGATATGGAGACTCTCAAGACAAAACGAGAGGACAACCACCGCTAAAAGAATTTTGTGGATACTCTTGGGACTACGAGCAAAAATTAAATCTTGCAGAACTGTTATTAGTCTATCAAGAACGAACAAATTATAAAGTTTTGAGTAATGGCAGAATCATGATTTTTTATGAAGAACAATTATCAGAAATTGATGCCGATAATACTACTCTCGATTTTCAATGGGGGCCACAAACAGAAAATTATTAGTAGAGATACAAATAGGATTTGCATCACCTCCAGAAACTCCAGATAATATTTCTATACAGTTAAATTAAGAAAGGACTCTAGCACAATTTCGCCAAGAATCTTCTGCAATCTTGACAAGGACATTGCTACCGCCAGGACAATTATATGCAGCATCTTACCTTTACATCATAATCAACGCTATCCTGTACAATAATGGAAGGAATCTGTTACTTTAAGTCACTTCAAGCTCTACGATAAGCATCTGTGTAATAATTACGCATCTAGTTTGTTCTATAAAACCGAGAGCCTTCAACCTGTGGAAGGTATCGGTTGCATAAGTCTTGCATAAGTCTCTACTCATCTCTCTTATCTCTCTCTCGCACGCCTCTCACGCACCAATCTGGATAAAATAAAAGTATATATTTTAATAGTATTGTTGATTTTAGGTATATTTCAATAACAATATCTTTATTTTGTTTCTTATATCTTATAGTAATAGTAATATTGAATTTTATTTCACATTATTTAAATAATTCGAAAAATTGAGATTATATTATCTATTTATACAACTCAAGATCTACCTCCCTTTCCGATTTGGGATGATTCATTCCCGTGCCCCTCTCACAACTCATTACTCGGCCTAGAAGCCTGCCAGGAGCCGCACTTTACCTCAGTGATTCCTTTCTCTTAGGACATCACCCGACGATCACTCTCCGCCCGCTTCGACCACGGGCGTCACAGATGCTTTTAGACCAAATATGACGCATGCACAAATTTAAAGTTTTTGCTATCAATATTCATTTGATATGAAGAAATTAAGCTTAGAAATTATTCTAACACCCAACACAAATTTAAATTTAAAAATAACTTCTATTTAGCATTCTTCGTAAATCTCAATATTAAAAATTAACTAAATTTATCTTTCATCTAATCCATATTCTAATAAAAAAATCCAATGTTGCATCTCACATAAATTCTATCATTAAATAACTTCATTTTTCAGTAACCTTTGCTTATTGTTTGCTCTTTTTATCTTTTGATTTATTTAGTAGGCAGCATACGTAGAATACCAGGTTTTGATTGGATCAACATAGACTACTTGTATCTGGTTGGGCTTTGAGAAGTAATCTTGATTCTTGGTAATTTTTAAAACAAATTTATACAAATGTTTAAGGTAAGTTTCTTGTTGCTCTTTATCACACTGTTTTATTTCAAGTATTCTTTCACTTGAATCCATGTTGTTTGAAATGTATTTCAATTTACAAAAGAAGAACAGAATTTGTTTTCTTGCCAAATAGAACCTTGGCTTCTGTTAGTTCCTCCCTTGTGGTAATATTGTGATTTTAATATTTAACAATATATTTAAGTTAATTTGTACTAACATAATTATTTAGTGTTCTTAATCTCAGGTTTATTAAAGTTGCATCTCAATTGTATACTAAAATTGAGATCTAATTTAGTTGGAGAGAAAGGTTTGAGCATTGAAGATTAAATGAATCAAAATGTATTATTGTCCTTTTTATTCTATATGAGAGTAGAATTATTGTGAGGTTGATCTTGATTGCTAGAATAGCCTGTATATGAGTTTGAACACTTAGAATCTCTGCGAGTTAACTAAATAATCTTAAAAGTTTTAATTCTCCTAATTATGTGGCCTAGTAGTGGTGAGATTGTTCTAGATATTTTCTTTTGGTTGTGATAGCTTTAGGACAGCTTTGGGATAGTTGAAGGGTGACCTTCAGTAGTGAGGTCGACCTGAGGTCAACCCGAGGTCGACCTTCAGCAGCGACCCTCAACAGAAATTTTAGTCATCTTGGAGGATTTTTTTTAGGTCGACCTCAGCAGCGACCCTCAACAGAAACTTTCGTCATTTTGGAGGATTTTTCCAGGTTGATCTGGTGGCAACCTCAGTGGTGAGGTCGACCTAAGGTCGACCTTGGAAGTGACCGTTGGCCTATTTTTATCCTCCAACGACCAGCTGGGGGTCGACCTCCAGGTCTTTTTCAGCTCCTTTTTCTAGCCGTTGGAGCTCTTGTTATATAAGGAGATAGAGGTTGTTGGTATATTTTTCTTGACTCAAAAATTCTCTAATTGCTTCCAACATTCACCTTCATTCTCCACCATCCTAAGAGTTGATAAAAACATTCAAGTTGAATTTTAATCAAGCTTCAAGGTGATCTAGGTGAACTTGGACTCAAATGCTCAAACTCTTCATCCACTCTTCTTCTAGCTCTCAAGATTCAATCATAAGAAAAATGAGTGAGTGATTTTCTTTTTATTGTAATATTTTAATTTTTCTTTTCTGCCTTCACTTTGTGTGTGAAGAGGGCCTCCAAATAAGGGTTGGAGGAGGTGAGTGAGTGAGCCCTCACTTAAAAGTGAGGAGGGCCTCTAGTGAGTGGATAGAGGAGGATTTGTATGGGCTTCTCCGCCTATACCAAGGAGTGTGTTATAGTGATATTTTTTCGATCGGGGTTCGGTGGATTAGGCTCTAATTTGAGCCGAACCACGTTATATCATGTGTTCTTTGTGTATGTGATATTTTCTTCTTGTCTGCACTTATATTTGCTTCCGCTTATATTTTGCACTAGCTGTTATATCTAGTAAATTAAATTAAATTTTAATTATGTCTATTCAACCCCCCCGCTAGACGTCATACTTGATCGTACATTTGGTATCAGAGCAAGGACTTCTACATAGGTTTAACCACCCAGAAGTAGTATGACTTCTAGAAATTCAGAAGGCCAAACTATTCATAGGCTACCACTTTTTGATGGATCAGATTTTGCATATTAGAAGATGAGGATGACTGCTTTTATTCAAACTGACTTTGATATGATGATTAGTTTTAAGAAGGATATATGCCACCTAAGGATAAGGATGGATTAGAGTTAGATGAGGAAAATTGGAGTGAAAATAATAAAAAAAGATATATGACAAATGCGAGAGCTATATCTACTTAACAATATGCTTAACCAAAGAAGAGGTCAATAAATTAGGTCCCCAAACTAGTGCTAAAGAAATATGAGAGAAGTTGGTTGAATTACATGAGGGGACATCTAAAGTCAAGAGAGCAAAGAAAGCTCTCTACAAAAATCAATTTGATAATTTTAAGATGAGAGAAAGTGAATCTGTAGCCCAAATGCATTCTACATTCAAAGAGATTTATCATGGGCTTGTAGGGCTAGGTGAGATTTTAGAAAATAGAAAAGTTGTACGTAAGATATTGGAAGCTTTTCCTAGAACTCAATTATGGGTTGGCAAAGTTGATGTTATAGGAGTTTCTCAAAACCTTGACACATATAAAATTAATGAGTTGTTTAGCCATATGGAACTTCATGAAACTAGGCATGGTGGAGAGAAAGAAGTGAAGAAAGGCATAGCTCTAGTAGCAGAAGAAGAAGTATCCAAGAAACCTTCATCATCACCTTCACCTAAACTCTCCAAGAAAGCCCAAGTTGAAATATCTTCTTCTAGTGATGGTGATGAGGATAGTGATCTAGAAGCCAGAATTGTAGCCCATATGGTTAGAAGAATGATGAGGAGAGGAAAGAAGTTTAGTAAAGGTGATATAAAGAAAATGATTGGGGGGTCTAGTAGGGATAAAAATAGGAGAAATGTTAAGAATTACGAGGGGAATAATCATAATAAGAATTGGAGACAAAATGTTATATGCTTTGGTTGTAAAAAGTCAGGTTATTTTCGAGATGAATGCCCAAATATCCAAAAAGAGCATGAAGGCAAGGATAAAGCCAAGAAGAAAAAGAAGGTATTGGCTGCCACTTGGGATGACTCGGATTCATCATCTTCATCTGATAGTGATGCTACCAAAAAGCATGTAGCACATTTTGCATTGATGGCCAAAACACATAATGAAAGCGATTCAAAAAAAAGATCTTAAAGTAAGTGATTTTTCATTTGATGATATGCAAGATTTTATTTGTGAATTAATTGATGAGTTAAAGCTATCTAAGTCTAAGGTTAAAGGGCTCCATAAGGAGTTAAATTTCTTTAAACTTGAGAGAGAATATTTAATTAATATTTTATCTTCTACGACCTCTCAAGTGACTTTAGATGAGAAATCATGTGATTTTTTTCAAAAAAAAAACTTGAGAAAGAAAATGATGATTTAAAATCTAAAGTTCAAAGCCTTAGAGGAGACTTTGAAGTATTCACTAAGCGGTCCAAGTATCTAGATATGATGCTTAGAAACCAAAGAGCAATATACAACAAGGCCAGAATTGGATACGATTTCGCTCATAAGGAGAAGACTTTATACCTCTTTGATTGTGAGAAGCGGAATTAAATCTCCCATTAGAAAATCCTTAGGGCCATTCATGTCTTTGAACTTATCTAGAGGACGTGCTCATAAAAAAGAATTAAAGGCATGAGTACCTAAGAATTTAGTGCCTAACTCCATTGGACCCAATTATTTTTGGGTACCAAAATCTTTAATTTTTATTTGTAAATAGGTGTGCTTGAGGAGTAGGGTCGTCAGCAACCTATGGTATTTTGATAGTGGTTGTTCACGTCATATGACCGGTGATGCCTCAAAAGTCTCCTCCATCAAATTTAAGAATAAAGGTAGGTTTTTTTTGGTGATAATAATCAAAGATCCATAGTAGGTTATGGCTCAATTCTTGTAGAACCTAACTTATTTTTATCAAAGGTACTATTAGTTGAAGGTTTGAAACATAACCTCCTTAGTGTAAGCCAATTGTGCGATAGTGGCTATTTAGTAGAATTTCATTCTACTAAATACATTATCAAACACATTGAGTCCGACTCTACCATTTTAGTTAGTAGTAGAGATGAAAATGTGTGCACAATTGACTTATCCATTGCAACTAATAATTCTGTTAAGTGTTTGATGTCAAAGGAAGAAGAAGCTTAGTTATGGCATAGGAGAATGACACTCCAATATGAAGCTTCTCTCCAAGCTCTCAAAATATGATCATATAGATGGACTTCCCAAAGTGAAATATAAAAAGAATAAATTATGTGATGCATGCCAAGAAGGTAAGCAAACTAGATACTCACATAAGGCCAAAGAGTTGGTAAGTTCTTCTCAACCTCTTGAATTACTTCATTTAGATTTATTAGATTCACACGGAGTAGTGTTCATTGGCGGTAGTAGGTATGCTTTAGTTATTGTTGATGATTATAGTAGGTTTAGTTGGTCACTATTCTTTGGACATAAAAATAATACTCTTAAAAGATTCATTATTTTTTGTAAAAGAGTTGAAAATGAAAAAGGTGTCAAAGTCAACCAGATTCGTAGTGATCACGGTGGTGAATTTGACAACTTTAATTTTCAAAATTTGCATGAATTTTTTAATCCTAGAACGCCTCAACAAAATGAGGTTGTGGAAAGGAAAAGTCGAGTTCTTCAAGAGGCAGCACATGCCATGATTAATGAATATTCGTTACCTAAATGCTTTTGGGCCGAAGCCATTAGTATGACATGTTATGTCCAAAATCAAGTGTACCTTAGACCTCTTTTGATGAAAACTCCATATGAACTTTGGAATGGAAAGAAACCTAAGATCTACTACTTTAAAGTATTTGAATGTAAGGTTTATTCTCTAAATACCAAAGATCATTTGAGTAAGTTTTCACTAAAAGCAAATGAAGAAATTTTTGTTGGATATTCCCTCACTAGTAAAGCTTATCGTGTTTATAATAAGCGGACACTAGAAATTGAGGAAACATCCAATATCTCATTTGACGAATCTAACTTTATTTATCCAAGATATTCCCCTGTAGATGATGACATTGAGGAGGAGGTAGCCAAGAAGCTAAATCAAGTTCAAATCCATGAGCATGTGGATGAACTAAAAAATCAAATTCAACAAAAAGGTGAAACAAGCTCATCCTACACCTTTGCTTCACCTCCACCTCCAGCTTGGAAGGTACTTCCAAAACACTCTTTAGATCAAGTTTTAGGTGATTCATCTCATGGTGTGAAAATTAGGTTATCTTTTAGGCAATTAGATAGTAATTTTGCATTAATTTCTCAAATTGAGCCTAAAAGTATCGATGAAGCATTGGGCGATCCAGATTAGATTATTGTCATGCAAGAGGAACTTGCTCAATTTGAACGCAATCAAGTTTGAGAATTAGTTCCAAAATCGGATGATTACCTAATTATTGGTACTCGTTGGATTTATAGGAATAAATTAGATGAAAATAGGATCATGGTTAGAAATAAGGCTAGACTAGTGGCCCAAAGTTTCAACCAAGTTGAAGGTCTTGACTATGATGAGACATATGCTCCCGTAGCTCGTCTCGAGTCGATTCGCATTCTTTTGGGGTTTGCTGCACATCGTGGTTTTAAATTATATCAAATGGATGTAAAAAGTGCCTTTTTGAATGGTTTTATTAAAGAACTTGTTTTTGTTAAACAGCCATCATGTTTTGAAAATATTGATTTTCCTGATTATGTTTTCAAACTAAAGAAAGCACTTTATGGATTAAAACAAGCTCCTAGAGCTTGGTATGAGAGGCTTTCGACTTTTTTGGTATCTAGAGGCTTTAATTGTGGTACAATAGACCCCATATTATTTAATAAAAATATAGATAACGATATTTTTATTGCACAAGTTTATGTAGATGATATAGTTTTTGGTTCCACTAATAAGATTTTCTTGAATGAGTTTACCACTCTCATGGAGAGTGAGTTTGAAATAAGCCTTGTAGGTGAGCTTATATTCTTCTTGGGATTACAAGTCAAACAAACTAAAGAAGGTATTTACATCTCCCAAGAAAAATATGCCAAAGAACTCCTGAAGAAATTTAGCATGGAAAAATCAAAGGAGATAGCTACTCCAATAACAATAAATATAAAGCTTGACAGCGATGAAGGAGGTAAGTGCGTTGACCAAAAATTATATAGAAACATGATAGGGAGTTTGCTCTATTTGACTGCTAGTAGACCTGATATTATATTTTCTGTTTGTCTATGTGCTAGGTTTCAATCAAATCAAAAAGAGTCACATTTAGTTACCGTTAAATGAATTTTGAGGTATCTTAAGGGTATACTTAATGTAGGCTTATGATATGCTAGAACAAGCACATTTGATTTGATTGGATATACTGACTCAGATTACACAGGATGTAAATTAGATAGAAAAAATACTAGCGGAGGTTGTCAATTTTTTGGTTCCTCTCTTATAAGTTAGTATAGTAGGAAACAAAATTGTGTGGCACTGTCATCTACTGAGGCTGAATATGTTGCAGCTGGTAGTTGCGTAGCCCAACTCTTATGGATGATGCACACCTTAGAGGACTATGGCTTGAACTATAAGAAAGTGTTAGTTCTATGTGATAATATTAGTACAATAAATTTAATCAAAAATCTCATAAATCACTCTAGAACCAAGCACATTGAAGTGAAACATCACTTTATTAGAGATCATGTAGTTAGAAGTGAAATAGTATTAGAACATGTTGGATCTAAAGCTAATTTAGCTAATATCTTCACCAAACCTCTCCCAAAAAATAAATTTACAAATTTAAGGAGAGAATTAGGAATGTGCATAATAGGACACTAGTTTGATCACTTAAACTAACCTATAGCAAACCATAGCAATTGTTGAGCCCTACACATGCTTTATATACACAATGCTTGATCATGGATTGCTTCATATACTTTTAAATAATATTATTGAGTTGTATATAATTCAATATTATTTTTATCATTATAAATAATGTAGCTCAATTATTATTTAGTTTGTACTACAAATAGCAAAATTGCTTTGACACCAAGTGCTTAGAATCTTTAGCGTCTGCCAACTTTGATATCAAAAATCACATGAGCATATTCATTTTGATAATTTTTTTTAAAAAAAAATTAAGGGATTAGATGGCTTGATTAAAATTGAGATATTTTTTGAGGCAAATCAACCTATAGGATCAAAATTTTCATTTAATTTTATTTTGAGCTGAAATTTTTTACTCTTAGGGGATGATGATAAATGTATCTGCAAATCTTCAATTTTTTTTTTGATTTTTATTTCATTTTTTAATGAAATTTCAAAGTTCATTTTTTTTTATGATAACAAAACTGCAGTTACGGCGACCTCAGCGCGGCCCCTGGGCGACCCGAGTGAGACCCCAGGGCGACCCGAGGGCGACCTCAGGGCGACCCCAGGGCAACCCGAGGGCGACCTCAGGGCGAACGCCTCAAGTGAAGCTGAAATTTTTTTAATATTTTTATTTTTTTATTTTTTTTAAAACCCTTATTCTCCCAAGCCTCGTCGTCCCCCCCATCTCCCTCATCTCCACATTCTTCCTCTCCCCGTCGCCGTCGCCGTCGCTGTCACCATCACCGACGGCATCGTCGCCGAAAAGCTCGCCGCCATCAGAGTTCCAAGCTCTCTCGCCTTCCTGCTCTCCTACACGATGCTGTCGCCGTCAGCGTCACCAGCCACGCCCAATCTCTGTCGTGCCCTAGACCGCTGTCGAACCTGCGCAATCCGCCGCAGACGACCGCCACGCCTCTGGAGATCGTGACACCGTCCGCAATAAAGTTGGTGAGCTTAATCGCTGCCATTCTCTTGTTTTTCGGTCGCTTTTTCCACTCCAAATCTGGCAGCCACCACCCTGTCGCCGACGATTTTGCTTGGTTGCAGACGACTGCATTGATACTGTTGATTGGATCATCACCGACCACTGAGCCCTTTCACCTCTGTTTTCCCCGTAGCAGTACAGATCCATCATTTGGAGATTCACCTTCCACGTCTCTTTGAAGGTCGATTTCCCTTCTTCACTTGCTATCTCTTTTAGTTTATGTCTTAGAATCTCATCACAATGGTGTCACCAAAAAGAGTCTTCAAATGACTCAAAAGATGCCTTAGAGCACCATCCTCAAGCTAGAACTTGGAACCTGGCATCCCATCAGCTCCACCCTCACCTCTACCTGATCTTTCACCGATTCAGCCTCCACCTCAGCCCATTCCAAGCCAACCCCAACATACCACTCAATTCATTCCTCAGCCTAGGGAAGCTGAAGATTATGATTGCTATCAGTTCTCTTCTAAAATTAAAGAAGTAAACTTTCGTCGGAATTTCTATGAGTCGATGAAAGTTTACTATTTTGATTTGAGCTTTTTTGAGGGCAATTGCAGTTTGTGCCCTCTTATTGATCACTACAGGTGGCGCAAATTCGCCACTTGTAGATCAAATATTAATATTAATCTCTGCAGCCTCTTTTTCCATAATTTGGAGGTTACCCCTGACAGACCTCATCACATGACTACTTATATTCAGGGAAAAACTATTGAAATCACTCCCAGTGGTTTCAATAGTTTCTTAGGCATCGAGGACATTGACTCCTATTTTTTTTTCTTTCCTGACTATATTCCTGATGAGACTGTGACAGATCCTGTAGAGGATATGTTCATGTATTTTTTTCATCAGGCTCCAGACTATGGATCCCATACTATGCTCAGCAAATTCCTTTGACCTGAGCATATCCCTCTCTACCACTTTACTTTTGACTGCGTCATTCTGATAGCCTCTAGGAACCGCACTCAAGTTCGCACTGGCCACCTATTTTTGATGTATGCCATGGTTCACCATCGTCCCCTAAACCTTAGTTTTATTATCTTCTCTTAGATTTGTAGTAGACATGTACCCCTTCACAGTGATAGAGTATTCATGCCATATTGTCATTTTATCACTGCTTATTTAGAATCCTTGGGAATAGATATCTCCAAAGGTGCTATTAAAAAATTAGAAAAATCAGCCAAAGTAGGTAGAGGCAATATGATCTAAGTTGGATTAAATGTAAACGTCTCTCCATTTACTTGGGCTGACGAAAAAGGACCTGAGGGTGCACCTCAAGACGAGCTTGAGGTTGATGCTGAGGAGATTGATATAGATAGACCAGGACCTTCTCATACTCCATATTATCATTAGCCTACTTATTCTCACTCAGACACCCTGATTGTTATTCATGAGCTTCAGTCTCAGTTTGGGGAGTTCAGAGTTGAGGTGCGCGATCACATGCACTCTATGGAGACCAGACTAATGGCGGCATGTAGAGAATGACAGATCACTTTTCTCAGCAGTTTGGATGGTCTCCATTTTAGGTCTTTCCCCCGCTAGAGCACTATTATTTTCCCCCAGGAGCACCGCACGATCATGAGCATGATGGTGAGCAGTGATTGACTTGCTCCATTCCTTATTGATATTATCTTCTGTAAATCATATTACACTTTTGTACTTTAGTTTTGTTGTTTTATTTCTCTTATATCAACTTGTGTGAACTTATTTTTCTTTGTGATCTTAGTATGGATGTTTTGTTTTATTTTTTGGCCCACTTGAGGTCTTGTAGATACCACCTGACCCTATCAGTAGATCTCCTTTTTATGCTATTTTATTTCCCTTCCTTTTCTTTTTGATGATTGGCAAAGGAGAGAAGATATACGTTTAAGTTATAGTAGTTATTAATTTTCTTTAAACTTTTAAAGTTATAAATTTTTTTGGAATGATATGAAAATGTTTAGCCTTTAATATATTCATGTGTAGATGCTCTGCGACTTATATATATTCCTACTCTGTGATGTATATATAAATATTTAGTCTTTGATGTATGAATGTGTATCTTATTTATGAGCATTATTACTGTGTATATCTCTTATATTGTATCTTACTCGTTTTACTTTTTTTTAAGTCCATTTTCTAGGGGAAATTTTGCCGATTTTTTTTTTGAAAATTATTGAGCTAAATTCCACTCAAAAGGAATGTTAATCAATATCCATTTTGAGGGAGAGTTTCTTTATTAATGAGGAGTTTCTTTTTATAATATTATTCTTTTATATGATATCTTTTTCTTTAACTTAAACAAATTGCCAAACATTAAAAAGGGGGAGATTGTTGGTTCCTCCCATGTGGCAATATTGTGATTTTGATGTTTAACAATATGTTTAAGTTAATTTGTACTAACATAATTATTTAGTGTTCTTAATCTCAGATTTATTAAAGTTGCATCTCAATTGTATACTAAAATTGAGATCTAATTAAGTTGGAGAGAAAAGTTTGAGCATTGAAGATTAAGTGAAGCAAATTGTATTATTGTTCTTTTTTTTTCTTTTTTAGAGTAAAATTATTGTGAGGTTGATCTTGATTGCTAGAATAGCCTGGATATGAGTTTGAGCACTTAGAATCTCTGTGAGTTAACTAGATAATCTTAAAAGTTTAAATTCTCCTAATTATATGACCTAGTAGTGGTGAGATTGTTCTAGATATTTTCTTTTGGTTGTGATAACTCTAGGGCAGCTTTGGGATAGTTGAAGGGTGACCTTCAGTAGTAAGGTCGACCAGAGGTCGACCCGAGGTCGACCTTCAGCAGCGACCCTCAACAGAAACTTTAGTCATCTTAGAAAATTTTTTTTAGGTCGACCCGAGGTCGACCTTCAGTAGCGACCCTCAACAGAAATTTTGGTCATCTTGGAGGATTTTTCCAGGTCGACCTGGGGGCAACCTCAGTGGTGAGGTCGACCTGAGGCGGACCTTGGAAGTGACCGTTGGCCTATTTTTATCCTCCAACGGCTAGCCGTTGGAGCTCTTGTTATATAAGGAGATAGAGGTTGTTGGTATATTTTTCTTGACTCAAAAAATTCTCTAATTGCTCCCAACATTCACCTTCATTCTCCACCATCCTAAGAGTTGATAAAAACATTCAAGTTGAGTTTTAATCAAGCTTCAAGGCGATCTAGGTGAACTTGGACTCAAATGCTCAAACTCTTCATCCACTCTTCTTCTAGCTCTCAAGATTCAATCATAAGAAGAAAGAGATAGTGATTTTCTTTTTATTGTAATATTTTAATTTTTCTTTTATGCCTTCACTTTGTGTGTGAAGAGGGCCTCCAAATAAGGGTTGGAGGAGGTGAGTGAGTGAGCCCTCACTTAAAAGTGAGGAGGGCCTCTAGTGAGTGGATAGAGGAGGATTTGTATGGGCTTCTCTGCCTAAACCAAAGAGTGTATTATAGTGATATCTTTTCGATCGGGATTGGGTGGATTAGGCTCTAATTTGAGCCGAACCACGTTATATTGTGTGTTCTTTGTGGATGTGATATTTTCTTCTTATCTGCACTTATATTTGCTTCCGCTTATATTTTGCACTAACTGTTATATCTAGTAAATTAAATTAAATTTTAATTACGTCTATTTACCCCTCTCTAGACATCATACTTGATCCTACAGTTTCATCCTCGATGTTCATGTCTAAATTAAGTTTTCCAAGGCTTAAAATTGATTAGTTTGCTCTTAGGCCTCGTTTGGTTCGAACTTTTTTTAGACAAGAGAAATTTTTTTTTTTAAAGTTTAATATTAAAGAATTTTATTTTAATATTAGAAAATACATAAGATGTGAAATAAAGTTCATTCTAAGATTTATATTTGTGTTTGATGTATAATAAAATTAATTTTTACAATTGAAATTTGTATTGAGCTAAAAAAAAATCTCAAAATAAATGAGGCCTTAATACTCTCTCTCTCTCTCTCTTCACTTTGGTCTGCACCCTGCCAGCTCCATCACCTTATTGGTGATGGAGGTAGTCAATGTGTGTTTTGGTGGTAGTGAGGTTTTCTTGGACTGTGTTGAGGGGTGAGGGTGAGTTAAAGTGAAAGAGAGGAGAAAGAAACACCATTAGGTGAGAGATGTTCTAATTGTCAGGTGGTGGGGATGATATTGGGAGAGATCGGAGAGAGTGAGAGATAGATATAATGGTGGGAGTTGGCTCATGATCGGGGGATTTTGCGGATAGCAGTGGTGACAACACCAATGCTAGCCGAGTGTTTACAAATACAAACAATTTTCAAAGAGTTAGGTTTTTTGTTTGGGGAGTAATCTAGAGGGCTCAACTTACTATTAGTCATCTAATATAGGATAATTCTAAAGTGTTATTCAATAATTTTTTTTTTCACTCAAGAATTCATTAACATTGGGTCAACCACCTAGTTCATACACACCAAGGTTTTGCTCAACCACTTGGGAGACACCGCGGAGTAACCCTTTACTGAAATTTGTATTCTCAACCATGGTGGATGCAAAAAGTCCCACAAGAATCGACACGCCCACTTGATCTCACCCAAACTATTGAGCTCAAGGCGCCTCGGAATTCAAATTGAGCTCAAGTTACAATTGGTCGCCCTTTCCAGCCCAAAAGCTTAGGCAATGAAGAATGGTTGTATATTAACATCTCAATTTATTATTAGCAATCAAACACTTGACAATTCTCATTTATTATCCAATTTTTTTTTGTAAATTTCATCTTGGTACCTAATTTAAGGTAATTATTGGAAATAGGTGCCAAGAGGTTTGGCCATTAACTAGGGGTGGTCTATTTATTGTTGGTCTTTATTTGTATGTGAATGACACTTGATCTCAAAAGTGAACTCGACTTGAATTTGACCCAGCTTAATCGCATATGGATTTAGCTTATATCAGTATCAGTCATAAAAAGGTTGACCCAAATCTGACCTATTTTAGAGGACTTGAGATGACTTGCTGTTAACCTGTTTTTCAAAATTAATATGAAGCCAACTGCATGGACATAAATGCAAAAAAAAAAAAAATTGCTAGGGTTTTAAAATTTTAGAATCTACATGATTGGGTGCCCTAACTCAAGACCAGGATGCAATTCACCCTTAAAAAATAAAAAAAGAAAACATCAACAATGAAAAAATAATATATATATATATATTTCTTTGTTTTGAAAGTTCTAAAGTCTGACTTAGGCTAAACTAATTTACTTGCTCATAAGAAGGGATATAATTGGGTATACACATTTTCTCACCTCTGTGTAATATGTAAAGCATATATTGGCTTTATGCATTACTTTAACACTTTTACCATTGCAGGCATTGTCCAGTTTGGCTCAATGAACATTGCGATGCTGACTTTTAAAATATACAAGCTTTTTGTGACGCCCGTAGCCGAAGAGGGCAGGGAGTAATCGCCGGGTGATGTCCTAAAAGAAAGGAATTATTGAGGCAAAGTGTAGCTCCTGGCAGGCTTCTAGGCCGAATAATGAGTGGTGAGAGGGGCACAGGAATGAACGTCCCACATCGAAAAGGGAGGGAGATCTTGAGTTGTATAAGTAGATAATGTGATCTCAAATGGTAGATATATTTTTTGGGGCAAAATCGTGAGGCTAATGATGAAAAACTACATAGTTGAGCGTGCTTGGGCTGGAGTAGCACTGGGATGAGTGACTTCCTAGGAAGCACTCAAGTCACGCAGTTTTCCTAAAGCCAAAGCGAACAATAACTCTACAATGAGGTTACGGGATATTATACTTTTGGTATGTACCTACGAATATTTAATTACAACTAAGTCTAACTTTACATCTTTTAAAGTTATTTCGCTTATTTTTAATCTAACATTGAACGAGAAGGAGATCAAGTCAAAAACTGAAAATTCCTCTCAATCATTCATACTAAAATATGAATCCAACCCGGCTCACTGTTGACTTGTTGGCAGGCTCCAGTGCCTATTTAAGGCTCATTTCTCCTCTACTCGCCATTATCATATTCTCCCTCTCTCTCTCTCTCTCTAATGGACATCATGATGTTGATGATGATGAAGAAGAAGAAGGCTCTCATGAGTGTGATCATGGTTCTCATGTTGGTCGGGTTAGCCAGAGGGAGATGCGACTCGGACCCATTCCAGACGTTCGAGTGCCAAAATGCTAGTCCAGGGCTCGCCCACTACGGACTCATGGCTCTCGTGGTTGGGTCCCTGCTGGCTCTCTTTGGGCTTCTGGCTAACTTCTAAGCCACATATATCTAATAAGATATCTACTTATGGATTATTAATTTAAATGTTTTTATGGTTTTAATAGCCAAGTTTATCTGGTTTCTTGTGGTTTGTGTTTCAAAATTCAAATGAAGTTTGAAGAACGTTTTATTAACTGTTTTGTGCTCTATGCATGTGATTTTAACTAATATATAATGTTCTATATCTAATATTTTGTTTCTTTTTGTTTATAAATTTTATTTAGAAAATATCTAAGGGAGCGTTTCGTTCGATGTTATCTTAGGGGGCGTTTGGTTCAGTGTTATCTCAATGTTATGTTATGTTATCTTTATAAAGTAATTGTTTGGTTTAATGACATCTTTAAATAACATTATAATTAATTACAAAAATGCCATTATACATTGACATCTAAATGTCACCCCAAATTGGGCGACATCTCAAGATAACACCATCAATTTCTCATTATAATGTTAATAACTTCTAACTAAATAAAAATAATTTGGATAACATTGATATTTTCTAATATCGTAACATTGAACCAAACAAATGTCCATTGATGAATGACAATGACATTTAGGGGGCGTTTGGTTCAGTGTTATTTCAATGTCAATGTTATTTAGATGTCATGTTATCTAAATGTCTTTGTTATTCATCAATAAATATTTGTTTGGTTCAATGTTATGATATTAGAAAATATCAATGCTATTAAAATTAACATTGAGATAACACTGAACCAAACGCCCCCTAGATAACATGACATCTAAATAACATTGACATTGAGATAACACTGAACCAAACACCCCCTTAGTGTTATGTTATGTAATCTAGATGTCATGATATGTAGATGTCATCTTTTGACTGATAATTTTATAATCTAATAGAAGATTTTTTGTAGATGTCATTAAACCAAACAACTGCTTTCTCTAGATAACATAACATAACATCAAGATAACATTGAACCAAACGTTCCCTTAGTTTAATATTATCTAGATATTCATATTATGTAGATTTCATTGATATCTGAATGTCTATCTTTAAATTATTGATTGTTTAGTTTAACATTATTATATTAAAGGATGACAATAAAAATTTAATTTAATTTAATTTAATTTCACTTTTATTCATTATAATTAGAGTTATATCTAGATGCTATGTAAGAGTGGGTGACATTTTGCTGTCATTTTAGGGTGGTAATTTTGTTATTTTTTTTATGATGTTATTTATGAATATTATCAAATTAAATAATTAATTATTTTAAATAATATAATATTTTTTTATAGTAATCAAATAATATAACACGGCAATAGTATTGAACTAAATACCCTTTAATCGGCTTAACTTTTTGATTACTATAAAAATATTATATTGACATAGATTTGATTACTAGCTTGTGACTGATCAAACTTTCGGATCAAATTTTAAGTCGACACAAAACTCATCTAATTTTCATCTAATCATTGATTTTCGTGTTTTTGAGAAATACCAATTTATTGATGCTAAGATATATTGAAATCTTATTTTTAATAATAAATTAATTTTATTCAAAATAAAAAATTAATTTTAACAACTAATTTTATTAACGTAATTCAAAATAAAAAAAATAATTTTATTTAATATTTTATGTATGTACTAAAATAATAATTAAATAATTCATATTTTTAATATATTTTAATATAATAATTAATTTTATTTTATATTATTCATAATTTTTAATAAAAAATATTTTTATCTAACTTTAAATTAAAATTAAATTTTACAATCAAATAGACCTAAAGTTATAAACCTACATTACCTAATTTACTCTGGATCAATATAGGTTAATAATTCAATCAGATAATTTCAAAGGCCAATTACCTACATTTCACTCTAAAAAATAATTATTAGTGTGGTTAATATTTATATATGACACACTATGTTAATTATTTTTTAAACTTTATTTATATAAATATAATGTTGTAATTTTTAATATTAATAAAGTAGCAATAGTCTGTTAATATTAATATAATTAAAACATAGTTAAATACCTATGATGGTGCTCAACGATGATAATCGACGATTTTTAGTAGTATAGTGGTGATTGACGCATGATGCTCGGTGATAATTGGCTTACAGCATAGCAGCCATCTATTGGCGGCAGTCGATAGAGTGATGACAGATCGACATTAGCAATCGGTGACAGTTGACCAGTATAGTCATTGATATTTTATATATATTTTATTTATTGTTAATGGGTGTTAATGTCACACCCTCATTTTTAAGGACTAATTATCCATAAAATAAGGAGAGACTTACAGTCAGAATCACAGAACAAATTATAAGAAAAAAAATATCTTTATTCATCTCAAAACAGAGTTACATAAGTTCGAACACTAAGCAGGTCACCCAGAGTAACCTTAGATTAGAAAACTGAAAGGTAAAGCAATTAAACTGGATAAGGGTAAATATCGGTGGGACCATATGGGATGTAGGGAAACACTTTTTCTGAGATTTTACAGTCTTCTCCTGAAAATAGATTATTTACCTGAAAAGTAACAGTCAGTCACGAAGACCGAGTAAACGACCTCCACCTTACCATAGGCCAAGTGAGGTCTTATAGCTCAATTTAACAACAGACCAGAATATCAGATTAACTTGTAATATCAATTTGTCACCTCACAATATTATTATGTTTCATACTATGCATATATATTAATATGTATAAATCTTATAATGATGAAGGATCAGAATCCACAGATATACGTCACCAGTGTGACAACAGAAGTAGTAGATACGTCACTACTGTGACAACAGATTTATCAGATATGTCACCAGTGTGACATCAGAATAATAGGATACAGGTACGTCCCCCACACGACGCCACGCGTCCAGAAAGTGGTTCGTTAACCACCGGGATCCCAACGCATCATATCATTATACATTGCAGGATACATGGGTCCAATGTAACCCAGTATAATATCTCGGGATAAAGTCCAACAAAATATCGGCATAAAGCCAAGCAGAATATGCAGAATATAGCTCACAGAATATAATTGATATCATTTTGTAAATTAGTTATTTTAATTTAATAATCACAATATCCTAAGTTCAGTGAAAACCGCTTACCTGAATTAGAGGTTGTAATAGTTTGCTGGTGGATGACGTGTTCCCTGATTAAGTTCAGTGTGAATAATTACTATTGTGCTTAATAGTTTAAAATATTGACTTAAATTACAAAGGCTAAATAGGTTAGACAAGCCAAATGGCTCAAAACTGGTCAATATAGGTCAAACTAGTTAAAATGGATCAGACCAGGTCAACTTAGGTCAAAACTAAGTATTTCAGGTTAATGAGGCAAATGAGTCAAATAGGTCAAATCGGGTCAAACGGGCTAACTCGGATCAAACGGGTTAACTCATTTCAAATAAGTTAACTCGGGTTAAAATGGGTTAAGTCATTTTTTAAACGGGTCAACACAGGTCATCTTGGGTCAAACAGGTTAACTTGGTTTTAAATGGTTTGACACAGATTTATCGGGTTCGATATGGGTTAAGTGGGTCGACATATATTTAAACAGGTTAATCACTAATCCAATTGAGTTAACAAAAAAAATTATCAAATGTAATTTAAACTTAATAAGACCAGAATTCTTACCTAGCAGAGTCTCGTCGCTGGAGGAGAGGCGCACCAAGATGGGCTAACGATGCAGTAGTTGTAGATTCTATCTGAGGGCTCTGGGGCCTATTTATAGGGAGAGGTGAACTTATTAGGGCGGGACTGTTGGTGGGTGGTAGTTGGTGGTTGGGGAGGTAAATTTAATAGGGCGGGACCGTTGGTGGGTGAGAAGGTGGGAGGAAGGCAGAGGAAATAAATATATATATATTTTACTGAAACAGATTGCAGGGAATGATTATTTAATATAACAATTATTTTGAAGTTCTTAGATGACAGATGTACTTATATTAAATCTAGCAGAATATATATATATATATATGAATATTAATAGGTATTTTTTAAACGGATTATTACATCCTTCAATATTTAAGAAAATTTGGTCCCCCAAATTTATCTGAACAGATGTGGGTATTCATTCGTCATCGATTCTTCCGTCTCCCAAGTTGCCTCTTCTACCATTTGACTTCTTACTTCAGTTACAGTTGTAGGCTTTGGCCAATTAGTGATAGCGTCAACTTTGGATGGATGTACAACTATACCAGATGAGCTAATGATATGCCTTAGAAATACCACTTGTTATAACCAAAATTCAAATTTGCTGAGCTTGGCATACAATTTCTTATCCCTCAGTGTCGTCAAAGCATTTTTTAGATGTTCTTCATGCTCTTCTTCGCTAGAGGAATATATAAGTATGCTATCAATGAACACAATAATAAATTTATCCAGGTAAGGTTGGAATATTCGGTTCATAAGATCTATGAACACTGCAGGAGCATTAGTTAATCCAAAATTCATGATTATAAACTCATAATGGCCATACCTTGTTCAAAAGACAGATTTTGAAATATCTTGTGCTCGAATGCGTAGTTGATGATAGCCAGATCGTAAGTCAATTTTTGAAAATACCTTAGCGTTCTTCAACTGATCAAAAAGATCGTCTATTCTAGGCAATGGGTATTTGTTTTTGATAGTAATCTTATTCAGCTCCCGATAGTCGATATACAATCTTAAAGAGTCATCTTTCTTCTTGGCAAATAATACAGGAGCACCCCAAGGAGACACACTAGGCTGAATAAATCCTAGATTAAGCATCTTTTGTAATTATCTTTTCAGTTCTTCTAGCTCTTTGGGTGCCATTCAGTAGGGCACCTTTGATATGAGGGCAGATCCTGAGATAGTATCTATAATAAATTCCACCTCTCTCTCCGGCTGTAATCCTGGAAGTTCTTCTGGAAAAACGTCTGTAAATTCTCTAACAATTTTTATTCCATCTATTCTAGTTTCACTCTTTGGTGTCGATTCAATGTAAGCTAAATAAGATTCACATCATTTTCTTAACAACTTTTGGCATTTTGTAAAAGATATAATAGGTAAGACATCTTTCTTTTCTTCCTTCAAAAAAGATTAAGTCTCCTTCAGGAATAGAAAAACTTATCTTCTTGGCAGCACAATCAATCTCAGCATGCCAAGTTGATAACCAGTCCATTCCTAACAGTATGTCAAAGTCCTTTATAACAAGGGCAATCAAGTTTGCGGGAATGACGTGATCTGCAATGTATATTTCATAGTTTGGATATATTATCCTACTAGCCAAAATTTTTCCTAAAGTTGTATTTATGGTATAGTGTGTCTAACATTTTAGATGAAATTTTTACAGAAGTTGCAAACTCAGGCAAGATAAATGAATGTGTAGATCCAGAATCAAATAATACTTGTGCAGGTAATTCTGAAATATAGATCATACTTGTAACGATCGAGTCGGATAAGGAGAAAACCCGACCTTGAGTTTGTAGCATAGAGTTTGAATCAGGCTTCGGTATCATTGGACAATCCTTCACAAAATGGTCTTTGTTACCACATCTAAAACAAGCTCTGGTACTCTTACGATATTTAAAAGTAGGATGATGACCTCCATAACTTTGACACTTCATACCACTATCTGATGGTATTCCTTTTTCCTTCCTTTTCTTCTCAAAACTTCCCTCATGCCTCTTAACTTGCTCATAATGGCGCTTTTTTCTTTCACCCCACTCCAGATCTTCATTAATATTTTGTTCTGTGATCAACGCTCTTTGATATAATTCAGCATAATTGTAAATTCTCATAACATTTGTCTGTTTTTGAATATTCTTTCGCAGACCATCCTCGAACCTTTTTGCTTTTTCTCATGGATAGGCTACTAGATGACGTTCATAATCAGAAAGAGCAGTAAATGTAGCTTCATATTCTATGACAGACATGGAACCTTGCTTCAAATGAATAAAGTCACGTAATTTCTTTTCTTTGATAGCAGGAGAAAAATATTGTTTGAAGAAATTATCACGAAATCTTTTCCAAGAAACAGGTTGAAGAGATTTAAATTCAGTATTGAGTTGGGACTTCCACCATTTACGACCTTCACCAGTCAGCATATAAGAAGCAAAACCAGTCTTTTTGTTATTAGGACACTCAATAAATTCAAAAATTATTTCCAATCGATCGATCCATTCCTCCGCAGCCAGAGGATCTGGACCTCTCGCAAACTAGGGTAATTTTTCCTTTCGAAAATGCATATACAGTGCATCTCTAGAGATCATTGTATTATTCTCTCGATTTTCATTTGTTTGGTTTTGTAGAGAATCAGCTCTAGATTTTATTTTCACCTGGTAAATAATATATGTAAGCACATAAAACTAAACACTTTATTTAGGAAATACTATTACATGCCAGAGAAGTAGACTGCAAAATTCCCACAAATGAGTTTGGGTACACTAGGTTTTGAAGATGAGGCAGGGCTTGGTTCAGGATTCTCTTTCGGTTGGGCAAAAGGACTCTTGATGAGAGCCGACGTCTCCTTAGTTTCCTTACGGTGAGTTGGAGTTGCTAGAGTCAACTCGAGGTTTTTTGGCTTTGAAAAGCTGCTTGAAAGTTTGGAGATGATGAGTAACATTTGGTCTATTTTCATCTGAGTTTTTTTTTGTTCTAATTCCACTGAATCATTTGGTGGCTCATAGTGGCGGAATGTAGACCAGTTATCTCGGTAATAGGCTTCCATGGAAACTAAGGCAATGAGTAGGTGATCTAGTCGAGGAATCACCATCATTGAGGCCTTGATCCTATCCCAATAAGAGGGTAAGGCTGTCAATATACGTTGTTTGGCCTCCTCAGGAGTGATCTTACTTCCTCGGTAGTATCTAACCCATTCAAAAAAGAACCAGAGTTGGTCAAGATTGGCCACCACAGGGATGTTAGGGTTCATCTTAAACTCAATAAGGCGGGTGACTGGGTTTTTCCTGAAATCAAAGGCACAATGTCAATGGGTGAGGTAAAAGTGTTAAAGTCAGTCTAAGGTTACTTATAATCTGGCTCTGATACCAACCTGTCACACCCTCATTTTTAAGGACTAATTATCCATAAAATAAGGAGAGACTTACAG
This sequence comes from Apostasia ramifera, assembly GCA_019297695.1. Lineage (NCBI taxonomy): Eukaryota > Viridiplantae > Streptophyta > Magnoliopsida > Asparagales > Orchidaceae > Apostasia > Apostasia ramifera. The sequence continues at coordinate 103,726 of JAEMOT010003109.1, read as the reverse complement.
TCAGAATCACAGAACAAATTATAAGAAAAAAAAATATCTTTATTCATCTCAAAACAGGGTTACATAAGTTCGAACACTAAGCAGGTCACCCAGAGTAACCTTAGATTAGAAAACTGAAAGGTAAAGCAATTAAATTGGATAAGGGTAAATATCGGTGGGACCATATGGGATGTAGGGAAACATCTTTTCTGGGATTTTGCAGTCTTCTCCTGAAAATAGATTATTTACCTGAAAAGTAACAGTCAGTCACGAAGACCGAGTAAACGACCTCCACCTTACCATAGGCCAAGTGAGGTCTTATAGCTCAATTTAACAACAGACCAGAATATCAGATTAACTTGTAATATCAACTTGTCACCTCACAATATTATTATGTTTCATAGTATGCATATATATTAATATGTATAAATCTTATAATGATGAAGGATCAAAATCCACAGATATACGTCACTAGTGTGACAACAGAAGTAGTAGTTACGTCACCACTGTGACAACAGATTTATAAGATACGTCACCAGTGTGACATCAGAATAATAGGATGCAGGTACGTCCCCCACACGACGCCACGCGTCCAGAAAGTGGTTCGTTAACCACCGGGATCCCAGCGCATCATATCATTATATATTGCAGGATACATGGGTCCAGTGTAACCCAGTATAATATCTCGGCATAAAGCCAAGCAGAATATGCAGAATATAGCTTACAGAATATAATTGATATCATTTTGTAAATTAGTTATTTTAATTTAATAATCATGATGTCCTAAGTTCAATGAAAATCGCTTACCTGAATTAGAGGTTGTAATAGTTTGCTGGTGGATGATGTGTTCCCTGATTAAGTTCAGTATGAATAATTACTATTGTGCTTAATAATTTAAAATATTGACTTAAGTTACAAAGGCTAAATAGATCAGACAAGCCAAGTGCTCAAAACTGATCAATATAGGTCAAACCAGTTAAAATGGATCAGACCAGGTCAACTTGGGTCAAAACTGAGTATTTCAGGTTAAATCGGGTCAAACGGGTTAACTCATGTCAAACGGGTTAACTCGGATCAAACGGGTTAACTCATTTCAAATAAGTTAACTCGGGTTAAAATGGGTTAACTCGTTTTTTAAATGGGTCAACACGGGTCATCTTGGGTCAAACAGGTTAACTTGGTTTTAAATGGGTTGACATAGATTTATCGGGTTCGATATGAGTTAAGTGGGTCGACATACGTTTAAACAGGTTAATCACTAATTCAATTGAGTTAACAAAAAAAATTATCGAATGTAATTTAAACTTAGTAAGACCAAAATTCTTACCTAGCAGAGTCTCGTCGCTGGAGGAGAGGCGCACCAAGATGGGCTAACAATGCAGTAGTTGTGTATTCTCAGGCTCTGGGGCCTATTTATAGGGAGATGTGAACTTATTAGGGTGGGATCATTGGTGGGTGGTAGTTGGTGGTTGGGGAGGTAAATTTAATAGGGCGGGACCGTTGGTGGATGAGAAGGTGGGAGGAAGGCAGAGGAAATAAATATATATTTTTTACTGAAACAAATTGCAGAGAATGCTTATTTAATGTAGTAATTATTTTGAAGTTCTCAGATGACAGATGTACTTACACTAAATTTAGCAGAATATATATATATATATATATGAATATTAATAGTTATTTTTTAAATGAATTATTACAGTTAATTTAAGTGACTGTATAATATTTAAAATTTAAAGGGTAATTAATATATTAATTTAATGTTGCTGAATTTTTTTTTTTAATTTTAACAAGTCCAGATCATTAGATTTTAAAAATATCTAATTAGCTACCAGTTAAAAGTTAGATCGAAGCAAAATAAACCGTCCTTTCCAACTCCCTTTCTAACGGTCAAAATCTCGTCCCACCAACAAATCTAACGGTCAAAATCTCGTCCCACCAACAAATCTAACGGTCATGATCCTCACCGACTTATCCGCGAACCAATCTCTCCGCCTCCCAATCCCCCGTTCCTCCACAGCTCAATACCCACTCATTATTCCATCCCAATTTTTTTTTTTTTTAGATAAAAAAAAAACCAATCAAACTGATTGCTCGAAGGGATTCAGAAGCTCGGGAGAGCAAACCTCCATGGCCGCCACTTCTTCGGTCGCCGCTGCCCAAGCTCTCGTCGGTCGCGCCATCTCCGGCCGAGCCGCCGCAAACCCAACCCACCCGGACCGGCTGGCACTCCCCGCCGGCTTTGGCCTCAGCTCGCTTTCCGGCCGGCGCCTCAGATCCGCCCGGGGCCGTCAGGAGAGGAGCCCTCGGGCAGCAGCGCCGGCGCAGCCGCGCGCGGCAGCGGTGGAGACGCTGGAGGGGAAGGCCGGGACTGCGGCGCTGGTGATGAAATCGATTAACACGATCCGATTTCTTGCCATTGACGCCGTCGAGAAGGCGAACTCCGGTCACCCAGGACTGCCCATGGGCTGCGCCCCCATGGGCCATATTCTCTACGACGAGGTCATGAGGTATAACCCCAAGAACCCTTACTGGTTCAACCGCGACCGCTTTGTGCTCTCCGCCGGCCATGGATGCATGCTTCAGTATGCTCTGCTTCATCTTGCTGGCTATGATAGCGTTCTGGTTAGTCTCTTAGATTAGGATTTGGTGCTCTTCTTCTTCATTCATTCTCCATTGACGCTGTTAATGTGATCTTAAGCTACCAAAGAGTATGATTTGGTTAATTTGGATAAGGAGTTTTGCCTTTTTTTTACTCATTTGTTGCCAGAAAGGAATTCCTCCTTCACTAAAAAGGAGTTGGGATGAGATAGATTCCTTCTTTTTTAACAATAGAAACTCAGAATTGGTTAATGGAAGCAGGAACGTATGCTTGATTTAGGTTATTTTTGAATTAGAAAGGTAAAAGGTGTCATTTTTTGTAGGTATCAACTATACATGTACCTTTTCCTTTTAAGATCTACATAAAAAGCACCTAAAGGTTAGGTATATAATATTATGAAAAAAAAAAATCACATTTACGACACCGCAACTTGAAATTTTCAAACATTACGTAGTTAACAACTTCAACTAAACTTTTTATGTAGAGTTGCTATTCTGTATGCTGACACGTATGCATACACAATTGTTAGAAATGTAGGATGCTTGTAAAAGGATAAATGATGAAATGCGCAAGTACGGTGAGAAATAGATCAGGATAAGTTTGAAATACGTACATTCGTTGTACGGAAAATAAATCATTGAGCGTACACAATATTTTTCCCTTCATGTAAGCATTGGAGAAGGTGTCGTTGTATGTTAGCTAATAAATGTTAGTATTCTAATGTGGTGAAGAACTGTGAACAAAAATGTACTAGTTATTTTAATCTCTGTCCTTCAAGGAACCGACTAATTTTTTTTTTTGTTGATTGATTATTAACTATTACTTACCTATTAATAAGTGTCACTTAGTAATAGCACTTTTTCAGCAGATTTTCTTATTTTTATGCTTATTCAATGCTTTTAGTATACGAATTTGATGAATTAGGATGAAGATTTGAAGAACTTCCGACAGTGGGGAAGTAGAACACCTGGCCATCCTGAGAATTTTGAAACTCCTGGTGTTGAAGTTACAACTGGTTTGCTTCATTCTGATACGGAAATTCTTCTTATTTGCATTCTTCGAGTCTTATATTTACCATCTATCATTCTTTCTTAACAACAAGAAGCCTCTAGTTTGGGCCTATGCACAACTGGGTTCATCTTGTTTTCAAATTAACCAAATTGATCTTTGAGTTTGAGATAACATGCAAATTAGTTATTCGACATTAATAGAGGACATTTTTTCAACCAGTGGACTAATTTAGCTAATTTGAAATCTAGGTCAAAACTTTAAGTAAAGATAATGTCTATATTGATCTAGTAATTACAGATAACGTTTTCCATTGAGTTTTTTTTATTAATAAGTTAATTTTAATAAAGTTAAAATTAAACTTAGATAAAGATATTTTTTTATTAAAAGTTATGAATGATGTGAAATAAAATTAGTTATTATGTTGGAATGTGTGAGAGATGTGATATAAGTTAGTTGTTATTTTAGTATGTATGTAGGATGCAAAATAAAATTAATTTTTTATTTTGAATTATGTGTATGATGTGAAATATAGTTAATTTTTAATATTATATTTTATGGGTGATGTGATATGTTTGATTAAAATTAACCAAGTTAATTTTAAATATCCTAAACAAATAGGCCATAAAAGGATTTATTGACACATTCTCTCAAACTGGAGGATTGATTTCATTTAGTTGGAAACTAGAGAATCCCAGTTGCACATAGGCCTAGACTAAAGGGACCTAGTTGCTATTAACCCTATTTATTTTATTTTGGAAAATAGGTCCTTTGGGTCAGGGAATTGCTAATGCAGTAGGATTGGCACTTGTTGAGAGACATCTGGCAGCTCGTTTCAATAAGCCTGATAATGAGATTGTCGACCATTACACGTAGTAGCCATCATCTTCTTCTTCTTCATTGTGGTTTTGTATTGTCTAGTTCTTTGATGAGAAGATCAGGCATATTGCTGAAATCTATGTATGATTGTTCTTAGATATGTTATTCTTGGTGATGGTTGTCAAATGGAAGGCGTTTCAAATGAAGCTTGTTCTCTTGCTGGGCACTGGGGGCTTGGCAAACTGATTGCTTTCTATGACGATAACCACATTTCGATCGATGGTGACACTGAGATTGCTTTCACTGAAGATGTGAATGCTCGATTTGAGGCTCTCGGTTGGCACACTATTTGGGTGAAGAACGGCAACACGGGCTATGATGACATCCGTGCAGCAATCTTGGAAGCAAAGGCCGTCAAAGATAAACCCACATTGATCAAGGTAGCTCTCTTTCCTACTCATATTCATGTAGCTTTTCTTTCTTCGAATAAATTTTATTTCATACAATTTTGCAGGTCACAACTACTATAGGATATGGTTCACCTAACAAGGCTAACAGTTACAGCGTACATGGAAGTGCTCTAGGTGCCAAGGAAGTAGAAGCAACCAGGCAGAACCTTGGCTGGCCTTATGAGCCCTTCCACGTGCCTGAGGATGTCAAGAGGTCTGTGGGTACAATTAGTGGTGCTCTTAGTATTCATTCGATTCACGCTTTTTTTTGAGTCCTCTCGGCAACACGTTATCCTTTCATATGTAGAAGGGAAGGACCCATTCAACTTCTGAGAGGGAGGGACCTATTCTCATGAGGACGAGTTGTTGCCTATAGAAGTGCGGGCATGGCACCTACAAAATGTAATATGAGGTAGGATTTAAGGTGGTTTGGTCTTGTATATCATAGACCTCTAGTGGCCTTGTATATAAATGTAAGGTGTTCCTACTTAGAATGCGGTCATTAAACATGACTTTGATTCCGTATCCAGGGAAGGGGATTTTGTTTTGTATATTGTAGACCTTTGGGAGCCCATTTACATCAATGTAATGTGTTCCGAGTCACGACACTGAAGAGATGGAGGAGAACACCAAAATTAACTTCGAATGTGATTGTCACCCATGACCTTCATTTCCTTGTGCTTCCAGAGTATTGCTTTAAATAGACGGTGATGCTTTAATAGAGCTAAATATAGAGAAGAAACTCATGTAGATCAACTACAGTTGCGAAGATAGTCTTTTTTTTCTTCTGTTTTCTATTTGTTGCATATGACCTCTGATTTTACATGGTTTGGGTTTTCCACTTCACAGTCATTGGAGCCGCCATATCACTGAAGGCGCTGCTCTTGAAGCACAATGGAATGCGAAATTTGCAGAGTATGAGAGGAAGTACAAAGAAGAAGCCGCAGAACTGAAGACCATTATCTCTGGAGAGCTTCCTGCGGGATGGGAGACAGCTCTCCCTGTAAGATCTCTATTACTCTTAACGCCTTCACTTTTGTTGCTTCACTTATGTTACTGTTGGTATTATTTCTGTTTGAATGGTAGGTACATCATGGCTGCATTATGCATTGAATTAAGAAGCTGAAAACATGATGTGAACTTGAGAAAGCTTGATGTAATTTTTTTGTTCTTAAAGTTACTATTTGATTGATTTGGTTTTCAGACTTATACCCCTGAGAGCAGTGCAGATGCTACTCGGAACCTCTCCCAGCAGTGCCTTAATGCACTGGTGAACGTCCTCCCCGGCTTCCTCGGCGGCAGCGCGGATCTGGCATCCTCCAACATGACATTACTGAAAAAATTTGGCGACTTCCAGAAATCCACACCCGAGGAGAGAAACCTCCGTTTCGGAGTTCGGGAACATGGCATGGGAGCTATAAGCAATGGCATTGTGCACCACAGCCCAGGCCTCTTCCCTTACTGCGCCACTTTCTTTGTCTTCACCGATTACATGAGAGCTGCGATGAGGATATCAGCCTTGAGTGAATCTGGAGTCATCTATGTTATGACTCATGATTCCATTGGTCTTGGTGAAGATGGACCAACTCATCAACCCATTGAGCATCTGATGAGCTTTCGGGCAATGCCCAACATCCTGATGCTCCGGCCAGCCGATGGCAACGAGACTGCCGGAGCTTACAAGGTCGCGGTGCTGAACAGGAAGAGGCCATCGATTCTCGCCCTCTCGCGGCAGAAACTTCCTCAGCTTGCAGGGACATCAATTGAAGGAGTTGAGAAGGGTGGTTATATCGTATCAGATGACTCTAATGATAACAAGCCGGACATCATCCTCATAGGGAGCGGGTCGGAGCTGGAGATCGCCGTGAAGGCGGCCGGTGAGCTGAGGAAGGAAGGGAAGACAGTGAGGGTGGTGTCCCTTGTTTCATGGGAACTGTTTGATGAGCAGTCTGATGAGTATAAAGAGAGTGTGTTTCCTGCTGCTGTGGCTGCTAGAGTTAGCATTGAGGCTGGGGCTACTGTTGGCTGGGAGAAGTTCATTGGAGGCAAGGGGAAGGCCATTGGGATTGATAGGTTTGGTGCCAGTGCTCCAGCTGGGAAAATATACAAGGAGTTTGGGTTGACAGCTGAGAATGTTGTTGCAGTAGCTAAGAGCTTGTAAGCATTAGTGTGTTTTTAATGGCTTTTCTATTTATTAGATACATGCTAGATTGAGATATAATAAAGTTTCTTCATTTTTATTTGGTTCTTTCTTTGAGTATAGATGGTGTTGAGGATCCAACTATGTTTGACAGCTGAAAATATAACTGCAGCATCTAAAAGCTTGTAAACATTGATGTATTTTGAAGCCTTAACCTTGTAGTAGCACCTAAGGGACCTATGAAATTTAAAATTCAAGTATTTATGTGAAAACGATGAAAATATGCAAGAATGTTAGTACCTAAGGGACTTATAAGCCAACCCTAAACTCTAACTAGACAATTCAGCCATCTGTCTTGTCTCATTCGAGGGATATCCTTGAGAAATAGAAATCCATGTATCAAAGGATTTCCTGCAATTCAATCATTTGCTTTGGTATCTTTTTGAACAAAAAAATAGTAATATTTGTTTCTTCATTGATCAAGAATTTCAGTTTTTATGATCGAGACAATTGGCTTTATCCTTTTTTTTTTGTTTTAGTTTTATATAGTTAATAAAATTATAGTATTAGTATGTAGATACATTCATTTCCCCAACATGACACATCACTTATTCTAGGGATCTTACAGCTGGCTGTTCATACATAAGATATGAGATGATTCGAGTATGATCAGAGAAAATGTTTTCAATAAGAGAACTATCCTATCCTCCAATCCCATATGCCTAAAGAACCTATAAAATTTAAAATTTAAGGATTCATGTGAAACGATCAAAATTTCATGAACCGATACGCAAAAAAGTTAGCAACCAAGGGACCCATAAAACGCAACTAATCTGAATCAAAATCATCTCAAAATCTTGGAATGATCTTCAACCATGAGCTTGTAATCCAATAGGAATGGTCATCATCTTCAACCATGATGGAAGGCGTAAATGTGCTTGGCCTAAAATGGGGCCAGTAATGAAGTAAGGTCATCAACTTCTCCTCATCCAATAAAATGCTGCTTTGAGGGGCGGAGAGACCCGAAACCGTCGAGAGGTCAACACCCACTCCTTTGGGGATTTTTTATACGTAGTGCACCACTTGTGAGAAGGTCCGAAATTTTCTTTATAATTTTTGCTCAAATTCTATTAATTTCAAATTAGTTCGACTACTTTTTAGTGATTCGAATTTAACTTATTCGAAATCAGAATAATTCAATCTAAAATCAACTTGATTTTTCTATTATATACTTCATGTCGTATCCATATATCAAACACGTGTTCAATTCTCGACATAAAGTTGGCTGCTCGACTCAAATCAAATAAAATTCAATCTAAATAAATAAAGGAGTTAACAAAGAGATCAAAATTTTACACGAAAATCCTTTAAAAAAAGCACTTCTTTTAATTAAGCAATGGAGCAAATCACAAGACTTTTGTTGAACATTCGTACCGACATTTTTACGGGCTCAAATTTGAAACTCAAACCAAACTTTTTCTAAGCTCAAATTCAAAACCCATTCTAAAAAATGCATGATTAAAATCCTTTTATTTGGGAGTGAAAACAATAACTCCTCCACAGGAAAAAAAGAAAAAGAATGACAATTTTGATAGACTACCTATCTTACAACAATCTTAATAAAAAATGCATTTAACAAAAAGAGCTCCAGGCTTTACAGAAACAACATAATAAAATATCCCATACATCTAAAAAATTCAGTACATTACTTTAATACTAAAGAAAAATGCACTGCAAACATCAATAGAGAACGCCAATATATTATCACCTGCACCGTAGGAAAATAATCATTTAGTTCTATTTTCATGTAGACATAAATATGATTTTCAAAAGCTCAAGAATCAGTATGTTCTCATGATCTAAAACATCATGCATTAAATCCCTTTTCATAAATTGGACTTAAAAAAAGATGAGTTTTAAACAATTATAAACTAGTAAGATGCAAACAGTGTAGTTTGGTTAAAATGCAATAAACTTAATTCTATAAATAAGTTCATGAATAAAAAGATAATATAAGCTGGGAACAAAAAAACACAATTATTATAATCTTATACAAAAGTTCCATTAAAAGTACACAATTAAGTCAAAATGGTTTTGACGAAATCTAAAATCAAAACAACATTTTCCTTCACAAATAATCAAACGTGTAATTCGCATAAGAGTAACCCCAAAATTTTCTAAAAATATTCCGATTTATAGTCTCTGCATAGAAAGCACAAAACAACAGAGACAGAGCTAGATCATAAAAAAGACTGGGAAGAAAGTATCAAAAATAACAGATCTTAAGGATTTTATTAGATTTACGTTTGAAAGGGAGAGCAGAAGTACTCAAATAATAGCCATTAGGTCTCTAACTTGCAAAAGTTATGAGAGCGCCATTCTAAGCCACAAGAGTGCTTGCAGTGGTAGATTCGCTGAAAAAGAAAAAAAAAATAATGTATAAACAGTCATTATCAACCAGTAAGTGCCTTAATATCCACAAAAATAAAAATGAAATTAAATCAGATATATTGTAGCATCAAAGCTTTACACAAAAGCATAGCAACATGAATATTGAAGCCTGAAACCCATTGGCTTTATAGGGCTTTTGATTCAATGTTATCATAATGTTATCTAATATTATTGGGAGAAAATAAATGCTTAGTTTGATGACATGTTTAAATAGTATTGAAAAAAGAACAAAAAATAAAATAAAATTGTTACTCTAAAATGACACATAGATGTCATCCAAAATCGAATGACATTTAGATGTCACCTCCACCACGAATAGATCATTGATGACAAAGAAGCAAGAGAAGTCAAAATACAGGAGGCGAGTATTTTATTTCATGATAGAGAAGCTGAAGGCTGTTAAATAAACCAATGCATTAAGGATGTATAATGGATGAGCTACAAAGATGAAAATAATTGCAACAATTCACAATAGTTCTTTATTACGATAGGACTAAAATCATTTGAGTCTTTATCTTTCCACTTTTGTGAAAAAGAAATTGACTAAGAATAATCTAGAAGAGATTGCATATCACATACTCCACAATTGTATTGTTTAAAACTAAAAAGAAGCACAAATCCTAACTGTCCAAATGGCATTTCATATGAACTAGACCAATCCTTTGAACCTGCGTACCTCTCAATCAATGGATGTCATCCTGAGCCACTATGAAGTACGATCACAACGCAAAGGACACAACACGATGTGATAATGCGACATAAGAATTTTCTAAAATATAAAATACAAACATATACGTCAAATAACATAATAATAAAAGTAACAATTTATACTTAAAGAATTATTCAAAAAATTAAAAAAAAAATTCATACTAAAGAAAATACATAAAAAAATAAAACAAAAGTTAATTTTTTGAGTATAAATAACTTATGAGTAGCAAAAAAGTGCCACAGGATCAAAATGAAAACTTGAGAAGAGACCTCATTGGCATTGAAGAGGATTGAGATTTAGGTCGTTTACTTTAAAAAAAGATTAAAAGAATAAGAGAAAATACAATTTTGCTTTCAAAGATAACCACCGCAAATATGCGACAATAAGTGACAATTCGTCAACGTTGAGGAGAAAAGACAAACGCAAAACTAGAGTTTCAAATTTTTTGCAATTTGTTTACTTTCATAAGGCTTGAGGACAACGAAGAAAGAAGATATTTGATTTAACTTTGTTAGTTTAAGATTTTGTCTTATATTAAGTAAAATTTTAATAATAATAATAATAAATTTAATTTTATTACATAAAATCTTAACAATAATAAAAAAATTAAATATTAATAAAAAATAAAGAGACCGTAAAAGTGTCGATAGATTTTGTCTTATAGTTAGTATCAATAAAAAATATAATATTAAGTAATAAATTTAATATTAATATTTAATGTATCCAACTATGCCCTATAGGTATCCCAAAAGAATTTGAGTTCTCAGAATTATCCTGGAAAGTCTCAAAACTATCAAAGAGTCTCAGAAATGTTCTGAAAGTGCCTCAAAAGTACCCTAAAGTATGTTGAATTATCATCGTGTGTTAATAAATGTTCTTTAATTTTTTAAATATTATTTCATTAAAATACACAACATAGCATATCTGACATGGTGTCCCCTATGTCCATGTCTCAAAGTATGTCGGACATGGACATAGTGTAGTTCGTAGATGTGCCCGTGCTTCATAGTCGAGCCACCATCTTCAGTCTTTTGAAAAGCACATAAATATCTGTGGATCAGCCAACATCAGTCATGTACTAAGTGGAAATCAACCAAGGTTCAATCAAGCCCATGACTCCTATGATTCATGCCTAATGATGAATAATAAAAGACATTATCCACCAAGATAGCCTCATGTGACATATCCATTCAAGGGTGTTCCAACACTTGAACAATTCAAATTATCCAACCATAAAAGCGCCATCCACTTCATAACTCCAACGATATTTCCCATCACCTTCAGATATCTAACCAGCAACTGCTCTTATTCCTCAATAAATCACGATAACACAACATTCTACTAGCTATGCATTGAATGGATACTAACTGAAAGTTTGCACATCTACCTGCAATCTCCTGCCAGCTTCATCATTGCCTTCAACTATAAATAAGGGATCTCCACTCCTAGAGGAAAATAGAATTTAACAAAAAATTTGATATATCCAAAGCGTGTCCTAGCCATTTTCTTGAGGCAGATTTCTTCACCTTGTAAACCATTCCTTGTAGTCGCATTTGACAACCTTACATGATTAGTGGAATCATTTGGGCATGACCACCCGTGGACATAGGAGGATCCTTTCTAAACTATGTAAATCTCATGTTCCTTTTCAGTTTTGCCCTTTTAATTCTCTTCTCTTGCATGCCTTGCAAAACAGAATCTTCAATAAGCAAGATCCTCTGTTGATCTTTTCGAAACTCAACTCTCCATCAACAAGTATAATCCCAATATACAGGATTTGTGATTGCAAAAATTAAAATCTAGGATGAAGAAGCAAACTGATACAATTTAATGGTGAAGAGAAAATAGGTTTTATGTTCTTGAAATAAATGACATGTGACATTAGAAGAAATAGTGCTATTTTGAAAGAATTTCACATACCTTGGATCTACTATCCACAATAGTAGTAATACAATAGAGAATACAAATCACAAAATCAAAGAAATGTGATTAAATTGGACGAGTGTGAGAGGAGTGTTATGGGATAATAAAATTCCTATAATGTTATTCGACTAGCCAGGATGAATTAAATGGAAGAATACATCTAGTATTTTGTGTAATAGAAAAATCCTACTCAAACTTAAAAATATATTTTATAGAACGGTAATAAAATTAGTAATGTAATATGGTGCTGAATGCTGATCTACAGAGCAAAAACAAGTGAACAAAATAAGTATAGTAAAAATGAGGACGCTAAGGTGAATGAGTGAGTATATATAAAAGGATAAGATGAGAAACGATTATATCCATAAAAAAATTGGAGTAGCATTAATTGACAATAAACTCAAATAAAGTTAGCCACATGGTTTAGACATATATATCATACACCGATTGAAGTTTTAGTAAGAAGAGTTAAGTTATTGAATTTTGCTCATGTAAAAAGAGAAAGGGGAAGACTAAAAAAGACATAGCAAGAAATAATAAAAAATAACCTTATATACTTAAAGCTGAATGACAAACTTTTATTTAATAGATTGTAATGGAAAAATGCATGTAGCCAACTCCATCTAGTGAGATAAACGCTTGGTTGTTGTTCTCGTAATGTTATCTAACTAGCTATGCTATATGTGGATAAGTACTAGGCAATTAAAGTGATAATACATCCATAAGACCAATGATCATACCAAGGAGAGGATAGGTGTGGAACCTATAAAGAATAAAATGAGGATGAACACATAATGTGGTTCAACTATGTTCACCATCAACTAATTGACACTTATACATAAATGTGTAGGGATTTAAGTCGCATGTAAGAAAAGCAAAGTTGGCTTGAAAAATAATTATTACATATGACCGTGACTCACTTGTCCGAACAGTTAACATTGATTTAAGCTAAATGGAGAAGAGAAACCCATGAAATCGACCCCAATAAATTTCGCAATATAAGGCTCTTCATTTGTTTTAGTTCTTTGATACCACGCTCCTTTTAATGAGATGCGCAGCTTGAAACCATGGAAGGTCTCACTTGTTCAAGAATTTCAATAAAAAAGCACAATTAAGATTTTTTTGGTCATCTTTCAGCACCATTGTGCCTAAAATAGCAAATTTTCTCCTAATCTTACTGTATAGCTAATACAAAAATTGCACATTTGTATGACAAATTATAAAAAACATACACCATAGTAGACATGTATTTAGATAAAATAAGATGAGCCAAAAGTATGACATGTCCCCACGTTCAAGAACAATTTACTATTATTACACTTGGTAGACTGGGTCTAGAAGGGACACCCAACATAATCTCACAGGCTTCTTAGTAACTAGCAATTAGAGCACTACTTCCAGTACAATATTACTGCTCCACTATCTCCATATTGTCCTAGCAATTACAAAAGAATAGTTCCTTTATTGCCTCTAGCTAGGACTACGGTGGCCTATAAATATGACCCTTCCACCATGTAGAGAGAGGAAGGACAGCCGACGACAGAGAAAAGATATCTTCTTCTTATTATTCTTATTATTATTATTCTTATTCTTATTATTCTTATTCTTCTTCTTTCTGTATGAGAGAGAGAGGTTCTATAATTCACCACCGGCAAACTCATTTCTTTATACTAGTGGAATTTTTGGGTTAATCAGTGAAAATAGCAGGACCTCTCCAACCTGCTATAAATTTGTGTCTCACTTCCTCTCTTATTTTCTTCCTACTTTACTAACCCCTTGCTAGAGCACACAGCAATTTCCAGTTTTCTTTGAACTCCTCTTTGAAGACGATTATCCCTGGGCTTGAAAAGTAATTTTTGTGCTACTTTTGAGTTTTAAATGAAAGTAGAAAGCCTGGGGATTTAATCAGTAATATTTGGGGGTGACATAGGTAAATTCCCCAAAAAATAAATGCTCAGCATAAACAAAACATATGCATCAAGCCAATCACACATGATAATAAGCCTGCTACGTAATTACAAGCAAAAATGGGATGGGCTATGGCACTCACTATTTCCAGACTGGATGAAGCTTCTTGGTCCTCTTGTAGTAGCGAGCAAGGCGGTGAATCCTGCTCTCAACAAGAATCAACCTAAACTTGGAGTCTTTGTCCTTCCTGTTTCTCTCTAAATGCTTCCGAATCGCCACAGCCTTCTTGATCAGATGGTAAAGATCCTCCGGAATCTCCGGAGCAAGCCCTAGTTCAGGCAAACAAGTTTCAACCTAAAATGATACAATTAACAAAAAATTTTCTTCCTGACACTACAGCTGATCTCACCGTGAGCCTTAAGAATGCGAAGAATCTTGCTTCCTGTAACGCTCTTCACCTGGGCAATACCGTGTGAATCACGGAGGATGACACCGATCTGCGACGGCGTCAAACCCTTCTTCGCGAACTTGAAGATGTTATCCTCCACCTGCATTATCCGGCAACCGCTTAAGACGAGAAGCTGATCGAATTAGTAGCAAAAGTTCGACATATAACTCACGTCATGGGAAGAGATCTTGAGCCAACTCGGTGGAGTCCTCTTATACGGCAGAGCCGACGAAGAAATTCCCTTTCTACAGGTAATTCAGTCAAGAAAGAGCGGAAACAAAAAAAGCAAGGGAAAGAAATCCGGAGAAGAGAGGAAGGGAAGGAGTAGTACCCGCGGCTGTGCATCCGGCCCATGGTTGCTCCGGCAGTGCTGAACGACGGTGATAGCGGCGGCGGTTGCTGTTGCGTTGGCGGACGGGCTTTTGCAGCACTCCGATCTCGCAAACCCTAGCTTCCACGTGCGGCCTTGCGGGTTATAAAACCATGGGCGAACCATACACGTGTTAATTTAATTTAAATTACTTTTTTAAAGAAAAAATAATATATTTTAAATAATTTAAATAAATAAGGAGCAATATCTAAAATTTAATATTTTAGTTTATTTATACATACATGGCAAATTTAAACATACTATAAAATATATACAATACTTTATTTAAAAAAAAATAGATATAATATTAATTCAACTTCCACAAAATAACACAATAATCATATTTCTTAAAACATCAATTCATTCTTTTTTTTTCATTTATAATTATATATATATATATAGCACAATGATACATTTGGATTGAAATAAACAGAATTATCTAATATAAAATACATCCTAATCTATTGAATAATCAATTAAATTAAAGTGATATTTACTTTAATATTATTTTGATATTATATTACTTTTAAAAATAATTATTTAATTTAATAATATATGTAAATAACTTACTAAAAAATTATAAAATTATCAAATCCACTGTTAAGATTATGAAATATTATTAAATATCACAATTTTTTAACGCCATAATTTAAACTTAAAAAACTTTTTGATATTCAGACAAATTATTTTCCCATTAAATTAAAACCTTAAAAATTTAGCTTAATGTTTCTGAATAAATTATTTAGGATTTTTGTTGCAGGTAATTGATATATGTTGGTAATTTAAATTGGTGATATCAACATCAATTTTGTAAGAAAGAATTAAGTATTGTGCGTTTTTTATTTACCCAGATTAACTTTTTAATTTGAAATAAAATTAATCTGATTTTAATATTAAATTAATAATATTTCAAATACTATTGAAATTTTAATATTAAAATCATTTTTATTTAATATTTTACATAAATTTTAAAATAAAAAAATTAATTTTATTTTATATTTTATGTACCATAAAATATAACTAACTTTATTATAATTATTTATAAATCTCAAAATAAAAAAACTACAATAAAAATTATCATTTATTTTTATTAAAAATAACTTCATACTGTCTAAATAAATAGATGTTAATAAATTAATTAATAAATCAAACGAAAAAATAAGCTAAAACCTATTTGGTAAGTGCTAAATTTAAGATAAAATAAAATTTTATTAATATTTTAAATTTATCACAAATTTCAATAATTTTATTTCACATCCAACTCAAATTTCAACTTTAAAATCAACTTTATTTCACATCTTACACACCTCATAATATTAAATAAATTTTTTTCTCATCAATTCTATAAAATAATTTATTTTCTCTTTTTTTACCATTTTTTAGATATCCAAACAAGGCCTTAAAGCACAAAATCCTAAAGTGCTAACTGTGTGACTGTAGGTTGCAAGAACCATACGACTTATATCCTTTTGCTAGTTTTTGACGGGTAAATGAAAGACGAATATTTTTGACAAAATATGCATACTTTTTGTAATATATATATATACATTAACGTAGCAACAACACAAGCTGCCAGCAATTCATCGAGTAGATTCGTTCATTTACAACACCAAAATCATAATGTTTTCGATTTAAATCGAATAGCTTTTCGAAAACATGGAATTCTCTTTGCAGCATAAATACATGCAGTAATAGTTTCTCCTAGACATAGAATTATGAAGCCTCTGCCGCGCTCTGCTGATATTGCAGTAGAGACCATTCTGCTGGCCACCATTGGGGCCTGAAAGGCTTGACCTTCACATCACTGCTCTCTTTCAAGCACAGGGTTGATGGCTGCTTTAAAGCTTCTTCGAGTTTTAGTAGTCCCATTCCATGGAATCCGAGAGCAGCAATCACAATTCCAACCTTCTTGTTCGTAGCAGAATCCACAACTTCGGAGTGCAGAGATACGACTTGCTCTATTTCTGTCGAAAATATTCACGAAAGGAGAACAAGTTATAGCGTCAAATACAGTATTTGCTTGCCTCTTGAGATGAATATTACCTTGTCCATTATTGTCTGTGAATTTGAAAGGAAGCAAGCGTTTTCTAATAACACCGCGGTGATGTGTTCGAGCAATCAGTTCTTGGCCGACATAGCATCCCTTGTCAAAAGAGATGGCATTCAACCCTTCAAGGTTGTGCTCGAGAGGTATAGCTTCACCTGCTTGAATAATCAGAAAAATAAGCATCGGTGATAGGATTTTATGGCACACAATCTTTCACTAACTGCCACAAAGGGGACAAGATGAGAAAATAATCGATCTTTTTGAATAATCAATCAAAATATTATAAAATGAGAAATATAAAGAAAGTAAAGCACAAATATTTTAAGGGTTACATGTCAACCCTAATGAAGAGCTTTACTCATTTAAACTCCAGAATTACATTTTTACTGATGCATCCTGTACTTTAATTATATAATTACACCCCTCCATATTGATGAAGGGCTAGATCATCCTATATTTCAACGAGATTTCTATAAACTTATGCCTTCTGAACCACCTAGTAAACTCATTAATGTGCGAAAGGCGAAACACTAAACCCCGGAATTGGCAAACAAACCGAGAGGTACACAATAACTCATAAATAATCCTTCTTTATACTAGAATCTTGTACTACTAAGAAGGGACAAGATGAAACACTTCACAGATTATAATATAAAAACAGCCTATCAAGGTTGTCACCAGCTAGACAACTAGCTGATTTCAAATAATGGTTCGATTTCTTTTCCTAGAACCTAAATGCTAGTAGAGCATTAGCTTTTGTGTTATTCCTTTTCGGCAATACAAAGACTTGATAAGAGACCTAATCTTCTAGATAACCAACTGCCTGCCCTAATGAACTCCCTTGCTGGTTTTCATTACCTAACTTCACTGGTGACTGTTGATCGCTAGGAGTGCTCTTGCTATGACTTTGACACAAGTCGCCCTTCTCAGCAAAGGATTCTCTCAATGACAACAAAGATTCTTTCAATGAAAACAATCAAAGCAATAGCAGCAGTAACTCTATGGTGGGGACACAGATCAGCATCGAATTGGATGGCTAGGATGACGTCATGTGCTGAATCAAAATTCAAATTCAAATTAATTAGAGCTATTAGAGATTTCTATATTAGCTTTATTTAACTTTGATTTGATTTGATTCAGAGCATATCTGGAAGATTTGAAAACTCACCAAATTTGGAGCTGATTTTATTTTATTGTAATAGAATTAGTACCATATTTGCTTTTATTTATTTGGTATTTTTTTTTCTGCATTTAATATTGTATTTTCAAATTTCTACATGGGATCTCTCTATATAAAGAGGTCGCCTTGCATTGTAAAAGATAGAGTATTGTGATGAATGAAATTATGTTTGAGTTTTCTCAGAGCCTAGATCCGGGTTAAGGGGTAGATATTCTGGTAAAGAAAAGGGTAGGGTTAGCCTTTGGTGAGAATCCTCAAATTAGCCTAGTTATCCACCTTTCAAAAAAAAAAAAATCTTCGAAGCTCTCTCCACTCGCAGCACCTCGCAGTTCCGCCAGACTCGTCCGACGCCGCTGCCGCTCCGATCGCGAAGTTTCGTTCCCTCGTCTAGCTCGGCCGCCCCTCG
>JAEMOT010003109.1:62295-82648 GCA_019297695.1 Apostasia ramifera | reverse complement strand
CTCAATTAAGCCGATTATTTAATTTCTACATAAATTATTCGCTTGACTTGAATTATTTATTTGACTCTAATTATGTGACTCGATAATTCCTTGTGTGTTAATTACTGTTGGATGTAACGGTAAGACGTCTGTCCTAAATTCCTGAACCTCGGATCTGATTTATTGAATTTAAATTGACGCCCTAATCTAAATTGATAAATTCTTATTTATCATACGATCCAATTTAATTTTAATTTTAAAATATCTTAATTTGCGGGATTCAAAAATCTTATTTATCATATAATTTATCTAAAAAATATTTTTCTCTTAATTAAAATAATTTACTAATTGATTTTGCTGAATATAAATATAAATTATCATTGGCACCGTTTTCCATTCCGCATCACTCTAATAATACCCTTTGTGGGATCTGGCCAAAATGGTCGACCCATCGTATCTAGGAAAATTGAAAATTTTTCTTTTAAGTAGGGTTTCGCTGCTGTTCTCTTCTCTCATTATGAGAAATTCAACAATTAGTATTATATAGAAATTGATGAATTGAATAAAGAATATTATCCTCCCAAAATTTAATCTCTTTCTTTCTCTCTCTTATTCCTCTTATTCTTTTCTTGGTTCTTCGCCACCCTACTTCTTACCCATCTTTCTCTTTTTCTCCTTCCACTTCTTTTCCTCCTCTTCTTCCTCTTTCTTTACTTCTCTTCCCTTTCCATTCCCTGTTTTACATCAAATAATTTGTGCATCACTGTTCAGATAAAGATTAATAATGACACTACTTTTGATCTTCAAAACTCTTAAAATAATGCAGATATGTCTTCTTGTGCTTCATTTATCAAACGGATAGCAATTTAATCACAAAAACTATAGCTGCACTTTAACAACACTCAAATTACTGAAAGGTAACTGTGTGGACGAATCTAAGAGAGCTGAGAAGTAACTATGCGGACGCATCTAAGAGAGCACAATGCTTCCAACTTTGCTCTATTTCAGCTTGGAAATCACCATAAGCAAAAGCTTTGACCAAATTAATCAAGTTTACATCAGTTACTATTAATAGTTACTACTGATTCTGCCCTACCATCATCCCCATAAGCATTGTTCAACTATTAATGATTGGCACACAGATCAAATGTGACAACAACTAATGATTGTAGCCTTCACTTTTTTTTTTTTGGAAAACATGATTATAGCCTTTTCTGAACACATCAAATACCTTTTGCGATTTCAGTTGATCCTTCAGGAATTCCTCTCTCTAATCTCCATAGAAGGTAATGCTGCTCATCTGCCTCTTTGTCAGCCTCAACAAGTGGTGCTATACGAAGAAGAAAAACAAAATACCATAAATGAATAATAGCATATCGAGCAAGTAACATCTAATAACCATGTAAATTTTCTTAGATGCAAAAGTCTTACGAACTGTGTTGGATGGAAAGATTCCCCTAAAACCTAAGCATACCAGCCTAGGATCTCTGTGCCAATGCCAACCAAGATCATTTCCATGCGCAGAAGACATGCTAGTACTATCCATGCCCCCTCCCCAACCAACTGATGCCGCCTCTGGCTCCTGAACTGGTATATTTTCAGAAAGGTTTCCTCCAAATCGTTGCCAACAAGAGAAATCTTCCGTCACGTTCTCAATATCAACTTTGGATCTTAATTTGTATCTACAAAAATCAGCAAGGAACTATACAAGTTATGTCACAATATCAAAACTCTCTAAAAGGACGTTGGGTTCCCTTTTCATAAAAGGAATTACACATAAATCAACTTACCATAACGTTCCTATTCACCATATTTCGAATATCAAACAAGAGTAGGTTTGTTCGCTTTAATTCCTTTTTCTTATAACTTTATGCTTTTAAAATATAATGTGTCATCTAGTCCAAAAGAATGACCCTACATAAATCAGCTCACTGTAACCCTCCTATTTACCATATTTCGAATTTCAAACATGAGCAGGTTAGTTTGCTTTAACTCCTTTTTGTTACAACTTTATGCTTGTAAAATCTAATAAGTGTCATCCAGTTCAAAAGAATATATAATAAGAAGTTCAAATACCAAAGTAATAAATAGAGGCGGGCATTGTTGAGATATTTGAATGCAGAGTCTGAAATGAAAAAGACAAGCACATTATATCAAAATCCATAATAAACTTGCTATTTAACAACATTCAAATAAAGGCTTGGAAGCTAGAAAGAAAGAATTAATGACACTTATAAGCCTCTACCAGGTCCAAGATTTCATCATATTGTATAAAAACACTTGAAGAACTACGCACAAACAAAAGATATAGCTTTAATCTTGCATATTTATTCATGGAGGAACATATAAACTACTTGGAGCAGATATGTTTATGATGAAGGGACGGAAATAAATTTGCCCAAGTATTGCATTATAAAACATTAAAAAGAACTAAACAGGAAATTGACAATAATTTTGGAAAGTAACATCAAATTGCATTTTCAATAGGGAATAGGGAAAAGCGAGATAATATCCAGGATCTACGATAACTATCATAAATTTGTTCAACTTCGAATTCTCAAGATGGAGAAGTATTTGTTCCAAAACAGTTGATCGACCAAAACAAACCTCTTTCGAGCCAAAATGCACTAGTCTAGATGAGCAAGCTGCCAAGTGCCAACTACATATCAGCAGCTCCCTTGTGAATTATTATTGAGGAAAACAAGCACATAAACACGATCTGATCAAAAAGCAGAAACTAAGCTAGAGAAAGGTCCTGAACAAACATTATGCCTTTCACCCACAAGTTATTCAATTGTTTCCTATAATGCCTGCACAAATATGGTTTTCTTGTAATAGAAAATCATAGAAAATTATGGATTATAAACCATTTTGTGGTATCTAATTAGCTTTCTCCTACACCCAATAGGAACTTTAGCTTCTCCTACATTTGCATATTGGAATCACTTAAAAAATCCTCCAAATATACAGGACAGAATTATAGCAACAGAAGGAGGTAGCTAAGTTTAGCCTTTGTTTGGTTAGGGCCCAAAAAGTCCCAAAATCCTCTCAAAAACACTTACACTAATATTTTATATTTAATTAACAGCATACACAAATTTAAATATTAAAAATTAATTTTATTTCACATCAAATATAATTCTCAGTAATATAATAAACTTTATTTCACATCCCACAAATCTTTCATTAAAAATTTAATTTTATTTCACATCCAATATAATTTTCAATAATATAATAAACTTTATTTCATAACACTAAAATAATTTTCTCTCTCTATCCCACAAAACCTTAAATTATCCCTCAAAATATACTCCAACCAAACAATTAGAAACATAAAAGTTTTTTAAAAAATTAACTGACTACATTAATAGCAGAAGTAGCTCCATGAAAAAAACAAAAAAGCAGAAGTAGCAACAACAAAAATAAAGATGAAGAGGAAAGCTATCCATAACAAAAGCAGAAGCTAAAGAATTCTGCTAGACATCTTTGATTATAATTCCACGAGGGGAAAACTGAAAATTCATTTCACATGTAGATTCACTAAAGTTCGATAGAAAGAACAGATGGACTTCAATCACTTTATGACTTCCCAAATCCAATGCTATATATAAAAATGCAGCTTTCCAACAAAAAGGAACAGAGAACTGAAGCGAAAAGCATACTTGCTGAAGGTATCCAGAATCTCATCCAAGAAATTAGCATCCACATCCGCCATTAAAGAAAGGGTTTCCTCCGGTTCCCGCGGTCCCGGACCACTACCAGTCCGATTGAGTTTCCGATCCGGCCGTGGCGCCCTGTAAAGAAAGAGATCGTACAGGAAGCGCCCCTGAGGAGTGAGCAACGTCGCGTATCTTGGCGGAGGAGAGTGCTGCGGCACATTCAAAGTCGGCACGTACGAGGAAGAAGACAAGTCCCGTTCGCCCCCATCGCCTACGCTTCCGGCGGCGAGAGGGCGGACGTCGTTGCTCAGAAGACCCTGCAGGAATTTGACGGTGTCGGGTCCCCGGAATCGGATGACGGAGCGGGAAGAGAGGCGGCAGGCGAGGGAGCCGGCCTGATCGAGCGGGATATCAAACTCCCGCGAGAAGAGCCTCGCTGAGTTGAAGCGCGCGCCGCCTCTCCCGACGAGAAATCGGCCGCAGAGGTGAGAAGAGAAGGGAAAAAGAGTCATCTTGCCTTCGGCCTGTCCACCGTTTTCTATGAGGACGGTAAATTTGTACCGTGTCAATATAAGTAATTTAGACAAATGTTCGTGGCATTTGTAAACTGATAGCGCCACTCGGCTGACACGTGGCAACAGATGGAGTACACGTGTCCTCCCAGATTAGGGGAAATTGTAATTTGGTACTAAATTAATACTTAAATAAGAAATATCCTTTAAAAAGAAAAAAAATTTACAGATAGGCCTCTGTCGCTCCCACGACGTAACCCTCGCTGAGTCGCTCCTAACGCTTTCGCTGAAGCTGGCTACCGCATCGCTACTATTGGCTATGCATTCCGCCTGCTTTGCCATCTTCGTTCGCTGTCGTCAATCTTTGGCCCAATTCAATATTTTAATTTTCTTTTCTCTTATTCCCGCGGTTGAAAACTTTAGGCTCATTGTAAGGGTTTACTGTTTTTTTTTAATTAGCGTATAGCATTAGTGTAAAGCGTGTTGTGGGATTTCATCATATGAGACAAAAATGGAGAAAATTTTAGAGTAAAACCCAAGTTCGTAAAGCCTCGATGGGAAAGAAGTTTAAGTATAGAAACCTCATTCTTGTCATAATCAACATATGAGATGCTTAGATAACTCAGAATTGAAAAGTAATAGATAATAATTTAGGAATATTTTTATATTCTTACATACCATCTCACGTGTAAGTTTTTTTTTGGTTGCTTTGTAGCATGGATTCAATATTACAGGAGAAAATTGGAGTTACTAAGGTTCAAACTTGAGACCTCTAGCTTCAATATTATGTTAAGCCTCTAGTTATCAACTGACATAAAAGTTTAAGGTAATAAATAATGACGTCATGAATATTTTTATATTCTTAAATATTATAATCGTTCGCTTAATCCTCGAGAAAACATTCCTTAAATTGATTTAGGCAAGTGCATTTAGAAGGTTAAAGAATTAGAGCTACTTATGGGGTAACGACTACATCAATGCTTGCTAGAACTGTCTAAAGTACTGTAGTAGCATAGAAAACAATATAGGGGGTGTTCTTGGTATGTCACCGAAGAATTTTATTCTATTATAAAAGGCCACTTAGAGCTCCTGTTGACGAATGCTATTATCAGAATCATTATTGAGAAGTGAGTTACTATGTGAGATACACGGACTACTCCAATAATCCATCATTAGCAGTAAAGGCCAGTGAAAGGACTTTAGATACATGCCACTGAGAGTTTTTTTAAATTATCAACATAAGTTCATACATTTATTCATAGATTTATTCTGTATCTAACTGTTATTTATTAAAAAAAAAGCATGTTACTCTTCAAAATTATATTTATATAGTAATTACTATTTAAATTTTATTTACATTGATAATCTTAAATGAAACATAAATATCACCCAACTTAACTTTAGATAGTAAGTCAATGTCAGCCTAATAGCATCACATGACACCCACGTTAGCTAACCGCCACTATCGTTCTGCTGCTATCACCCTATTGGACACCATTGCTAACCGGCTATTATTAGACACTATGTTGTTGTAATCCAACTATAACTGGTCACGATATATCAACTAATGCTAACAAACACATTATCGGCCATGTCATCCACTATATACCATCGCAGCATCATTGTCATCGTCGACTACCACCATGGCTGTTTGGTTACACTAATCAGGGCTAAATTACGATAATATTGGTAGAATATAATTTCTGTAATAGTGAACATTGCGAGATAACATATACTTAAATATCTTGAAGAATAATTAATATGTAAATACAATCTCTAATTTGTATGTAATGAATTCATTCTTTTATATTTTTTCGTATTTAAAATTGTAGTTAGGCGAGCGATTTCGTTTTAACAAAAAGACATGCACAATTTTTCCCCAAACAGGGATTTAACAGTAATTATTTGTTTATTTTTTATTTTTTATTTTTAATTCCTAAACTTCTTTAAATTAAAAACAAAACCTTCCCAAAATCTATTCAATATTTTGTACATCGTATGTATGTCTAATCGAAGAGTATACACAACTCAGATATTATAATGATAAAAAAAGACAGATATTATAAAGTATTAAAATAATTAATATCAAAACAATATTAAAATAATTACGTATATAATTTCAAATTGTTTTTATTATTTGTTTACACCGAAAAAATAAATATCTCACCCCCATCACGAATGAGTAATTATAATTTAATTTTAAGAATAAAAAACAATTATAATTTTCTTTAAGATTAAAAAATACAGCATAAGACTGAAAATTTGTCTTTTACTTTTTATTTAAAGATGAATTGTAATTATTCATTAAAATAAGATGAACTTTAATTATTCATTTTTGGATGCTAAACGAATAATTATAATTTTATTTAGGGGTAATTCCAGGCCCCAGAGATTTACTCGACTTGCCATATAAGTTCACAATTTTGAAAATATGCCAGACAGGTCAGCAAAACTTGTTGTATAGGTCATTATGGTCCTTAATATTTACAAAAAACTTCCAATAAGGTCCAATTAAACAGTTTCCGTTAAGTATTCCGTTCAATCAAAATTTTAATTAAAAAATTATATTTTTTTTTAATGTGAAATTACAATTGTACCCTCTCACCCTCACATGTGCGAACACCGGCAGCCTCCTGCCCAAGCTCCGGTGACGCTGCGGCGCCTAGGGGTGGCAATATATGACCCGACCCGAACCCAACCCGCAAATTTTGGGTTTGGGTCACGAATTTTGACCCATTTATTAAACAGGTCGGGTTCGGGTTGGGCATAATTAGGTCAGATAGGGTTCGGGTTGGGCATTTATTAAAAAATACCCTATAAACGGATCGGGTTGGGTCGACCCGCCAACCCGATTAATTTATTAATCGGGTCGGGTTCGGGTCATGAATTTTGACCCATTTAATAAATGGGCCAGGTTCGAGTTGAAGCTATTTGGGTTGGGTCGGGTTCGGGTCGAACCCGAACCCGACCCGCTAACCCATTTTGCCACCCCTAACAGCGCCCTACGCGCCAGCGCCGGCGCTCGGGCAGGAGTTCAAAAAAATTCATATCGCAGGAGTTCAAAAAAATTTTAACATAAGATTTTTATTGTTGATTTTAACATAAAATTCAAATATATAAAATAAAATTTTTTAGTAAAATAAAAATATAATTTAAAAATAAAATAAAAAAATTTAATAATTTTATTGTCAATAGGAAAAAAATAAAAATAAAATCAAAAATTATTTTTAAAAAAATTTGAAAATTCTTCATGTAAATTAGAAAAAAAATTAGAAATATATCTGCTTAGGAGAAGTAGTCCGTGGCACGGGCGACTTCTAATTCTTGTCTTAACGGTAGTGCAGATTTATCTTACTCATTATATTATTATTTTTTAAATTATATTTAATTAATTATATTTATTTTAAAACAATCATCCTAGGGATGACAAAAGTAACTACCGTAAAATATATAGAAAATTACATCCTTATATCGAAAACTTAGGTTAATTACATTTTATTTATAATATAATAACTAATAGGGTTCTGTTTGCAAAATGAAAATTATGAATCTGATGACTATTTTGCAAGTAAAATCTAGATTATATTTTTGGTACATATACATAACCCCTTAACCGCTTAGCAAACTCAATGCAACCTATCACTGACCGGAGTGATTTTCGAAAGAAAATATTCGCCAGCAGTTTAGATATATATATTCAGTATGCTTATCTGCAACTAATGAGTCTGCGATGACAAACCCGAGAATTCTTGCGGCAGGTGTTCTCGAGGGCCTTCTTTTGAAACTAAATCGTAGTGACGAAAGAAAAGTAGATGCGTGAGTCAAATCAGCCCGCCGCTTATTTATCTTATAGTTATAAATATATGTTATTCGTAATATAATTCTAGGCTTAAAGTAACACGCATATTATTTAAATGAATTTAAGATCATAATTTTCATTACACAAACAACATCTAAATATTTTAGACAACTTAATTTAGATATTTTTTTATCGGCTATTTTAGATATTTTCAAAACATAATCCTAGACTTTCCGATCGCCGACATGGCATGACGAATTGAACCGGGCAAAGCTCTTGGCTAGGCTGAGCCAAGCCATAATTCCTTTACCCTCGGATAATTGATGAAACTACCACTTGAAGATAACATGCTCACAACTCTGAGAAGGGTGTTAGTCCTCGATCACTTGATACCTCCAGCAAATTCACGACCACATTTGGCTCTCCCAATTATCTCCTTAGCATCTGTAACTAATATCTTGGAATGAAACCGACTCCTCCTAGCTCAATCCATAGACATAGGAAAATCTCTCCTTGATTATTTTTTTCGGTCTTTTCTGCTCTCTACTTAGTTTTCTTTTATTCAGTACGGCTTGTTGCTTTGGACCGAATCTTCTCCCTCTCAGAATCCGACAAACCTACTTCAATCAAAGTCATTCCCTCATCAACATCTTTATAGCGCCCACATGTAGGATCAAAAATGGCCGAAAGCTCCTATAGAGTTGTCCGCTCATCAAAAGGTCAAGAACAAGCTGGGTTGCTAAGAACAATGAGCTTTGACGCTTGGTGCTCTACGCCAGCCACATCCTTACCGTAAGGCCAAGACGTGATACTCGATTCTTGATATGTAGGCCTAGAATTGATTATGGCAACCAAAAAGCTCCACTATACAATCCTCAGAGAATTTCTTCTCACGAAGATGACTCAATTCTCCATGTCACAGAACCATGAATTTGGGAGGAAGCTTCCTATAGAACAACAACTTAAAGTTACTGCCCGCGGTTTCTCTCCGACTTCCTCTAGTCATTGTAGCATTAAACGAACTTTTGCAGTACATAAGAGACCACATCAACTTAAAAAAAAAAACAGACATGACACGGGAACATGATACATAACAAAATAACATCGAAATTTTTCAAAACAGGACACAAACACGGCATGACATGTAAAATATAATAATAATAAATTAACAATTCATACTTAAAATAATACATAAAACATAAAATAAACTTAAATTTTAAAGTATAAACAACTTATGAGTAACACAAATCTCGTAGGATCAAAATAAAAATTTGAGGATAAATATCATTAGTATTGAAGAGATTTAAATTGTAAATTTACAATTCACTTTGTAAAGTGAGTGCAAAATAAGAAAAAAATGAAATATTACTTGTCAAGACAACCACTACGACTACGACAATAAGAGATAAAAGCTCGCAATGTTGAGGATGAGAGGAGAGCAGAAGTGAAGCCAGAGTTCCAAATATTTTGTAATTTGTTCTTTTTCATATGGCTCAAGTGCAGTAAGAGAAGAAAACATTTGATTTAATTTATTTAGCTTAAATTTTTGATTTGTATTAAGTAAAATTTTAATAATAATAATAATAATATTTTTAATTTTATTAGATAAAATTTTAATAATAAAAAAAAATTTAATATTAATAAAAGGAAAAAGAGGAAGCAAATATATTCATAAATTTTAGTCTTATATTTAATATTATTTAAAAAAATAATATTAATAAATAAATTTAACATTAATATTAAATATATCCAATTTTTCCTAAATATATCCCAGTGTCATGGAAGTGTCTCAGCAATGTCCTTCATTTCAGAAATATTTTGAAAATAACTTAGAAATGTTCTAAGATACCCAAAGTATTTTCACGTGTTCAAAAAGTATCCATTAATATTTTTAATGTTATTTTATTAGGACACGCCACGTGGCATGCCCAACACGATGTCCGTGCGTGTCCTTGCGTCTCGCATGTTCTCTCACGTGTTCGTGTGTTTGACACGAACAAAGTGTGATTTTTGAAATGTCCATGCTTCATGGCCTTAAAAACTTTGCATTTTTACTCATCTAGGTTTATAGCTTTGAAGTGATGATGAATACATGGCAAGAAGAATCCCAAGGAATCTTGAAATTGAAGCTAGCATAGTTTAAGAACTAAAGGATGGACTAGACTGAATCATTTAGATAGAATAGGCATCGAGCCCGAACGTGGTTTCACTGAAATTTTATGCTAGGGAAGATCAGATGTTGAATTTTTCTCTAAAACTGTGATCTGTTTGTTTGTAAGGTAAAATTTAACAAAGTTAAAATTAAATTTAGATAGAGATATTTTTTTATTAAAAATTATGAATAATGTGAAGTAAAGTTAGTTATTATGTTGAGGTGTGTGAGGGATGTGATATAAAGTCAGTTATTATGTTGAGATATGTGAGGAATGTGATATAAATTAATTATTATTTTAGTAATATGAATAAGATGTGAAATAAAGTTAATTTTTAATATTAAATTTTATATGTGATGTGATATACCTGGTTAAAATTAAACCAAGTTAATTTTAAACGGGTAAACAAATGGGTTAATAATAAACTACAATTTGCCCAAACTGAGTTCACTAAACAAATGGTCGGTACTAAGTTGGATTCCAACCCTCGATGGTAGGCCTCCAAAAGAAGAATTGAGATTTGAAGTGGAACAAGTGCAACCCATGGGGAGCGGTGCTCGAGTTGATTGAGAAGAAAATCTTGGCGACAAGTCTAGCAAGGCGTCAGGGATACATTTCCTGGGCTCATGCTCACATCATGATTCGAAAAATTAGGAGATTGACATGGAGGTGAACTAGTGAAGCCCCCGTTAAAATCGAGTGGGTGCTACGCCTTACCTTCATCTCCTCCAACAAAAAGGATGGATAAATCCGCCTGGCATCAACCTCACTATTGGGAGAACATTCCTGCTGAAGGGATTGGTAGATATTGTGACAAGAAAACAATCAGAAGTACAAAAAAGAATTTTTTACGTGAAAAATCGACTTAGTGGAAAAACCACTCCTCCTTTCGAGGAGGCTTCAAAGGTTTTTACTAATGTAGAAGCAATGAAATTACAGTCAGAGAGGAAATTGAGAACTTAAGGAAGAAAAGAAAAAAAAAGATCCACTTTTTCCTGTTACAATGCGATTTTTATACCCTAATCTAATCTGCGGGGTCACTTCAACGGAATAGGCTTCGTCTCTGGTGTCATACCAACAATACCTACTAGGCGGTCACGCCATGGCCACAGCTGCAAAGTGTACGAACGGTACTATCTTTAAAAGCGGTATGATCCTCTGTACCTCACATGTCGTCTGTCACTTCGACATGGTTCTTTCAGCTTGGTCTCTTCAACACTTGCTGTTCGGCGTGGTATCTTCCTTGTTCGCCGCTGAAGGCCCGTCTAGAAGCGGTGCGAATTCAGATGTAACAGGCCCCCCTGATAGTCGTGAGGCGCATTGATGCGCGTGCTTAGGCGCCACGTGAACTTCTGGAATCTATATAAATACCTGTGGAATGGCGGTTGGTGTTGTTGTTGACCTTAGAAGAAGAGCCAGTGTGACGATGTCCCTGTTCGAAGGTGTTGCTGGGTTCGTGCAGGACGATACTCCTGAGGCTGGACGTCCTTCTCAATCGGGCCAAACGCGCACGAGACGGCCTCCCGTCCGTGAGGAGGCCCCGAAGAGGCCTCGAATCCGTCTCTCCAACTCAGGGGGAGCCGCTGTCGACTTCGGGAGTTCGCGGGGAGCCGCGCGTGCAATGTCAAAGTCCCTCCAAAGCGGCGTTCGCATGATCTCCCTGGTGGATAGTACTGTCATCGTGGCAGACGACGTAGTGCAGCCGGTGGAAAAAGGCGCAGCGGCCCAGTCTTCCATTCCCCTAGCTATGGAGGTCCTTGATGTGCCGTCGCAGGACCGCAGCACCTTGGCCCCGGTCTCGTCTCCTCCAGCGCCCTCAGTTGGTCCGGAGACCTTGTCGGGGGCAGGTCAGAAGAGGCCCAGCTCTGGAAGTTCGAGCGCACAGTTCTTTGCGCGCAACATTTGTTCGCACCTCGACCAGGTCGAAAAGCGGGTAGCTAGCAGGGATCAAGTGGCGACACTCGAGCAAAGGACTGAGGTGCTCGAACAGAAGGTGGAGAAGGTGCTGACCCTTCTTCGCAAGCTAGAGCCGTCGGACGTGGAGGAAGCAATCGCCGAGTTAAAGTCGAAGTGCGCTCGCTGTGAGGGCGATCTGGAGGCTGCGGTGCTCGAAATCGAGGGACTAAAGAAGGAGAGGGCAGCTCTGGTGGCCCGAGTCGAAGAGCTGGAGGAAGAGAGCCGTCGTCGAAAGGAGTTTGCGCGAGTGGTTCAGGGACTTCTCGCGGAGCCGGAGTTTGGGCTTTCTCCTTAGAATGTTATCTTTTCTCTCTCTTCTTTTTTTTTGAATGGTAAATTGTAAAAGGGAAAGGATTTAATGAATTGCGCCTTTTTGGAATTCATGAAATTTGTGATGTGATCATTGGGAAAAAACGAGACGGCGCGCACGCCTAGCAGGTCTGGGCCCCTAGGATTAGACGATTAGGTATCGCCCTCGAGGAGTAGAAAAGTCGGGATATGAGATATAAAAAGACCCGCGACCCAACCATGGGTCTCTACTACTGTCATTCTCTCGGATTCACAATGGTTAAGATATCGCGGAGTCGAGCGAAGAAAATGTGGAATGATTACCACGCACTTCGGGATGAGCTCTGTGCCCTTCCTCCGCACACTTTCGAGGCGAAGGTGCAGCAGGTATGGGGGAGGAACCCAGAGGTTGGGCTGGAATATCCTTCGGCGGAAGCGACGTTCATGACCTTGCCGAAAGGGAAGATCGCGGTATGTCTCCATCACCTGCGCGGAGGGTTGTTCCTCCCCTTCTAGCCGGAGTTCGTGAACATCTTCAACCACTTCGGCATCGCCCCCATGCAGCTCCCGCCGAACGCGGTCACCATGATCTACCGCCTCATCAAGGAGCTGCGGCGCCGGCAGATCTCTTGGGACATCGACATCTTCAAGGCGGTCTTTCGGTGGGAGGTGAACCCTCGTCTGCATGGGTGCTTCATCTTGAAGGGTAAGTACTGCCAGGTGTTCAAGGTGAGGGACGCCGGGTTTGCGGACTGGTATAAAAGGTTTTTCTTCGCTGAGCCCTGCGAAGTGAGTTTTGTTGTTCCTCGGAGAGTCGACGAGGCGAGGTTTGTGGGGGATGGAGTCGGTTTTGAGGATCCATGTTTTCGAGTAGTGGACGAAATTCGAAAACGCGTGAACGATGCGGAGGACTACCTGCGCGAGCTTGAAGATGACGTGCGGGCTTATACGGGTAAGATTTCGGGGGTTGCCCCTTTCTTCTTTTCGGTTTTCATCCTGTACCCGTGCTTTGTCTTGTAGGCCAGTTAGAGCTCGAAGTGGGTTGGTTCCGTCTTCGGCAGATTGGGAGCAAGAAGGTTCCCCACGACCGACTGGGGCGCTCCCAACTGCCGGCAAAAAAGAGACGAGCAGTGTCTGGAGCGCCGGCGGGAGGGACCTCTTCGGCGGCGGCAGCCATCTCTGAAGAGGGTGAGGACGACCTGGTGTACATAAATGATGTGCAGGTCAACGACGATCCCGAAGAGCAGCGCGAGGGGCGTGAAGACTCGAGCGGTTCTGGAGCCAAAGGGCCGGCTTCTGCTAATCAGAGCGCTGAGGAGTCTGGGGATGGTGTTCGAGGTGACCCTCCGAGAGGCGTTCCCGAAGGGAGGTCTGACTCGGTGACCAGACTCGGTGCTCAGGCTGCCGATTTGCTAGGTGTGATAAAATGTTAAGTAGAGCTTGTTCGAAATTCACACTTCAATTTCCTAAGAAAAGATCATTCCCTTCATTTTCTCCAAAAAACTTGTCAAACCTTTTTGCACCAGTCTCCTTAAAAAGGATCATTTTGTAACTTTCAAAGGCATCCCTACCTAGCAAAAGTCCCAGCCTTTGATTTGTCATGGTTCTTTCTTGTCAATTGAAGCCCTAGTTTGCCCCTTTTGTTTCCATCAGGGCAGGTGCACAAGCATAGAACTCTCAACCTTTAAAAGGCAACTTTCTAAAAAAAGTGTCGACGACATGTTCGTTTGCCATTCACCTATGATTGATGGAGTCCAAATAAATGCATGCATTCTTACCCAACCCAAGCTAATATTTATAGCAAAACTTCCATATTATCCCAACTTCCCATGTGGCACAATGAACTGAATCAAATAAATCCGTAATGGATCAAACCATAGTCACTCAGGCCAAGCCAAGCCATATAACCTTTTGACCTCGAAAAATAGGTGAACCTTCCTCTCGAAGGTATCATGTCAACAACCCTAGGTAGGAGGGATAGTAATCCACAAAACCACTACGGGGTCCTATCGTCGATACCTACAGAGTAATACTCTATCAGCCGACAACTCATATGTGCATTTGTCCAAGTCAATATTTGATCATTGCCTTGCCCACCAAGTCAACACCACAAATTCCACAGTGTCAACTACACCCTCTATGAATGTGGCAAACGTTCCTAACATTTTCTCACTAGATGAAAAAATAAAGCCAGATCCTCCAATACTCTCTCCAACATTAGTTATTGATACAACACATAACGAAACCGACTCCTCTTGGTGGTCCATGTCTCCCTCAATGACTAATACATACAGATCTCCACAACTCTATAGAGGAATTTTCAAAAACTCACCCATCTATAACAATCCTTTTAGCATTACTTAGTGAAAGACTCCCTAACCTCAAATTACTTCACTGACACCATCCTATTCTAAATCCACACACAATTCTACCCTTGTAAGAAGAGCCCCCTCTCCCTTTGTACCCTCACATTATAATTGCTTTAAGCAAACCATACTTTTTAAACTTTGTAATCTTTTGGCACCAAAGTAATCATGAACACAAGAATTCTGGCCCATCCAACCTTCTCTTGCTCGAATTTTTTTTATTTTAACACAATTCATAACAGTGAATCAGATCTTCTCCGATGATTGTAATGGAGCACATTCCCTCATCAAGAATACACTTAAAAAAAAAAAATTCTAATCTACTGCTATTGCATAATTAACACCCAGAGCTTTCATGCATGCATGCATGTTCACAACATTGTTTGTGACAGTGCAATTGCTAAGGATTTGAACATATCCGAATTCGACCCATCTTAATATACAAGCTTCATGGGGACAACCCCATTCGACACAGTTTCACACAAACTTCATGCGAGCATGTTCACACAACATTTGAATCGTTCAAAATACTCAAATTGGTAATGAATTGCTAAGAATTTTAATAGCTATCAAGAGGTTATCAACCTGAATCCAACACAGCCACCCAACAGAACTTGGAAGTAATTCATATCAAAACAACCTGCTATGGTGTCAAGAGTCTTCTACACTACTTTAGCTGCAAAACCTGCTGCAGTCTGACAAGAGCTTAGAAAAGGGCACAACCAAGATGGATAAAATGCATGCTTATATACAGAAAAATAATTAAACATAGGGCAAATTTCACCCAGGTTCCTGAGTTTAAGGGTTATTATCACACAGGTCCACGTTTTTAAAATTATATCATCGGGGTCCCTAAATTTTCAAAAATTATCATCTGAGTCCTTTTTTATTTTTTTATTATTAAAAAATATCCAAACTCCNGATAATTTTGTATATTTTTTAATAATAAAAAAATAAAAAAAGAACCCAGATAATATTTTTGAAAACTTAGGAACCCCGATGATATAATTTTAAAAACATAGACCTGTGTGATAATAACCCTTAAACTCAGGGACCTGGGTGAAATTTGCCCTTAAACATATACTAAGATATATAAGATTTAGGATTCTTGTTTTAGTGTTTGGCACGAGGACCAAAATCAAGACCAAAATAGTACTAATTTAAAAAACAATAATAATAATAATAAATAAAAATATTTAATCGTTCTACACAAATTCTAATATAAAAAAATATTATTCTACTTCATATACTCAATAATTTTCAATAAAAATATCAATTTTATTTCACATCCTAGACCAAAATATTTTAATCTAAAATGTGAAATAAAATTACTATTTTTATTAAAAATTATAGAGTGTGAAATAAAATAATATTTTTTTATATTAAAATTTGTGTAAAATAATTTAAAAAATTTATTTATTATTATTATTGTTGTTTTTTAAACTAGTACCATTTTGGTCCTGGCTTTGGTCCTCGCGCCAAACAGGGCAAATAAATACACGATCACACTCACCTAATGCTGAAAATTAGTCTTACAGCATTGATGCAACTGATATAGGGACCTAAGCTTTAGCTGAACCAAATCTTTATATAATTGCATTGACTAAAGCATTATAAATGGAGATCAACGCACAGAAGGTCATTGACTACAATAAATCCTTCAGAAAACCAGCACAGAAAGCTAAACATTTCATAGTAAACTGACCACATAACTCCAATTCAAACATGAACAGGTGATCAATGGTGTTAAGAATCCTCCCCATATCCTTTGATCAATTGAACCTCCTAAATGATGGATTAGGCCGAGCTTGCGAGTAAGACCTCACTGACCTATGGGTCTGTGGCTGGAATTCCTGGCCACCAATTCTGTCAGCTGCCATGCTATGCGGTTGTGCGGAGGCCATGGAGGGTAGCGCCAATCTGTTGGAAGACTGCCCCTCGTTTCTGCGGCCTTGATTAGTACCTGAACCATCATTACACATAAAAATTATTCCATTGAAAATGAAAAGAAGAACTACAAGAAACAAGAGGGATTTAAAAACTTTAAAGTGAAAACCATCTACTATGATCCAATACAATGATCAGACAAGAGAGAAGTCCTAAAGTACGAAAGTTCAGCATGTAGCACTTGCTGAATGGACTGTATTGCCCATAACCTTCCAGCAGCAATATCCCGAACTGTGGCATATACCCACATAGTGTGAAAAATGGATCTTCATCCTTCCAAAGAGGGAATCTGCTCCTTTTATTAAGCCATTTCAGCTAGTGTGAGAAAGAATAATAGGAAACTGAAGATATGCAGCCCTGTTCTTGCATGGATTCATCTAGGTCTTTTGACACATGTAAGGTGCAAATAAGCCTGCGAAAATTGTGTTAGCACCAACTTCCAAGAAAGATGGTCGCGAACCTTTATGTGTGCCCAAACATCCAAGTCAAGTCGGAAGCGATAGTGCCATCAAATAGAAAAAGAACTAGATGTGGTTAAAACCAACTCGAATAATCGAAATGATCAACTCCCAACCTACGATGTGGTGTAGGAGAGCAAGATTTTAAAACCTAAGCGGGGTGTGGCGATTAAATGTCTGGGATCAAGTTCGGAGATCTCCTAAAACAACTTCGAAGAATCTACACAAATAACGCATCTGGGATTGAGTCCAAAATTCTCCCGAACAACTTCAATGAATGTACACTGATGAAGTGCTTGGAATCAAGTCCAGTCATCCCTCATAACAACTTCAATGAATGAATGCAGATGAAGCGTCTTGGAGAGATCCTCCAAAACAATGCTGACAAGTATATGCAAACAAATACAAGGTCCAAAAACGCCTTCCTGTGAAATGATGGTCAAGAATAACCACAAAAAGCAATTTTCAGATGGGTAGTTTAACGGGTAATGAGTTATTGATTACAGTATGTGATTACACAGATTTGTTGGATGATATGGGAAATAGAGAAGAAAGTTAAAATAAAAAACCATCTGCACTATTATATTCACACAAGTTACGGGATTTGGAATTTTCGTCTCATAATGACAATAATTTATCTAATCTCAAATTCCTATTTAGAATTTGTCCTATACCCAACCACAGATAGATTCTGAATTGACAAAACTATGAAGTAACAGCAAATTCAAAGATTTCAAGGGTGGGAAAAATTAACCAATTCACAAGGGCATGCCAAAACCAAACTCATAAAACAAACTGACAAACAAATCAAGCCAGTTATACAAAAATAAACAGATTAACATCAGGTAGAATAAGTTACTTAAATCAGCTACTAGTTTCATATCAGAACCAACCATATTACAATATAATTACAAAACAATTTATTAGAATTTTGCTATACAAGGGCCCTGTTTGGCACGAGGACCAAATCAGGACCAAAATGATACCAATTTAAAAAACAACCATAATAATAAATAATTTTTTTTAATCATTCTACACAAATTCTAATATAAAAAAATATATACTTTATTTCACATCCTAGACCAAAATATTCGAATCGAGTATTTTAGTCTAGGATGTAAAATAAAGTTAATTTTTTTATTGAAAATTATTAAGGATGTGAAGTAAAATAATATTTTTTCATATTAGAATTTGTGAAGAATGATTAAAAAAATTTATTTATTATTATTATTGTTGTTTTTTAAATTAGTATCATTTTGGTCCTGATTTAGTCCTCGCGCCAAACAGGGCTAAGCCCCTTGTCTTCCAAAGGCTTTCCCTACTGTTATTATTCTTCATTCACCCCCCAAACAGGAATCAGCTGCTAGAACCATATAACCTAAAAATAGCTTATGCTGAGAAAATTATCTTAAAATTTGTTTCAAACACATCATTACCTGTAATAACTAGATAAGTTAACAATAAACCATAAAACAAACCAACTTGATCAACAATTCTTTCATAACTATATTAAAAATATAATTACCATCTTTTATTGAATAAGTCTCACGCATGATGAGAATAAGTTAGCTATAGAGACCCATCAACT
The DNA here is from genome assembly GCA_019297695.1 of Apostasia ramifera. Taxonomy (NCBI): domain Eukaryota; kingdom Viridiplantae; phylum Streptophyta; class Magnoliopsida; order Asparagales; family Orchidaceae; genus Apostasia; species Apostasia ramifera. The sequence goes on along the minus strand of JAEMOT010003109.1, from coordinate 63,943 downwards.
TAATAAAAAAACAAGCTGTTTTTTTCTTCTCCATGTTCAACAAGCCGAGAGCTTTTTAAGGAAGAAGGATTTCTAGACCTAATTAGGTCTACTTGTTAATACAGAAAGAAATGTGGATGCCATGGTAATGAGAGAGATTGAAACAACAACAACAATAAAAATGCAGGTTTATCCAAGATAGTCGACACATATAAAAACTCGAGGGTGATTAACTTGCATGGAAAATAAGAAGTACAGGCCACCTTAATCAAACAAAAAGCACATCCTTATCTATCATAGATTTAAAACTACACAGCACATAAAAAACAGTGGCATGATGAATTATATCTTGAAAGAAAAGTCAGTATGCAGTATACTTACTCATAAAGCCACTATCAATGGCAGGTTTCCATTCTGGCAAGAACTGTCTAGTTTTACCCTTCCATTTATCCTCAAAATTAGGAAGCTCATCTGCCACCCATGCCATATAAATTAAACGAAGAATGCACGCATCAATGAACAAGTATGATGACAGCTAATTGAATAAGTGGGCCTCAGTCGATAATACGTACCTTCATTCAAATTATGTAATGTTTGAAGTGTCTCTACATTCCCATCAGAATTTAGCTTTCTTGTAACTGAATGACCCTGCAAAACCACAACAACCATAATGTCCAATACGGGACTAATATCTGTATATAGCCATATATTAGACTGCTACCAACAAAGCTGGCTTCTAAGTACAAAACTTAGATCTCACTAGTTTACACGACATTTTGTGACTTGAAATTGACTCACTTGACATGATGTCAATTTGACTCGAAATCCACTTGATTTATGCATAAACAAGCATCTTGATTTATAAATATACGAATAACGCACATATATTAATCGGTACATATCAATAAATATATAAGGTAAATATCATCCAAGTCCCTCAGATTTGGAGGTTATATCAAGTACATCAATAATTTCAAAAACTCTTCAATGTGGTCCTTGAGATTGACATTAATAAATCAATTAGGCTCTTTTTACTTAATTTGATTTTTTTTATTTTTAAATAAAATTTACATTTAAATTAAATATTTAACTGTAAAATGACAAAAAATACCATTCCTCCCCCACCTTCCATCCCAAGTGGGCGAGTTGCTGCTGCGCAACCGCCACATCAGTACTGCGCTTGCGCGTGGTAGCACAAGGACACTATTAAGTAAAAAGACACACAAGCAGTGGGACTGCATGCGCTGGTGCCACATGCATGCACGGCGTCGTGGCTTGTGTGCACAATGCAGTATCCTACGCGTGTGCGCCGCACACAGCGTTGAAGCCCAACGATGAGCGGCAGTACTGTGCCATTGTAGCCCATCCCAACGCTGACTGACCCAACATCCTAGGAGGGGAGGGGAGCGTATTTAGTATTTCGTCATTTTATATTTAAATATTTAATTTAAATATATGATGCAGCGCCAGATCACCAGCACCGGCGACTTCGTTATAATCTACGACCTCGAGCGTAGATTATAACAATATATTTACTTGTACATAGTTATCTTATTTCTGCATTTTTTTGAGTTATTTTGAGTCGTACATTATGTTTATGTCGGTGGGAATGCCCACTTTGATGTTATGTATATATGGTGGGTCGGTTTGAGTCTCATGTATGGGGTCG
>JAEMOT010003109.1:0-62276 GCA_019297695.1 Apostasia ramifera | reverse complement strand
CCCCTGTTTCGCTCAGTTAGCCACGTCCAACGGATTTCGCGAGCTTCTCGGCACGCCGACCACAATGTTGCGGCATCTTCGCGTCGGCCGGCAACTTCTGCTCCTTCTATAAAAGGGATGGTTGATGATATCTTATGGATGCTGTTATTGATGATTTTGGTGCGATTTCACCTTCAATGTTGAAGAAGTGATCTTCCATTGAGCGAATCTGCGCAGGTGGCGTTGATTCGGACCGGGAACGCAGAGTGGCTGCAGGTTTCCTTGGTTTTTCTGTTCAGCTTTGCTTTGGATCTTAGTTCCGGGAATGCAAAGGGGCTGCAGGTTTCCCAGGCTTGAGGTTCTCGTAAAATTGGACTTTATTCTCTGAAATTTCATACTTTGTTTCTGTTCTTGTTTTTGGGTTTTGTTGGTTTAACTGGAATATTATTGCCAAATTCGCTGATTCATGTTCTGTTGGAATCAGAATTATTGATGTTAATTCCAGTTGATTGGTTTGAGTTCACTCATTCCATAGTTGCCATTTTATACTAGCTCACTGTTCCTACCTGTTATGACTTAAGCTTGGGCTGAATTATGAATGAGATTGATTATCATTTTGTCTAAATAATTCCTGGATTATTTGAATGCTACTGTTCATGTCATTCTCATTGCTGATATATCACCCTTAAATCTCTTTCCTCTTTGAGTTGGCTAGTGTCTAAGTTCAACGCTCTCACATTGATATTGATTGATCTCCATGTCGGATAATCAAGTTGAATGGATTAGTAATCTTTTAGCAATGTGATAGTTTCCTATTTAATTTGTCTAAGTTTCTCTGAAGTTGCATGGGTATTTTAATTTCTTTAGAAAACCTATTAAAGTTCATGTGAGTATGTGATTGTTGTTAGATAGTATAATTTTATTTCAACTTAGTTTAATCTCCTCTTTAGTTGCATTTAGTCATTTAAATATATAAATATAAATCTAGGCGCTAACTTAATATTTGTAGCGTTAGGATCGCCTTAAACTGATCCCGCGCTGCATCAATATAAATTTTATTTACAAAATAAAAAATATTAAATTAGGCAAAAAAAAACTTAATTGAAATATTAATGTCATCATCAAAGATCTCATTGAAAAGTTTTTAAAATTATGGACATACTTGATATTACCCTCAAACCTTAGAGACTTAGATGATATTTACCCATATATATAATATGTACACAAGCAATACAAGGAGACAATATGTCAAACAAATTAAGATAGATAGGAAAAACATAAGCATTCAATTACTAGTGTTATCCATCATTGACAACAGTAACAATGGACATTAAAGTCAAGGACTCCGGATATATGATTGGTAAATTAGTTTAAATCAACTCAAAACTAACTCACAAATGTATAAATGTTTCATGGAATGAAATCACTCAACTGTAAATTAAATTTCAAATTCAAGCTGAGGCTGACTATTAACCACTAAAAAGTGGGCTTTGGCATACCTTATCATACACTCCTCTAGATATCCTATGAGTAGCTTTACCAGTATTCGAGTCAGCTTCCTTGTTCTCCTCCATAACCACCTAACAACGCCAAGCACACTCACAAGTAAAGATCTTACAATGTGGAAAAAAAATTATCAAGAAGACTAGTCACTTACCCCATCTGCAGCTCTTCTAGTGGTAGAAGAAGAATAGTATGGCCCATTAGGACCACCATAAGACACAGTTGAGCTCTGAAAGAAGTAAGAGTTAGTTTGTGGTCTCTTTGCAGCCCTGTTTAACTCATTAGTACGATGAACATGCTTGGCCTTTCTCTCTGCAAAAATTCCAAAACAACACACAAATAATTATCTGCAAAATGACGTCATTCAGCAAAATCAGCCAAATTCAAGCAGCACTGCAAACCTCCAATCTCTTCATCAGGGTACTCAACATACGGCTCTTTGCCAGACCTCAGATGTTTTCTAAGATTATCATTATTGTTCTTATCAGCATCTTCTCCATCTCCCTCATCATCGTCATCACCATCCGAGTTCAGCTCCTTAATGATCGGCCCTTTTGATTTGTTCTGTGGTGGAGGCTCATGCTCCAGGAATCCCCCATGGGTCGCATGGTTGGCAGATCCGAAGATACTCCCTACGGGACCAAAAAAGCTTGGCCCCATCATACTCCCAAAGGGCTGACTGAAGAAAGGATCATCAAAGGGGTTTCTGCCGCCGAAGAAGTCCGAGATGAGGCTACCCGGTCGCCCAAATCCCCCAAATCCACCGAATCCACCAAAAGGATCCCCGAAGCCGAGAAAATCGTCCCTCCTACCTCTTCCCCGCTGCATATCCGCCGCCTATTACCCTGAATAGACGATCCAAAAACAAAAAATCGAAGACTAAAATAAACAACAGAACGATCGATCATAAGATCAGCTGCATACCCAACAGAGGAAACCGGATGAACCAAAGGAATACTGAATTAGGGTTTCAGCAACGAATCGAAACGAGAAAACCCTATTCGAATAGCGAAAAAAAGGGGGAAGAAATTGGAGAAAGGGATCGATATTCACCTTCGCGATCGGTCGAATATCGGTAGAGAAGATCGAGAGACTCCCCGATTAGGTATCCTCCCAGACGCCGGTCGTGCGAACTTTTTTTGAAAGGCGTAAGCGATGGGGAAAAGAAGGTCGGCGATAAAAAAGGACGAGACTCTCGGAAAATTCCAGAGTGCCGGGCAAATCCAATAAACTATCGCCACGTGGTATTTTCTCGTCGTCGTGCTGTTAAATGATATTGAGATAATTACATCTAGGTCCTATATTTAATGCTTAATAAATTACAAGTACATATTCTTAAAATTATAACATCAGGTCCTGAGTTTTAAAAAATTATCAAATGGGTTTTTTTTTAATTTTATTATTATTAAATATTTTTTAAAATTACTATTATACCTCTCTCTCTCTCCTCCCGATCCGGTGCACGCGCGAGACGGCGTGGTTGCTGACTGGCCCAGTGGTCGCGTGACGTGTTCAACCCACAGGCAGTGGCGTGGCCACCGGCGGGTCGCGCGACCTCTGGCGTGCGCGGGAATCGGGAGATGAGAGACAGGCCACCTCTCTCTCTCCTCCCGATCGCCGCACATGGGATCAATTACATGAATAATTTATTTCTATTACACTTAATTAATTAACAAGTTCTTATATATAATCTTTTGTAGTGTCTTTTTTAGTATTCTTTTTTTTATATATGGGTAAAATTTAATAACTCAATTTTTCTAATTGGAGCCTTAATTGGCTTACGATTTACATGTACAAACCATCTAAGCTGTCTTTTTCTAAGTTTATTCTTAATTCATATAACTCCAATTTTCTCACGAATATATTTATTTTTTTATTTCTATCTTTTGCGTATATTAACACATTCATTTTAGCATTTTTATTTTTACAATACTTATTTTATTTACATGTTTCTTTTTGTAGGTCAGCATTTAGCATCATATATCCACTAGTATAATATATGTATTTTACGGCACATTTATAACAGCGGTTAAAAAGAGAAATCGCTGCAAAATCTTTCCGACAAAATATTATATGGCGGTTGACAATGTGAACCGCTGTAGATACTTTTAGACGGCGGTTGTTTAAAGCAACCGCCATCTAAAGTCATTACTTTAGAGGGCGGTTGGAAGCTTCAACCGCCCTGTATACCTCGGGTCGACCTCAGGTCGACCTGAAAAAATCCCCCTAGATGACCAAAATTTCTGTTGAGGGTCGCTGCGGCAGGTCGACCTCGGGTCGACAACTGTAGACGGCGGTTGGCCAGACCAACCGCCGTCTAAGTGTACGACATTAGACGGTGGTTGGCTTAGTCAACCGCCGTCTGTACTTTAGACGGCGGTTGGAATGGCCAACCGTCGTCGAATGTACTACCGGGTCGACCTCAGGGCGACCTGAAAAAATCCCCAAGATGACCCAAAGTTTCTGTTGAGGGTCGCGGAGGCAGGTCGACCTCGGGTCACGATTCATCATGAAGGTAGGAGTGATCTGTTTGCTTTGGCTTATGAAGAGCCAGAGCATCCTGGAAGAGTTAGAGTTGGGAGAAAATTTCAGACAATAACTTCTTTTTTTAAGGAGAATAGAAAAGGAAGATCGTCTAGTTCGGCCACTGCTGCTGATATTCAGCAGTTGAGAGAGGAGAACATTAAACAGCAGCAACATATCTCTCGCCTCGAGGAAAATATGACATTAAATATGACATTGTTGAAGAAAATAGTAATGAGAGGGTATGGATCTACCCAGACAAGTCCTCTGGCGAGCGTATCAGGTTCTTTTATGGGAGGCAACCCAAGCTCACCTTCTATATTAGTTGAGGTATTATTTATATGTTATTTTCTAAATGAAATAGGATGGTCGTTATATTATGATTTTAGTTACATTTTATAAATTTATATCATAGGGAATGGTGTGCTTGATTGCTTGTGTTACTCCTAATAATGTGGTCGCTCATGGGAGAGTGGTGAATCCAGTTGCTCATGTTGTACATACATTATCGATGGGCGATGGAACATGTACAGTCATCGTTGATCATGTAATTGATGGGTCTGCTAGTCTCATTTTTCCAATTGATGATAAAATAATAATTGGTGAAGCATTGTGATATGTTATTCCTTGGCCCACATGACTTATTTCTCATGATGATCAGGTATAATATTTTGTTTTATTAATATTATAGTTTTTAAATTTTCTATATTATTAATTTTTTTATTTTTTTTAAAGCGACTAAAAACTAAATCTACTGAAGCACGCCACGATGAAAAATTTCCAACAAGTCAAAGCAAAAAAATTCAGGTAAATAATATTATTTATTATCATTGGCATACTTTTACATACATTTGTAATTTATAATTCTAATATATATAAATTACAGACAGGAAAAAGATCATGTTCTTATGTCATTTTTAAATAAGATGTTAGAACATGCAATTCATGCATTGACTGATGAGGTGTTGATGTATATTCTTATTCCTGCCGACATTCATGGGTATGACAAACAATTATTATTTGTTAAAAAAAAAATTTGGAGTTTGGCACATTCGAAAAAATCGGTGAGTCGATGATAAGTGCTTACATCGGGTAAGTATATATATACACATTTTGTAGATGCATTTAGATTTTTCAATAAGAAATTCTAATTTTATATTATTGTATTCGTACAGGTGTTTATATAATCAAATAAAAGCAGATAGCAATTTGAGAGGTAAATATTGCTTTGTGGATCCACAAAGCATTGCAGGTTTAATAAATGATAAGAACCAATGCGCCACAGCATTGGAAAATAGAATAATGGAAGCTAGACCAAATTCATTGGTTATTATTCCTTATAATAGTGGGTAAGTTTCAACAAGTTTTTTAAAAATATTAAAATTTAATTTTTCAAGTATATTGAAATTTAGATATAACATTTAATCTTTTAATAGGGACCATTGGATGTTAGCTGCATTGGATCCGTACAGATTATGCATATATTGGATAGATCCTGTCCGTCAGTCTTATCGACAGCAACTTAAATATATCGTCGATCGGTAAGTAAATATTTCTATTTATATTTTTAATAAATGATTATTGTTTTATTGTGCATAAATACTTTCTGAATTTTGACAGTTCGATGATAAATTTTTGTATGACGCGTCTTCAAAAGAAAAATTTTACAGTTAAAGTAAAAACAGTAAAGGTATTGTAACTAGATTATATTTTTCAATTGAGTGAATTTTAATGATCATATTATAATATACTCAATTTTGTGCCTAATTAGTGTCCGATACAAGATGATATTAAGTGTGGATATTACATACTCATGTATATACGTCACATTGTACTTGCGGGCTTATCAGAAATATCTCCTACTGTACGTAGTCTAGAATATTTATTTTAATTTTTAATTCTTTATGTTATTAACTAATTTTAATTTTGTAGTTGTTGAAAAATAAGAGCGAATTTAGTAATGACAAATTTGACAATGATATTCGTGAGCTATTGGCAGCATATATATGGGATGAATGAAAACTATGGCATGGTATAACATTTACAATAATCTCTTTGATTATTTATGTGATAATTATAAAATCTTAATTACTAATTTAATTTACAAGTGTACATCGTAGAGCTTAAAAAAATAACTACGAAGATATAATTTTATTTATATACAAAAGTTCATATAAACCATATGTTAGTCTCATACTTCTATACCATAGTCCTCTGGTAGTTTTTATTGTAAGTGGAAATGATCTGGTTTTCCCTGAGCAGTTGGTGGTGGTATTGATTCGATTGGGTCCCTGTGGTTGGACTCGACTTAAAATTAATTGACTTATTTTTTCTAATGAACTCGATTGGGTCCCTGTGATGTTGTGATATTGCTATTTATTGTGGGGTAGGTTGTAGCAAGTGAGGGTGGTACAGATGATGCTAAGCGGAGAGGCGAGGCATTTGCTCGTGCATTTTCAACTCATCTGGCAAGCTAAGTAGCATTATGTTTTTATGTAAATAATCTTTTTTGATTATACTGATTTTCATGCTTTAGGTTGGTTTTCCTTCATTGGACCATATCTTTTTATAAACTTTTATATACACTGTGAATTGTAATCTATACCTCACTTTATCATTGTTTTAGAGTTTCCTTCAGTTTTGTGACTTCATTTAGTTCTTTTTTATTTATCTTGCAGTTAAATCTATTTTTACATGCAATATGATATTTATATATTTTTTCTTTCTACAGTCATTCAGCATGAGTACATTTGAGGCCATGGAGCTTATGTAGCAGTTTTGTTTCATGAATTCAGATTACCTGTTGCTATTGTAGTTTTGTATCTGCATTTATTTTGCTATGTAATATTAAAGGTTCATGTAATTGAAGTTATGTTTTATGTGATCGATATTGTTGTTTATTTATGAATTCAATGGCTGAAATGACTTCTGGATGTTTATAATTGCTGCTTCTGGATATATATGTAATTGCTGTGTATCAATGGATGTATATTACTACTGTGTATCGTATTAATTTTTCATAAAAAAAAATTTTATTTAAAAAAAAAATTACTAGACGGCGGTCTCCAAATAGAACCGCCTTCTATAGTACACTACAACGGCGGTCCAAACCGCCGTCAAAGCCCTGTTACCTATTACGGCGTTTGAATACGCGGCGGTTATATTAATGTTTAAAGGCGGTCGTTAACCGCCGTAAAACAGGTTTTCTCTACTAGTGTATAGACGGCAGTTCTCTTAGAGAACCGCCGTCTATAGTTCAACTACAACGGCAGTTGATATGGATCAACCGCCGTTTAAAGGTTTATTTTACGGCGGTCCGAACCGCCGTCAAAGCCCTGTTAGCTATTACGGCGTTTAAATACGCGGCGGTTGTGTTAATATTTGAAGGCGGTTTTTAACCGTCGTAAAACAGCTTTTCTCTACTAGTGATCATTGCTCGTCTTACTAGAATTTCATAAAATTTACATTAAAACCTGAATAGAATTTTTTCATCACACAACACACTAGAAATATTTCATCAATAAAAATAATATTATTTACAAAAAGTATATATCAAGGTGCCTCATATTAAATATATTCAGTCAAGACTTTTATAACTAAAATAAAAAAAATATGAACTTAAAGTTGAGCCTTAGTATAATCCAATTGTAACAGAAAATTTTTTAACCAAACATTCTTGTGTCCAAACACAACAACTTCTTTATATATATTTTTAATAATTTAAATATAAGTAGTGTAAATTCTTTTCTTTTCTAAAACTCTTTAAATTACTTTCTTTTAAACTTTATCAGGCTTTTTTCAAATTAATAAAATCAAATGTAGATTTTTCTTTCTTTTATTAAACTTTATTAAAGTTCTCAATAAATAAATAGCTTTCATAGTAAATTACTTGGCATAAAACTAAATTGGTTTCTGATACTTCAGTATCACAGCGTAATCTATATTCAATTACTTTTTTCTGTAATTTTAAAAAATGACTTATTAATTTATTATATATATATATATATATATATATATATATATATATGCGTTTGAACAAAAATATTTTAGAGTAATATTTTTAATTCATAAAAAATAATTAGGGAATAGCTAGCTATTTCTTAGATAAATAGAGAGAATGACTATTTTATAAATTGTGAAATAAAAATTCACATGAAATAACTTCCATCAAAATAAGCATTGAAAATAAATGTAAAATAAAATAGTTTTTTTATCTAACTAAATGCACTCTTAAATTGGCATTGATTTAGTTTTATTGGTTAGTTAGATTAGAATAATGTTTGAATTACAATTAAACTATTTTGTTATTTATTTATTAATTGATTGACTTTAAAATATCATATCAATTTCTAATTAGCTCTTGAAGCTTCCCAAGTCCTTCACTCTTGAAATGCTATCACCTCAAAATTTACACAACACATATAATTTTTTTTTTTTACATATTTCAGCCAGCATAAAATTAACAAAATTAATCTAATTAATTTTAATAAGAAACATCACATTATACATAAAATTTAATATTAAAAAATAATTATATTTTATATAAAAATTTAACTTTATTTTATAATAAATACACGTACCAAAATAATAACTAATTTATATCACTTTTCTCGCACATCTTAATATAATTATTAATTTTATTTCATATTATTTATAATTTTAAATAAAAATACCATTAATTAAAAAAATTAATTTTTTTAAAATTAATTTTTGCAAATAAACAAAACTATTGTGTTATATTTATACTTATATAAAAAAACACATAATAATAACATTAAGAACATAAAAAAAATAAGAAAATATTATAGAAAATATTATTTAAAATCATCAAAAATCTCAATTATCAAGATACGAAGCGTAATTATAGTTAATTTGCTTTAATTAAATTAAAGAAAATTTATGCTGATAATAATAAAAAATAACTTACTAATTATTCACATGGGTGGAAGTACTTTAAATATTTATTTAAATAAAATTTAGATATATAATACAATATTTAAAATTTAAATAAATTATTATTATCTAATTAAAAAATAAATATGAAATAAAATTATTTCATTTGCCTTCTTTTGCGTCTACGATCGCTCCTATGTGGAATTACATTTATCATTTTTATCATATTGATACTAAATTTTTCCGTCGTGTCAATTGCATACGTTGATTATAATGTAAAAATACTTAAATCTAGATATTAATTTCATAACTCGGAACAAACCCAATGAAAAATAGATCAAAATCAATTAGACTTTAAACAAAACAAGATTAAAATCAAGTAGACCTTAATCAAACTAAGATTTGAAATCAAACATTGCAAACTCAAGTTTAAACAAATTAATTTGATCTCGAGCTCTAAATCATTTTTAAGACTTGTTTTATTGAGTGTTATTTTCATATTTAAAAACATATATTATCAAATGCATTATAAAAAAATAATAATTTATTGTTAGATTGTTTATAAGATATAAAATAAAAATAATTTTTATTATATACATGATATGAAATAACATTAATTTTAAATATTAAATTACATATAAAATATAAAATCAAATTGAATTTTTAAAAAATATATTAAATATTAAAATAGTAAAAGTATTTTAAAAATTTTGAACACTTTCACATCTATATATAAAAGTAAATTGCACACTGACCTTTTAAGTCAAAAAGATTTTATAAATTTGATTTTAAAAAAATTTAATTTTAATTTTTAATATTATAAAAACATTATAATATTAACTTCTCTTTTAAAATTTCATTTTTTATAATCTTTTTTAACGCAAAATATAAAATTTAATTATCTTTTAGCTAATTTAAATCATCTATATTTTAAGGTAACATTATACCATCTTATTCTCATCGTTTTCAAAAATTTTTATAAAAATTTAAAATATAATTTCTCAATCAATTATTTCTTTTATCTAAAAATTTAAATTTTAAAATATAAATATGAATTTTTAAAATTAAAAATTTAATAATTGTGAATAATTTTAAAATATAATATTAAAAAATAATAAATATATCTTAATTAAAATCAAATAATAATATTTTTACAATTTTAATGATTAAAATTAAAATTTTTAAAAAATTAAAATCAATTTGTAACACATCCAACCTAAACGGCTAGTATTTTGAAAACTCTCGAAGGAAAATCAGCGGCGTAGGTCGACTTTCGAATGCTCTTCCTCAAGGAGAGAAGAGGAATCCCTTCCAACGGTCATAATCGCTCCATCTACCAATTCTGCACAATCCAACGAAGAAATCGAGATGATCCCGGTCCCTCTTCTTCTTCCTCATGGACCCGCGCCATCCGGACCTTCGCTGAGCTCCGCCGCTTTCGCCGTGTTCTCTCCCTCTACGCTCAAATGAATCAAGCCGGCCACCACCCAGATCCCTTCTCCATCTCCGCTGCCCTCAAGGCCTGCGCTCGCCTCGGTTCCTTGGCTGCAGCTGCTGCTATTCACGGGCAGATTCACAAGCTTGGCTACCTAGCCGACGTCTACGCTCAGACCGCACTCGTCGGCCTGTACGCCAAAATCGACAGCGCTGAGATCGCCTGGAAGGTGTTCGACGAAATGCCTAAGAGAAATGTCGTCTCCTGGAACTCTATCCTTTCTGCTCACTTGAGAACTGCAGACGTATTGGCTGCACGGAGGGTGTTTGATGAAATGCCTGTTAAGGACGTGGTGTCCTGGAACTCCATGGCTTCAGGCTACGCGAGGGCAGGAGACATGGAACGTGCCACCGAACTTTTTCAGGCCATGCCTGAGAGGAACTCGGCGTCATGGAATGGGATGATCAGTGCATGGATTGAGCGAGGGGATATGGACAGTGCGAGGAAGTTGTTCGATGAAATGCCTGTCAGAAGTAATGTCTCTTGGATTGCAATGATCTCCGGGTATTCTCAGTCTGGAGATGTTTCTTCTGCTGAAGAGCTCTTCGAAATGATGGAAGCCAAGGACTTGTTCACATGGAATGCTATGATAGCTTGCTATACACAGAATGGCTTTCCCAAAGAGGCAATTCAGCTGTTCAATAGAATGCAAAAGTCTGATGCAGAATGCCTTCCTGATGAAATGACTTTATCTAGTGTGATTTCCGCTTGCTCCCAACTTGGAGACATGGAATTAGGGCTATTGATCAAGAGTTATATGAGCTCTGTTGGAATCGAGTTGGATGATCATTTGCGCACCGCATTTATCGATCTGTTTTCCAAATGTGGAGCCATAGATCATGCTTTCGAACTCTTCTACAATCTTAGAGAAAGGGATTTAGTCGCATACAGCGCTATGATATTAGGATGCGGAATAAATGGAAGGTGTGTTGAAGCAGTTAGGTTGTTCGGTGAGATGCAGAAATTGAACATTGCACCTAATTCAGTAACATTTACCGGGCTTCTCACTGCATATAATCATGCTGGTTTGGTCAATGAGGGAAGAAAATGCTTTGCTTCGATGTCCATCAAGCATCACTTGCCCCCGTCAATTGATCATTATGCGATCATGGTGGATCTTCTTGGTCGAAAGGGGAGGTTGGGAGAAGCTTATCAGTTGATAAAGGGGATGCAATTAGATCCCCATGTTGGTGTCTGGGGTGCACTGCTTTATGCCTGCAGGCTGCATGGCAATGTAGAACTTGGTGAGATAGCAGCAAATAAGTGCTTTGAGTTGGAGCCTGATGCTGCTGGATACTATGTTATTCTGGCCAATATTTATGCTGAATCTGGACAGCACGAAAAGGCTAAGAATTTTAGGAAAGTAATGATGGAAAAGGGATTAACCAAGGTGCCAGGGTGCAGTTGGGCGGAACCTGAATGACCACTTCTTGTGCTCTGTGGGTTGAAGCTGCTCTCGAAAGAATATTCTTCGAGATTATGAGCCATGAATACTTCAATACAAAGCGCAGATGGCACTCAAGGAATCCAACTCTGTCCATTTTTACAAGAACATAGGTTTCAGTAGATCTATTTCAAACATAGAATTGCATTCCATACTAAATTTTACACACATTCTAAACATCACTGTGCATCACAGTAGATCTGCATCTTGAGTATGTTTAACTCAAACTTTAACCATTTCAGTTTATTTCGAACTTGGCTCGAATTAGAAATTTAATTCGATATAGATTGTTAATAACAAGTTGAGTGCAAGGTGATAGTTATAGAATTGAACTCATAATCTCCATTATATATCTATATCTATATGTCAAGTAATTGTTTGAATGATATTATAGTAAGGTTAACTTTGAAAATGATTTGCAGTTAGTGACCCCTGAATCTAAATTCAACTCAAAATTATTGGAGAATTGGAGTCGATGTCTATTGGAATGAAAAGTCGATAAGCTTCGAGATTCCATTAAGATTGTCAGACCTAACTTCTAGCTGTATCTATTGGGGGAAATCCCACAAGTTTCTACCTAAAAGAGCTAACAATCTGCATAAATTATCTCTGTTTGCAGATTTTACGTAGAAAAGGAGCTGCAAGTTCCCTTCGTAGAGCTTGCAATCTCGAGCCTGATTTTCTCAGAATCTTACAAGAAAAGCAGCTTGGATCCGTGGAAATGGTATTTTACTGATTATGAAATGATTTTTTTTTTAAATTGCCATGATATTTTCCCTGGTTCGTGGAAAGTAATATTCTCAAACATGTTCAAACAAGCATCGGACATGGTTCTTGAATTAGAGCCTGATAATCCTGTTAATTATGTGCTTGTTTCTAACCTTTATGCCTCCAAAGGGAGATGGGACCATGTTGCTATGGCGAGAACTGCAATAAGAGGAGCTCCAGTGAAGAAGGAAGCTGGTTGCAGCTGGGTTGTACTTAGAGATGGAATCCATGTCTTTCTATCTGGAGATAGATCACATCCAGAGAAGGAGAATATCTACAAAAAAAACTTTTTGCCAATATGCTAAGTAACTATAGGTTGTTAAGATAGTGATGAAAATTCTTTATTTTGACCTGTCTAAGACTCTGTTTATTTGACAGTTAAAAATTAACCTGATTTAATTTTAAACAGACATATCATATCACACGTAAAATTTAATATTAAAACTTAATTTTATTTCACATCCTACACACATTACCAAAATAATAACTAACTTATATCACATCCCTCACATATCTCAATATAATAATTAATTTTATATCACATCCTTCACATATCCCAACATAATAACTAATTTTATTTTACATCATTCACAATTTTTAACAAAATAATATCTCTATCAATATCTTTATCTAAGTTTAATTTTACTTTTATTAAATTAAACTGTACAAAAAACAGACCTTATAAGTGTGCTAATTTTTGGCCAAGAGAGCTGGAACATAACAAAGGCGATAAATACGTCACATTTGAGTGAGCTTGAACTGACTCACTCAAAATTCTTGAGTCTAGCTCAGCTTGAATTGCGTGTATATATATATTAAAAAATTACATCGAGTGCCTAAAATTATACAATAGATATACATTAATATATTCATTTCATAATTTATTTCGAGACCATTCGCGTTTATATTGAGCAAGCTAACCATTGCTCAAACCCAACTTGAAATGAAATTCTAGCTCAAGTTGAAGCTCAAAACTTGAATTATTTTGATATAGCTCAAGTTTTATCATGCATCGAGCTTCAAGTTACTTTTACAACTAATGCAATACATTGTTCAATTTCAAGTGAAAAATTTTCAATGGTTTTCCAATAGATTCGATTATCATTGCGTTTAACTTGATCTATTGCTTCTAGATTTTCTTTTGTGTTATATCATTAGTGTTTATATTGATTTTCTTGATGAATCTCATCTGTCCATTCTTGCGATTAACTATAGCAGTGTTGTAGTAATAGTAAAAATACTGTAGCTATACTGACAATATGCTTTGAAAAAATCCTATAAATGGGTGACCCACAGCTTGTGAAAGGGCATTCTTTTGAAATCCTTCTCAAAGCTATTTTTTTCCTGAAATAAAATTCGTCTTTCGTTTTATAGATCGCAGTTCTTATTGTGGTGATTAATTTGGTATAATATTGTTTTAAAATATACAAATGATTCAAATTAATTAAAAATAATTTTCATGTTAAAAAAGATCATAAAAGGTGAGATTTTAAAAGAAAAATTATTATTGTGACACTATTTTTTACAATATCAAAAATTTTAATTAAAATTTTTTATAAATTATTTAAATTTTAAAAAATTTAAATTAAAATTTTTAAAAAATTAAATTATTTTTTTAAAAAATTTAAATTAAAATTTTTAAAAAATTTAAATTAAATTTTTTAAAAAATTTAAATGAAATTATAAAATCTTTCTGACTTGAAAGGTCAGCCCAATAGAATTGGGCATAGTCCACAAAATTATCATTGACACATAATTATAATGAATGAAGTGAATTTCCTCAAATCATCAAGGCTATCATTTCTTCTGTCGAATAATATGAACGAATTCTGGAGTTCGAAATTATTTCTACATTTGTTGAACCAGATCAATATTTAGTTCATCCAGCATACCAAATATGGCGTCTCACTAGACAACGAACTCGTGGACGGCTAATTATGAAGGAGTTCTTTGGTTATTTCTGGGATCATGAACAAACAAAAAATTTATCAGAATTACTAACAGTTTATGAAGAACGACATAATTATCACCTTCTAAGTAATGGACGCATCCTAATATATGATGAGGACAAACTAACTGAAATTGATACAGAAGATAATAATTTGAATTTTCAGTGGAGTTCTCAAACAGAGAAATTATTCCCAGATATTCCTCCAGGATATTCTTATACTTCATACACTCTTTCTATCCAATCCACCTAAAGAAGGACTTCTTTGTAAAAATACGAAGCATCTTCCCATTATATGCAAAATTCATAGAGGTGGTGGTGGTCATAATAGTGGTGAGTGCATCGGCATCGACAAAATATCCAGCAATAAAGGAACAATAATGGAGCATTAAAGCACTGTAGCTAGCACTGTAGCAGAACTGTAGCAGCAATAATAGAGCACAGAAGCACTATAGCAGCAATAATAGAGCACGAAAGCACCGTACGAATATTGTATTACTGTAGCAATAATGGTACTACAGTCTGTTCCTTTACTGTTCATCTACTGTTCATTGATGCTTTTTTTTTTCTATAAAAGGATGACCCCCAGCCTGTGGAAGGGCATCCGAAGAACACCCATCTCTCCTCTTTCTCTCTCCACCCCTCCCTCTTCCTCTGCGCAACACCTCTCGTCCGTCTCTCTCTCTCTCCTTCCCAGTTGGTATACAGTATTCGTATAGTACTTTCGTGCTCTATTATTGCTACTACAGTTCTGCTACAGTGTTTCCGTGCTCTATTATTACTGCTACAGTGTTTCCGTGCTCTATTATTACTGCTACAGTGCTAGCTACAGTGCTTTAGTGCTCCATTATTGCTCTTTTATTGCTGGATGCTTTGTCGATGCCGATGCGCTCACCACTATTATGACCACCACCACCTCTGTGAATTTTGCATATTATGGGAAGATGCTTCGTATTTTTACAAAGAAGTCCTTCTTTAGGTGGATTGGATAGAAAGAGTGTCTGGAGTATAAGAATATCCTAGAGAAATATCTGGGAGTAATTTTTCTGTTTGAGGACTCACTGGAAATTCAAATTATCTTTTGTATCAATTTCAGTTAGTTTGCCCTCATCATATACTAGGATGCGTCCATTACTTAGAAGGTGATAATTATGTCGTTCTTTATAAACCGTTAGTAATTTTAATAAATTTTTTGTTTGTTCATGATCCCAGAAATAATCAAAGAACTCCTTCATAATTGACCGTCCACGAGTTCGCTGTCTAGTGAGCCGTTATATTTGGTATGTTGGATGGACTAGGTATTGATTTGGTTCAACAAATATAGAAATAATTTCGAACTCTAAAATCCGTTCATATTATTCGGTAGAAGAAATAATAGCCTTGATGATTTGAGGAAATCCACCCCATTCATTATAATTATGTGTGTCAATGATAATTTTGCGGACTATGCCCAATTCTATTGGGCGTTCCATATGTGGTGTAAAGGCTACAAACATTCTCTGTCGGCCATCCGGTAGACTGATTAACATTTTATTTTGTAATATGGCAGTGCCTTATCTTCATATATAATGTCTAAAATTTTTGTTTGAAGATCTTTTGATAGTAGTGTCTTTACTTTCTTCAAACATTTCTTTCATTTTGCTCTTTTCATATGTGAAGAGTTGATGTTTTTATAGTTATATATCACTTCTAATATAGGATATAGTTCTTCATATTGTTGATGATGAAAATCCTCATATTTCTGGAATAAATATTTTGAAAATTTTTCTTCATGCTAGACCTTTTGTATCATATTATTTAGAGAGAACTCCATATTGTAAATATGAGAAATGATTTTTCAAATATTATATAGGAGAGAAGTATTATGCTGTAAGCCTCCGATTAATTTCCAGAGACTATTGATAATATTATATGTCTTGGGAGATATTGGAATAGCTGACTTATAATTGCTGGTAGTTGCTACCAGTGTTGATATAGTTTGCTGATTATATTTATCTAAGAAGTCAATATTTATTTTTCCTTCTCGGAATATGATCTCGCTTGTATATTCTCGGGGAGGATGTATTATATATTTTCTGAGATGCAATATATGATGTCAAGTTTTTGTCTTTTCATGGATTTGCCATAGTCCTGCAAATAAGAATTATAAATTTTCTCTGGAAAGAAAATCAGCAAGAATGTTAGTAAAACCAGGATTGAATGAGATATCATAGCTATATTCATCTAATTGTAATAACCATCGTATTCGTCGACTATTATTATCATATTTTTTATTTTTAATATAATGATATAAGCCTTTATTATCTGTGATTATTTGAAACTTAATAGGTAATAATCAAAATTTAAAATACTTGACAGATTTTAAAATTGCTATAAATTCTTTTTCATAAGTAAAATAATTTATTTTTGGTTTTGTTAGTTTACCTGAAGTGTATCCCACGACATCTTTTAGTGATGTGACTAATACTCCAGCCCAATAAAGATTACTGGCATCTGTATAGAGTATTAATTTATCTTCTGATTTTGGAATGACTGTTTTAGGAATTTTGTTAATTAATATTTTTAGATATTTGATTTCTCTTTTTTCGGGTTCATTCAATTGTATTTTAATTTTATCGATTTTCCATCGAGAGATTGCTTTCTTTTTGTTTTTTTTATATTGTCTATTAATTTCAGTAAATTTTTCTTGTAAATTTTTAGAATGTTCACTTAATCTAAGTAAGTATTTTCTACTATACTTTAATATTCCAAGAAAATTTTATAGTTGTTTTAAGGTTTCAAAAGTATCTGAATTTTTTTTTTAATTTTGGTTATAATATGTTCTTGTAGTGATATTTCTCCTTGATTTATAATTTTACCCAAATATTCAATTTTTTATTTACATAATTTTATTTTATTTTTTCCAAGAATAATACCATGTTTTATGAATAATTGTTTAGCTATTTCTAAATGTTGAATGTGTTTTTCATATGTAGAAGAAAAAATAAGTATGTCATTTATATATACTAGAATAAATTTATTATATGGAGAGAATATTGAATTCATCCATTTTTAAAAAATTTATGGTGCATTTTTTAGTCCAAATGATATTACTTGCCATTGAAGATGTTCAAATAGTGTTGAAAAGACTGTTAATTCTTTAGATTTTTTATCTTTAATTTTTATTTGCCAAAATGCTGATTTAGTATTAAATTTAGTAAACCATTTTGCTCCACTAACATTTTTTATGATATTTTCGGTGCTTTGAATAAAAAATTCATCAAATTTGAGATTGTTATTTAATTTTTTATAATTTATGACCATTCTGGCTTTTCCTCTTTTTTTTTCAGCGTAATTTCTTACCATAAAAACAGGTGAAGAATGAGGGCTATGTAAATTTTCTATTAGGCTAAATTGTTTTAATTCTACAAATTGTTTCTTAAAATCTTCAGTATCTTGTGAAAAATATACCAATGATTTTACTCTTATGATTTTTTTATCATCTAGGATTTCTAATTCATAGAATCTTGGACTTCTGTTAAAATATAATAATTCTTTCAAAGAGTCTAAATATTTAATTTTATAATTTTCAATTAAGGATAAAGCTTCTGGTTTATAGCTTATTTTAATGAGTTTTAAATGGTTAAAAATTCTAGGTATTTTAATTATTTTTTGTTCTATTATAAATGTATAATAGGTTTTGTGAATAGTTATAGGTAAATATTGGTTTAACGCGTCCATTCCTATAATCATGTCACACGAAAAGTCTTTGCAGATATAAATAATGAAAAAAAATAATGCAATGTAATTATTTTTGGCTTGAACTTTTAATGTTATATTTTTAACATATTTTAATGTATCTATAGTACTATTTATTCCTGTAAAAGAGACTTTTTCTTTTAATTGTTCAGAGAACTCGTTTACCTAAAGTTGTTCATTAATTATGCTTCTAGTTGCATCAGTATCTACTAAAGCATAAATATGAAAAGATTTATATCCTAGGAATTCTATTTTGATACAAATTTTGTATTTTGTTCATTATTTCTTATTACAGCTTTAATTTCACATTCGTAATCTAATCTTATTATTCCTTCTATTATAGTCATATCATTATTAAATATCCAACCATTTTTTTCTTTTATGAGGTCGTAATATTCTATACATATTTTAGCGCTAATACTTGTTCTTATTTTAGTGAAAGTATTTGGTTATATTATAATATCTTTAAGGCCCTGTTTGGCAATGTACTAAAAATCATGTCTAAAATTACCCATAGTCAAAATCTTAAATTTATTTTAAAAAAATTTAAAAAATTATTTTATATCTTATCTCACACAAATTTCAACATTAAATAATCATTTTATTTCACATCCAACACAATTCTCAATAAATCAATCAACTTTATTTCATATCATACACAATTTTTAATATAACAAACTTACTTTATTTCACATCATACACATTTTTCAAAAATCACTATAAATTCCAACCAAATCTTCTTTTTTTTCTTATTACCAAACAGAGCCTAAAGGAATAAAATTCATAACCTATGTCAACCTCAGTAGGGTTTTTTGCATCTTTCTCTATCTTGTGAAAATATATTTTATTATGATTATTTTGAGTTTTATTATTAGTTAGAACATTTATGGTATGTAAATTGCACTCTTTAGCTCTTTTAATGTGTATTATTTATTCTTTAATTTTTAACTGTATTGTTTCATAATTTATTTGCAAGGGATAATATTTTTGTAATATATCTTGTTCTATTAACATATCAAATGTACTTCTCTCATCACTATAAATAGTTTCAAATTCTAAGGCATGTAATTTATTATGGGTATCTATAATCATTAAACTATCTATGTTCGTTTTATATATAAGTTTATGAATTTATTTATCAAAAGTATAATATCTTTTATTTTCTGCTTTTGATATATTATTTTCTATTAATTTTGATTTTATATGGGATAAGAATGCTCCTGTGTCTATTAGGGCTTTAAGTGTTATGATTTTATCATTAAAACTAACTAAGACTTGTCTTATACTTAAGTCTGATTTTACATTATTAGTTCGTAAACTAGTGCTAGAGCTAGGTAGATCTATATCATCTTGAGTTAAGTCTTTTATTTGTAGTCTTCTATTTGTTATATTCATAGAGTCTGTTCTTTGTAATGGTCTATTATATCCTATAGACAATCTTCCTTCATTTATTTGAAGTTGTCTTATTGGAGGTTTTTTTATTATGTGATTTTTTCTAATTTCTTTTAAGTTAATATTCCATTCTATAGGAAATTGTATGTCTATATTTGTTAATTGTCTAGGATATATGATTTCAGAATATTGATTATGTAGATTATCTAATCTAATGTCTGAAGGTATTGGTTTAATTTTTACATTATTAGTTTCTAAAAAATATCCTAATAATCGCCAATTAAAGGTTTGATTCCTTTTAACATAGGAATATTTTCTAATTTATAGAATATCATTAGACTTTGATCTATATTTTTATCTGCTAAGCTTATAGAGAAATTAAGAAAAAATTTAAAATTTATTACTTAATATAAAAGATTAGACAGTATTATTCCCATTAAAGATTGTTCGGTAGTTATTAACTTATTATCGGAGATTATTAATGTTATAGGTGAATCTCCTCCCTCTCTCTCTGCTCCTCCCTCTTCCACGCTTGTTGCACCTCTCGCCTCCCAGTTGGTCAAAAGGAGAAATTACTCCCAGATATTCCTCCAGGATATTCTTATACTCCAAACACTCTCTCTATACAATCCACCTAAAGAAGGATTTCTTTGTAAAAATACGAAGCATCTTCCCATTATATGCAAAATTCACAGAGGTGGTGGTGGTCATAATAGTGGTAAGTGCATCGGCATCGACAAAGCATCCAGCAATAAAGGAGCACTAAAGCAAAGCATCCAACAATAAAGGAGCACTAAAGCACTGTAGCAGAACTGTAGCAGCAATAATAGAGCACGAAGCACTGTAGCAGAACTGTAGCAGCAATAATAGAGCACGGAAGCACTGTACGAATACTGTATTACTGTAGCAATAATGGTACTACAGTCTGTTTCTTTACTGTTCATATACTGTTCATAGATGCTTTTTTTGCCTATAAAAGGATGACCCCCAACCTGTGGAAGGACATCCGAAGAACACTCATCTCTCCTCCCTCTCTCTCTGCTCCTCCCTCTTCCACGCTTGTTGCACCTCTCGCCTGTCCTCCCTCTCTCCTTCCCAGTTGGTATTTGTTTTTTAGACTAGTACTATTTCGGTCTAACTGATTTTGATCAGTTTTTTGATTGGATTTGTTCCAAGCTATAAAGTTAATATCTTGATTCAAATATTTTCATATTATAATCAATGTATGCACTTGACATGACAGAAACATTTAGGGGGCGTTTAGTTCAGTGTTATCTCAATGTTATGTTATGTTATCTTTAAAAAGTAATTGTTTGGTTTAATGATATCTTTAAATAACATTATAATTAATTACAAAAATGCCATTACATGGTGACATCTAGATGTCACCCCAAATTGGGCGACATCTCAAGATAATACCGTCAATTTGTCATTATAATATCAATAACTTCCAACTAAATAAAAATTATTTGGATAGCATTGATATTTTCTAATATCATAACATTGAACCAAACAAATGTTCATTGATGAATAACAAAGACATTTAGATAACATAACATCTAAATAACATTGACATTGAAATAACACTGAACCAAACGCCCCCTTAGTGCCAATCTAACAAAAAAAATAAATGCGATTCCCTATAGGAGCCTGTAGATGCAAAAGAAGGCAAATGAATTAATTTTATTTTGTATTTACTTTTAATTAAATAATAATAATTTCTTTAAATTTTAAATATCATATTATATATTCAAAGTTTATTTAAATAAATTTTTAAAATATTTTATTCGTGTGAATAATTAGTAAGTTATTTATTATTATTATTTTTTTGAAATTCTTCTAATTTAGTTAAGATAAATTAACCATAAATATACTTCATATTTTTATAATAAAGATTTTGATAATTTTAAATAATATTTTCTACAATTTTCTCTTTTTTATGCTTTTTTTCTTTTTGTTTTATTTACATTCACTACACATTGGGCTGGAATTTTGTTCCTTGATTGCAGGTTCATTACGGTATTATTATTAAAATTGTAAATAGTTTCTAAGGCTTACATATGCTATTATTACCGATCCGATTTCGAGCCGAGCTAATACCGGCTCGAAATCAGATTAATTATATTTCGATCGAGTCGAAATCGACTCCAGCTCGATTGAATTCGACTTCGAGCCAACTCGAGTCAATTTCAATCGATTTCGAGCCGGCTAAAAAATAAATCAAATCTCAATTTTTTTTAAGCCAATCTCAAGCCAAGTAAATTTGACTCGATCTGACTCGAGATCAACTCGGTTTATAATATACATATATATTATATTTAATATATATTATATACATATATTATATTTAATATATATTATATACATATATTGTATATACGTATTATAATATAAAACATATTTTAATTCGAGCTGGATCAAGTCGAGCCTACCCGGCTCAAAATTATTACCGAGCCAAACTTTTGGCTCGTTAGTCGGCTCATTTAAATCGATTCGATTTTGATATCGATTCAATTTTCAATCTTTGATCTATATTAACACCCTTGTTTTTATATAAGTATACATATAACACAATAGTTCTATTTACTTGTAGAAATTAATTTTTAAAAAATTAAATTAAATTTAAATGAAAATATTTTTATTTAAAATTATGAATGATATGAAATAAAATTAATTATTTTATTAAGATATATAAGAAAAATAATATAAATTAGTTATTATTTTAATATGTATATTTATTATAAAATAAAGTTAATTTTTTATTTTTAATTATGCATAAAATGTAACATATAATTATTTTATAATATTAAATTTTATATATAATGAGATTGTTACTCATTAAAATTAATTAGATTAATTTTGTTAATTTTATGCTGGCTAAAATAAAAAGGCCCAAAGTGTTATGTTAAAAAAAAAAAAACCAGTTTGTTGGAAAAATTTAGCCTTTCTTGAGATATATGTATTGATGAAAATAAAATTAGTTAGAATCATAAGCCGATAGAAGTTTCAGTAAAGAAAATTGAATTATTAATCTTGTCCATACAAAAAGAGAAAGAAGAAGGCCAAAAAAAATTATGATAAAAAACTATAAGAAATGATACATATTTAGAGCTAAATAAAGATTTATTATCTGATGAAGTGCAATAAAAATAAAAGATTCATATAACCGACCCTGCCTAGTGAGATAAAGATTTAATTTCTTATTGTTGTTGTTAACTTATACAAGCAATCACAACAATGGCTTGATGTCAAACTACTTGGCTACGTGAATTTCTCTTTTCTATTTAACTTTATTTGAAGCATTGTTCTTTGACAGTGAAAGTGAGTCAAGTTCATGTGAAATGATTATATTCAAATCAACTTTGACCTTCTTTTAATTGACATGACATAGATCCCCTCACATTAATGTGAAGGGACCCCAATAAGTCTATAGTAGAGATGACCAAATCACCTTGAATGTCTCACTTCCTCATCTTGTGATCCATAATTGCTATGCCCAACCTATTTCTGGTCACACATTCATTTGTGCATTTACATCTAATAATTTTATTTTATTTTATTAACATCTAATGGTGTTTATTTAACACTTAAATAATAAATGCCACAAAGCGGAATCCCTTGGTCTCAAGAAAGGCTAAAATTTTCATCACGTACCACTTATCCATCTTAGCATCCTCATTTCTGCAATACTTATCTTATTTATGTGTTTCTGCTTTGTAAGCCAGCATTCAACAGCATATAATACCGTTAACCTTACAACTGTTCTAGAAAATTTACATTTAGGTCCGAGTGAAATTTTTCTACCACACAATACGCTAGATGTATTCCTCCACTTTATCCATCATGCTTGGATCCTACTTGTATAATTTAACAAGAGAGATAAGTTGTATAAAAGCAAATACCTATTTTATCTTAATGGGGTGACTCATAAATGGTTATCCTACTTCCCAAAATGCACAGTATTATAACCTATTTAACAAGTGGGTAGCTTGCTGTCAAATGAATATCCTACTTCTCAATATGCACAACATGTTTACACTGTAGTTATCATCTGTTTATGTTTTCTAGGGTTTCTGGTATGTGCAGATGGAAGAACCATCTGAGATAAGATGAACCTATTTCACAATCTTCCTAAATAAACATGTATTGTAGCTTACCTCCGTTCTCCCTAAGATAATAACAGAGTGGAAATATGCTGACAGTACTTGGAATTATAAAATAAAATAAAGCAGTAAGAGGACCAAAATTTGTCAAAACATTAAGCCAGTCATCATATTAATCAAGCAAGAGATAAATAATAACCTTGAACAAAAACTAGCGACAAGACATTAAAGAATGTAAAGGAAAATGTCTGTTCACCTTATAGGAATAAACTAATTTTATCTAACAAACTAAAAAGCAAGATGATTTAAGGAAATAAAGAAACATACTTTGTGTGATAATGGAGTGAGTTGAACAAGCCTCTTCATAACTCGAAAAGCAATGCTTGCGAGTGACAGTAGGATTAATACCTGTGAAAGTACAGAGTTCAAAATAATTACATTACTGACTTACTGTATAACGAACTAGAAGCAAATCCTAGATGAATTGCCCTTATCAAACTATAAACATGTTGGACAGCAGTCAAGAAAATTTTGCCTTAAATCACACAACTGAACTTTCTTACGGCTGAGTAGTTCAAAAAAAAGTCTTAATATAAGAGAATAACACTCATTCACCCATAATCAAGGAATGTGAATCAGTCTAAGGCTTTACAATGTTTGATATGACAAACGACAGTGAGCACATTCTGCTTGCTACTTTAAATAAAAAAATTCTAGGTTTTAATTGGGATGGAACATCCAATTTAACTGATTTTACATAAAGATGGTTACATAGGAAATATATTTAATGAAACTTCTTTTGGCTCCCACATGGGACAAACATATTAAAGACTACCAGGATTCCTTGATCAATAAACCATGTCAAAATCAAAGTGATCCCCTAAAAGCAACAACAGTTAAAACTGTTGACTCTAAAATAGAAAAGGTATAAAATGATTACTAAGGAAGACATTTCCTCAATAACATGTTAAAAATTTGAAAGAGCAGGCGAACCCAATAAGTATGATTTTTGTACACAAGAAGAAGAGATTGAATGATTGATGAAGCAGATCAGTAAAGGCACGCAAGTCTTCTATTTCTCAGATGACCATCAAATAAACTGAAGAAGTTTCAATATTAAGCATTTGACCTAAGTTTAATGAATTCTGCAAAACCTGTAGAAGCACGCGGATAGTTTTTTACAGCATTCTCAAATAATCAAACACCCTGCTAAATTCCCCAAAAGCAGAAACTAGTGCAGTATGCAAGGTAATGACAATAAGCCTTAATAGATGTACATAGTAGAAGCCTAAGTATATGACAATCGACCACAGAAGGAAGCAGATACAAGTTAACAGAAGAATTAAGCTGTAATATTTGCAAAATAGACTAATTATAATTCAGTATATGTAACATAAATATCACTCAAAAACAATGGAGGAACATAAATAACTAAAAATGATGATTTAGATATCCTAAATTTTTTGGCAAAAACAAAATATCTTAGATCTATTATTAGGAGAAAAAGAGAACCTAACTAAGCATATCAATTTTTGGTGTGATTTAAACTCTTGACTTCCAATTTGGGGACCAAATGCAATAGCAACTTAGTCAAAGAAGTGGCAGTAGGGTATCAATTGTGAAGTGAAAACTAAACGGTGAATTAGTGACAATGGGAGATGCATGTCTTTATATTGGAATTCTGGAAATATTTCACATAAGTAATAGGTTGACTTAGGCTCCCTATCATTCAATGCATACAAAGTTCCATGCAATACATCCAACATTTCTGGACAACAAACCTATCAAAATGCATTAAAACAGCTATTGCAGCTTTTCAAGATAGACTACCCCCCAAGTATCGTGCACCCCTCTAGCTTTACTATTTCATTGCAACCCTACTCCACTACCAGTACCTATTTATTCCCCTTGATTTCCACCATTGGAGTTTAATCACCAGAGGAGCAAATCATCAACAAAGACAGCAAGTATTTAAATGAAGAACACGTCTTTGGTGGAGTAGGCTGAAATTGTACCAGGCAAAAGATTTTAAATGGTGAAACGTGTATATGTTCAGAGCTGCACATGCTCCAATCAAAGGAAAGAATTCAATTTTACTTGCAGGGAATGTGGTAGTCCAACCAGAAGGGCCTCCATTAAAGATTAAAGAACCTAATGATCTAAAAGGTCCGAAGGTAAGGGATTCTACAAAGATGCAATGACATGAAACATTTGCAACATGACGAGGATTTATAAGTAATTTTACGTACAAATATGCTACATTTTTAACAAGAACTTTGAGAAAAAACAATAATTTTATGGGCATTTACTTATATGGCACTAAACTCTAGTTATTTTATATATTTAACACCAAAATTTTTAATATTACATATTCACCACTAAGATTATATAAAAATTACAACCTTTATTACATATATGTCACAATTTTGTGACATAAGTCATACATAGGATGTAATTTTTATATGATTTTAACAACAAATATGTAATATTAAATATTTTGAGTGTCAAATATGTAAAATAACTATATTTTAGTTGCATGTATGCAATTATCCCTAATATTTAACTATATCAATCTTAAAGTTGAACAAGGAATTCACTAGTAACCAAAAGATGGTGGATTAAAAATTACAAGAGAAAATAAAATATCAAATTTGCAACAAACTAATTAACTAATAAGAAAGGGAACAAGGAGGCATTTGGTAATTTGGGTAAGTTTAATCTCACAAAGCTTAAACTAAGAATAGTTCTTAATAGTAAAATTTTCTCTTTTTACT
Source organism: Apostasia ramifera (assembly GCA_019297695.1). Classification (NCBI taxonomy): domain Eukaryota; kingdom Viridiplantae; phylum Streptophyta; class Magnoliopsida; order Asparagales; family Orchidaceae; genus Apostasia; species Apostasia ramifera. Next base: position 35,716 of record JAEMOT010003109.1, on the reverse strand, counting down.
TGTGTGAAGTTCAACTATTTATTTTTTTGGCCAAAAAGTTTCAATAGAGCTTATCTGACACATAGTTGCACTAGTGGTGGCCAATGTGAGTCGCAGTAGCCTCAACGTAGCATAGCATGACTTAGTGGGAATGCATTTACATGGACGTGCCACAAAGACTGAGTAACTTAAGCACAATAAAATGGAATGGACGATGCGGTGTTGTATAAGTTCGTTAGTCGAGCAGAGGTCCAATCAACTCGGCAATGTTAAGAAGCCATTTGGTCTAGAGTTAAAAGAAATATGATCGTGCAAGTATTTGGCTAGATGGTTTAAGCTTGAAGGTGTCTGTGTTTGGGTCAATTCAACGATGAAGCATGGTTGGAGATCTTTTGTCACTCAATAGGATAATTAGATTCAACAAATTCACCCAAGGACTTGACTTTTTTCTAACCAGGATATTAATTCACCCAATTTTATTAATCATAAGTCAAATATTGCATTAGTTGGCAACAAAATAAAACTAAATACTGAAAATAAACTACCAAATATAATTTTTAATATGAGTAAAGAAAATACAAATCACATAAATATAACAGATCTTCATCTTCTCTAAAGCAACTCTAAATCTTAAATCATAGCAAATATGCATCAGGTTAATCTAAAAATAACCAATCAATCTAAAAATCTTCAATCAGCCTATATCATCCCACATCTGAATGGAGTCATCATTGGGCAAATCTAGCATGACTCAAATGCAAGCTAAAAGACTGTCTCCACCAACTCTCTAGTTTGGATGAGCTTGACCACATTAAATAGGGGTCAGTCGGCTTATGTGTCTCTCAGTGGGATAGATCAATCAAATATAACTTCTCCTCGACAGAACCAAATATTACTAATAAAAAAATTCAAAAATTATTTGACCAACTTAAATTTATTCAATCAACTTTATAACTGAAGTAGATTTGGTTCTGGACACTCGTAGATATGTTACTCTCAAAAGGAACGAAAAACTTCAGACCTCTAGGTATACTATTGAGTCTAATAACTACAACTCAAAATATTGAGTTTAACTACTCTTATGATCTGATAACAAAATTCAAATTTACTTATTCAATACCAACATAATCAAAATTTTAAACAAGTTCAATTTATAGATTTAATCATCTCAATTAACATATAATTATGCCATGAAAATACTTACATTTATTTGTTTTTGCTTATCATCAATTTTTTGATTTTTTTTTTTAAAATAAAATGTAGAGAAATGATGTCACGAAAATTATAATGCATATACATGTGTTGAATTTTTACGAATACAAATGAGAATGCAAATTTCCTTTATAACATGCAACTAAGAAAGTAGAAAGAAAATGCATGCAGACTTGACTATATATTAAAGATCTTACTAATTCCTACTAACTCAATTTGATCATACGTTTAATAATAGTGGTGAAAATTAACTTAACTTCTAAAAGGTGCAAAAGAGTTTTCAAAAACTGGCAACGTTGACAAACCAATAGTTAAAAACTTCAATAATCACATAATTAAATTCATGCATTTTCCAATAATATTTACCTTTCCCCATAATAAAATTTTCTTCAGGTGAGGCTCACCTATATGTGACTCGGTGAGCTCTCCACTCTCACTGAACTAACTCGAGCTATACTTAAAAAATTCATATTTTGTATAATCATGATGCTCAAAATTTCTGTCATCTTATCAGGCTCAAGATCTCTAATGGGTTCCAAAATCTATTCATTCTTAACATCAAATTCCACAAGGCAATTGAAGCTCAAAGATGTCGATGATTGGGTCAATTTAGTGGTAACATGTTTAACAACTTTATTTCGCTTAATAGGATAATTAGATTTAAGAAATTCTTGTCGAATACACTGACCTTCCTTATTTAGAATACTGATTCACTCCCAAAATTCTATTAATCATAATAACCTAAAGATCACACTAGTCGACAACTCTAATTTTTAGTGACCTATTAAGAAAGAAATTAGGAAATAAAACTTAATGAAGAAAATAAAATACTAAATACAATTACATAAATAAAGAAAAAATAAATCAAATAATCATGGTGAATCTTGATCTTCCCCAAACTGGTTTTGAATCATAAATCAAACAAAAAAATGCATCAAACCAATCTGAAAATAATCAACCCCCTAAAAGATTCTTCAATTAGCCTAAATCATCCCAAATGAGAATCAATATAATCAGTACTAGGCAAATATGCAAAGAATTAAACATATGCTATAAGCATGTCTCCACCACTTAACGGTTGAAGATAGGTGATTTGCTTACACATTCTCTTATACAAGTCAAAATTCTAAAAAGTTTCGTTAAGAAATTGGATAATTATAAATGAGTAAATGGTTGGGGACCAAAAAAGCACGAACTCCTCTTAAACATATTTTCATTAATATTTTATATTAATATAACATCATCCAAAAATTCAAACATTAAAATTCAACTTTACTCTATATTGTACACAAATCATAATCTAAACACAGACTTTATATTTCAAATATTACACATTTTTAATAAAAATTATTTTCGCTTACATAATTTTCAATAATAAAATAATAACATGAAAATAAATTTTTTCACTCTAGTTCTAAAATAACTCAAACCATCTCAAAAATAAATTCCAACCACACAAAGCCTAAGGATAGAGGGCAGTATCAAATAAGATGAAAATTTTCAAAATAAAACATCTAGGCCCTTGAGATGCATTAAATTTTCTTAATGAGTCCCTATGCTCAACTTAAACATTTCACTTGAGTTTGTCTTAACTATTTTCATCAACTTTTGTTATAATATGACTAAAAAATATTTTATTTTTATTAAAACCTCTGTAATAAGATGGGACAGATGGAGAAAGAAAGACAAAATTGTAAAATGATCATTTTATTCTTATTTGATAGTGTTTTTAATAGAAGGACCTATTTGATATATCCCTTAATCTCAAACATGTATGATTTTTACACATAATACATGTTCAAGCATGGATAGCCCAGCACACAAATTATCTGTTACACAAATCGAGCACTCCATTTTAATTACCCTTCAAGTAGTTACGGTTATCTCAATCACACAAAAATTAAATAATATAACATATATATCACCTGCAGCCAAACAACCTAATGACTAAGGCTCAGATGGCTGCATAGCATTCACTACTGCAAGTGTGGTAGTACAATCAAGGTTGTTGCAATTACTACATGCTACCTCATAAAGGGTGGTGGATGAGCAAAGGTAGCTTGAAAGCACATGATTGGTAAATTTTTATATGGAACTTATCTGTATGAGGCATGATCCTAAGGAAAAACAGAGTAGAGTTACAGTCTATAAAAGTTTTGGAAAGGTTAACAAAATATCTTCAGCTGTCTTAATCGAGTTGATCAAGATGGCAATACCAAAGATCAATGAAATCTATGAGAAACTGAAAGCATTAGCTTGAAAGTAAACATAAGGTGTAGAAAAGAGCTCTCACAACCTTGGGACGAGTAAAACCTTGATCAAGGTAACTTCCACCAAAAAGAATCTCTTCCGTCTGATTATTTCCATGGTTTTTAAGTGTAAGATCTCGTGTATACATATTATTCAACTGCATAAATGTCACAAAATACCAAATAAGTAAATCATTTATAGAAAATCCAGAAGATAAAGAAATAGGTCTAGACGCACTGCATGCATAATGTATGCATCCATGATGCTGGAGTCTTCGTCTTGACCTTTAAGATAAAAAGGTTTCTTGTTACAGTGCATTATGTCCCGATAAACATTACCTGCAAAAAGATCACAAGATTATTTCTAGGATCTAAAATAGCAATACTGCAAATAAAAATATTATAATTCCAACAACAAAACATGTTAATATGACAAGTGAGACCTCCTCAGGTGAGGTTAAGGCAAGAAATGCTAGCCAATAATAACTATTACTTGAGTATTTAAAGCTAAATAGAAAGGATGGACTGTTGGGGTTGGGCTGCTTTTAATATCAAGGTTCTCAATGCTCGTTCCCAATGGTATGTTTTTCCCTCAAAATCCTAGCATTTAACCACTATACACAATTCAATATTTTTCAAACATCTGGTGAGAACATATATTATTATAAAACAACTGCAAACTTGCAAGAGTGGCCGCCATGAACTAAAATCAAGCATGCTGCTACAGGGAATTCAAAAAGCACAATAACTAACTTGTTTGTTACGAGAAAACATAAAAAGTAAATGTAAAGGGATAATAAAATAGTATAGTTTATAATAGGACAAAGCCAAAATCATATTCCCAGTAGACTGAAAACGAAATCAAGTAGTAGAGTTACAGGGATTTAGTACTTGATCGATGATAATGCATTATCGGTAGGAAATTAGTGCATAAATACTTAACTTAAAAAAGATTGAAATAATTATTTATGTAAGAGGATGGATTAACTGCATATGATCCTAAATTGCATAACAAATGATATTCATGGACAGGAGTAGGCCAACACATTCATATATTAGTCAATAATGTTCTCAGAAAATTTTTAAATGTTATTTTTAACATGTGATACTTAAATCACGATAAATATAAAACATAGAACAGTGGGAGAGCGTAACGTAGATTAAGAATTTAAGAGGATAAGATTATACAGGTTGAGCATTTGATATTTAATGCTAGTAAGAATATTCAAAATAGCAAATCAAAAATTTGGAGCATCAAATTATGCCATGTTTAATAGATATGTGTATCATGTATCTATTAAAAGAAATAAGAAACAGAAATGAAATAATTAGTTAAACAAAATCTAGAAAGCAATTTGAGAAGTGTTTTAGAGTATCATGCTATTAAAAAAACTACTTCTGCCATTAAAAATTTCACATATATAACAGAACAAAGATTGATTTGAAACTTTGTTCCAACTACAGAAATGACAGTTCAAATGCATGGTATTTACACAAACATCTTGATGGGTATCAAGTGATTGTTTTGAAGGAGTAACCCATTGAAGATAAGACTGTTGGAATATATACTTAATTGACATAAATTAAGCAATTCATTTAAGCATCTAAGGAACATTTAATGATTAATTTAGAGTAGGACACAATCTCAGAGATGAAGGTTAGGCATGAATATCATTAAGCAATAAAGGTGGCAAATAATATAAGGGAATATGAAAAAACAAAGTAATAAAACCCAATCACTCATCTAAAAACACCTAAATACATGTGATATGGGACAAATGCTGTGATACCCAAATTAATGTGAACCAATGGTCAACGATATTGATGGCGAAGGAGAGGTGAGGAAGAAATAAGGACAATTAGGGTTCCAAGAATTCTCACATAAATTTACCTTATTCTTTATTTTTGGGATATTAACCCATCTAGAATCTCTCACCTTAACTCAATCTAAAGCTAGATTGCACGCAAATGCAAATTTTCATTCATCAAAAGGCTAACTAAATATTCAAATACATGATGTATTTAAAGAGGCCAATCCCATCCTAAAATAAAGGTAAGCCCTGTGGGACACTAATACAAAGAAATAAATAAAATAATTTAACCAACGGAAAAATAACAACATATGTCATCTACTAATTTATCAGCAAGCAACAAAAGAATATACAATAAAAAAATACTAACAAAGTGAAAAGAATAATCTCCGCTTAGATGAATGGGAAGCATCAGAACTGGTACTATTGCAGATGCTTTGCCAATGGTCATAGAGCTTTTGGTTTATCTCTTGAAAATGCTCTCCAGTAAGATCCTACGTTATATGAAAAACATTGACCAAATGAAAAACTTTCACCATTGCAGTGTAAGATTGGATTATATATTCTAAACTGATCAACAAATTACAAACCAATGTAGAGATATGCCATGTTTATAAAAAACAATAGTAGGCGCTCATACGACTAGGGCCAGCTTATGAAATTGAAGTCAAACAATAGACAAACATTATTAAATGATTAACATGAAAAAGATAGAAGGGTGATCAACAGATAAGGGGGAAGCAACCAACAATTAACAGAATAATAAGAAGAATCAATACTAGTCTATAGGCACTACATAGACACAGGTCAATCTTTGTCAAACAAATATTTGATAAGTTAAGAATAACATACATGTCCCGAAATTAGTCAGCATAAAACTTCACAGAACTTCACCTAATTATTAAGCAAACAAATAATATAAGACATGCAAGATAACTTGCACAAATGAGGAGATACTTCACCGTGGATAAATCTTGTCCAGTTCCCACTATCTTTGATATTGACAATTCATGGGCAGGCATCTCCCATTTGAATCTAATCTTCCATTTCATCAAATTATCAACCTCTTCATTTGTTAGAACATGTCCAAAGTGATGCTGAAAAGAACTGCATCTAGAAAATTAGTATGACATCTTCATGTTATGCATCAAATAAAAATATGAAAAAGTAAAGAAAGCACTAAAGCCCTAAATTTTGATCAACATAGGATTCACACCAACTATCATGAACAGAAATCAAAATAAGCAGAAAGATTTTGCATCTTCCAAGAAAAAATGGCTTATTAAAAACCAAAAATGGTTAGACTGTAGCAAATAACAGAAAGACAATAATGCACAATAGATACAAAGGCACACAAGTAAACACCACCATTAAGCATTAATGAAATTTCTAGACTAGCTTTCAAACAAGTCCCAAGAAGAATTAAAAATAAGATACCAGAGGAGAAATCAGTAACCAGAAATATTTTGTTTGGTATTGCTAATGTTGAGCATAAAATGCCTAATGTTCACAATCTTGATCTTACGTCAAACAAGCCAGGGTACTTTCATTGACAATATTCAACTTTCTACTTTTAGACATCCAAACATAGCAAGTTCATTCTCAGGATACAGGAGACAATGTAAAATCTGAGGACAAATATATGGGATCAGTAATTTGGATAAAGATTACTGCATTTTGAGTTCCAACAAAAGACTTCCCCAGATTAGGATTCTTCATTTATGTTTTCCCTCTTTGATCAAGATTCAGCCATATACACAGTTGCAACAAAAGAGGATAAAAACCAAAATGACAGTGTGAAAAGGGAGACAAGAAAATGCCAAAGTTGCTATGATTCCACCTTGACTTCTTTCCCCAACCTATTTCATTTCGAAGATTGTTAGAGCTCTAAAATCCATTTATATTTTTTATTTGAGGGATTTATATACAAAATATGAAATTCTGTCAAAAATTTGTATTTTACTAAAATACTTAAAAAATTACATATATCATACCCAATTCCTTATAAAAATGTGTTTCACCCAAATTCACATATCTTTTCAACTTTATCATAGTAAATATTTAAAAACTTATATCTTACTAGACTAAGTTTTGGGTATTAAGTATAACATAATAAAATATAACTTTGACGGAGCTGAAAAGGGATATAATTTTAGAATTGGTTGTGCAACATGAAAATTTTAAAAATGTAGGTGAAATGTATAATTTTAGTAAAATTTTGTGCTCTGTATATAAATCTCTCTTTATTTTTATATTTATTTCACATTCTATATGTAGTTCAATAGAAAAACAAACCTTTTTTTACAACCAACATAAATAACATCATTAAAATAATTTTATTTCATATTATGCATAAATATTAAAATAATTTTCTCCTTCCTAGAAAATATCTTGTCAAATGAAGCCAAGTTTCTATAACTATTCTATCAAGCCTACCAACAATCAACCCAAAAATTGAAGATTAAACGTCTTCAGTTTTTTTGAGTGGATTCATTCTCAACCCGCTTAATTTTGTGCAACTCAACAGCCACATTGGGCGCTATTGTTCAGCCGTCAACTCGTGTCAGGGTGTCAATGTTGAGTTGTTAGTGTCAGGTTATCGACATTGAGTTTCTGTCACGAAATTGATCCTCACTTTTGAGTGGAAACATCCAAATTGGTGAGGTTGCATGAGTCATCGTGTCTATGTGTTATTGACATAGGTCATTGTTGCAAGATATCAATGTCGAGACAACTCTCAAGTTGCCATTGGTCAGGGTGTCAACATCAAGCAGCCACTAACTAAGAGCTCTCGCACCACGAAGAAGTGCAATGAATTTAGTTGAGATAAGTTTCCCATTTGACTTGACAAAAAATGTATTTAGAAATGAAATATTAATAGAAAACCATACATAAGTATATAACGAGAAAAGATCACAAATCCATATTATAGGCGTCGTGAACTTCATTGCAGAATTGCATGCACATGTAACATATATAATAAAAATTGTATAAATTTATTGGATGAGGATGTCAATAATAGAAAAATATAACCAGAATTAAGAAATAATCACACTAGAAGTACTTGCCACCCATACAAACAATTTCTAATAAAATTCTCAAAATGACTCCACATTTCAGGAGTGTCCTACATATATACTCAAAGTACCAACAAACATTTAATACTGTAAGATTCAATTATCATGCCTATAAATTTTGCTAGTAATAGAGAGTTAAAGTGCCAACCTATGAATTGAAATCATAACAAAAATACACGGTGAGAACATAAGAACACCAGGAAAAAGGAATTTTCTACATAAAATACTCTCGAAAAACTTTAAGTCGAAAAATCATATTAGAAGTTAGAAACATCAATACTTCATACCTTATATACTAAAAGGAATAAGATTTTATCAAATTCTAAAATGTTTCTAATATCTACTTTAGGCCTTGTTCGGCACAAGAATCAAAACAATGGTACTATTTTAAAAAATAATAATAAATAAATCTTTTTAACCATTCTACACAAATTTTAATAGAAAAATATCATATTATTTCACATATTTAATAATCAAGTATTTTGATCTGGTATGTGAAATACAGTTGATATTTTTATTAAAAATTATTAAGCATGTGAAATAATATAATATTTTTTATATTGAAATTTATGTAAAATGATTAAAAAAATTAATTATTATTATTTTTTAAAAATTAATACTATTTTAGTCCTGATTTAATCCCCGCATCAAATAAGGCCTTAGTATGGCATAATAAAAAAATAATTTGTGAAAAATTTAGATTATTATAGGTTTTGATAAGTATTATTTCTCTAATTTTACAAAATATTTTATAAAAAAGTACAAGATTTCTCCTCAATACAACACGAGGAACAAGGTTGACTACACGAAACTTTGGACGAGTGTGAAATACTTATGGAAAAAGAAGAATTGACCATTTCATCATAAAAAAAAAACAGTTTGGTCCAAATATCATTTTAAGCATGCTTAGACTAAAATAGCCACGTCATTAAAAAAATTAATTAATCAATAATAAATTCACATTCTAAACAAAAACCAAAATAAAAAAAATCCTTTTTACTTCACGTACAACACCATTTTCAAAACTATCAATTTTCTTTCATATTCTAAAATTTTTTTAACGACTAACTACATTTCTAATCATACATACATCTCAATGAGCCTTAACATCAAGAAAGCATGGACCTTCTATACATCGCCATACGTCATGCATTGTCACCGGGTTGTGTCCGTACTTTTAGAAGCTGCTATAATATTAAGCAAAAACAATACTTAAATTACACAACCACAAAGATTTTTTTATAATATTTGGTGAGTCTAGCCGTGTTTGTGTCCTCTAACATAGAAAGTTGCCATGTCAGCGTGTTGCGTCATGTCGTATCCCCGTGTCTTGATTAATTTAAAAAGGAACCTAAGAGATGCGACTGAAGCCATCGAGAATTTGAGATGTCCGTAATTATAATTCTAGAAGACAACAAGCAAAAATAATAATAAACAAAAAGAAAATAAAATATGAACCAAAACATAGTTAAAAAAAGGTACATCATAGAGATTACAATAAATTTAGAAATTATGACTTTGTCTTGATTCATTCTACTCAACAAACATTTGCACTCAATGAAATAGATTACATAAGGGAACAAGATCACACAAACACGAGTCACACAATCGAAGTGCTACGCTGATGCCGAGAGGGATGGAAGATCCTCGCAAGTGGCCTACTAGGGTATTTGTTTTTCATAACCTTCAAATGCATTTGCAAACCAAAAGATTTTCTTCAACAGAAGTCCTATAGTTCATAACAAGTTTTAAAAATGTTTTAGGGTCTATTTAAAGGAGCATTTATATATATGCCACACAAAACTTTAATACCATTATTCAAATACATGGCACATTATAATTCAAATTTTGTGAAGAGAGTGATGTGTAGATAATATTTAAGCTTTTTGTGGCACATAGGTAATTGTCCCTCATTTGAATTGGGGTTAGGTTAATTTAATCAAAGTATATCAACCCCATAAATAATTTAATTTGGTTATATTAAAAGATTCAACACTTAGGCCCTGTTTGTTTGGCCATTGAAAATTAACCTGGTTTAATTTTAACTAACATATCACATCACACATAAAATTTAATATTAAAAATTAACTTTATTTCACATCCTAACACACATTACTAAAATAATAACTAACTTATATCACATCCCTCACATATCCCAACATAATAACTAACTTTATTTCACATTATTCATAACATTTCACAACTCCAACTTTCTCGCGGATATACTCATTTCTCATTCTATCCATTCGTCTATATCCACACATCTACCTTAGCATCCTTATTTCTGCAATACTTATTTTATTTGTATTTTTTTTTATAGGCCAGCATTCAGCACCATATATCATTGTTGATCTTACTATAGTTTTATAAAATTTATCTTTAAGTCTGGATGAAATTATTCTATCGCGGAACATACCAAATCATTTCTTCATTTTACTCATCCTGCTTAAATTCTGCTAATAATGTCATTATCTATTTGACTATCATTTTGTATGATTAATCTAAAGTATCTAAGGCGTTCACTCTTCTTGACAATTTGATCATTAAAACCTCGTTTGGTTCGGAGTAAGTTTTTTGCCCAACATAAATTTCAACTATAAAAATCAACTTTATTTCATATCCAATATAAATACGAATATTAGAATTGAAAGTATTTCACATTTTACACACTTTCTAATAGTAAAATAAATTTTTCTCTCATTAAACTTAAAAAATAAAATAGTTTTTTTTTCGTGCCTAAAAAAAAAAACTCGAATCAAACAAAGCCAATTGTCACATCAATATAATGCTTCTTTTTTAACTAAATGTGCACTCCATATATTCAGTTTTTGATCTACTAAGACAAAAACCTCTAGATTTTAAAGTATTCCTTCAAAGCTCGAGTTTCACTTTGACTTCCTCTTTCGTTTTATCAATAAGAATATCATCTGTGAAAACATACACCAAAGCATTTCATCTTAGATATGTCCTGTCAGAATTTTCATAACTAAAACAAAAAGATACGAATTTAAAGCTGAGCCTTGATATAATCCAACTGTAATAAAAAAATCCTTAATTAAATCACCTTGTGTCCAAACTTATATTCAACAAAATAATCTTATAATTATTTTTAAGATGATGTATTATCAGCACGGGCAACAAACTGAAGGTATCAACAACAACAATACCAAGCTTAATACAACTAGGTGGGATCGGCTACATAAATTTATTATTTTCATTGCACTCTATAAAATAATAACTTATCATTTAGTTCTAAGTATATAAGATCATTCTTTATAGTTTTTTTCTTTCTCGTTTTATAAAGGCAAGATCCAAAAGCCGAGCTCTTCTTACTAGAGCTTTTATCAACCTATGATATCGTAAACCATCTAAGTAATTCTCTCTAAGTTTATCCTAAATTAAGGCTACTGTAACCATTTCACGGATGTACTCATTTCTCATCTAATTCTGTGTAAACTCACATTCACTCACCTTAATATTTACATCTCTATGGTATTTATTTTATTAGTATACATTTGATATCGAGCTAAAAAATCACCAACTATAAAAATTTAGTATTTGTTGTTACTACTTACTCCTTAGGGATTTACCCATAATAAATTTCAGAAAGCATAATGACACAAGAAAACTTAGAAACCAAAAGTAGCCTCCACAGAGAAAGCCAGTGACTCGCAAAAAATCCTTAATCCAAAAGAACCTCAATAAAAAGCGTGTGAAGCCCTTGAAGATAAGGACAAGGATAAGAGAAAAAAAAAGCCTAAAGAAGAAGAAGAAGAGCTGCTTCAATGCAATGCTTGTAGAAGTTGAGGTGTGCATTTCAACCTAGTCTAATGAACTCAGCGTGAAATAAACTTCAACTAAAGTGTGACTCGAACTCCAACACAAATTATCTCACATCAATTTACGTGTCATCTATTTGACGCGTGGCCAAATTGGTAAGGTGAGAACCGGTCCAAAACTACTTAAATCAAGCAGGTTAATAACCCTTTAAAGAAAAGTCTATGCAATTTGGGGACTTACAAAACTTCATCCATAGATAATTAAGAAATTGATGATGGCATTCACGTGATATTCGTTTTCATTACGGTACATTCACATGATATTCTTAGAAAGATTAATGAAGGTAATTTTGATGGATACAAAATTATGATAATTAAATTATAACGACATATTTTAAAATATATGGGATTTAGATATATTATACATATTTTGAACATTGCTAAAGTGAATGCTATTGTATTTAAATTGTCACCAAAGCTTGTGTTTTAATTATTTGATAATAGAAGCATGAGTTTTCTGCCTCCAAAAACCAAGATCTTTATTCGAGCTTCTTCGATTATCAGCTAGAATTCTCTCATCTCCTTTTTCAAATTCCTAGGCTACAAATAGAATCCTTGAAGCTTGTCGTCCCTTTGACACTCCCTAATGTTGCCATTTATTCATGAAGAAGTTTAGCATTATGCTTTTTTCTATTGCTTTGTGATTATCTGGCCCTTCTAAAAATTTTAAAAGAGGGACCAGAATTGTAATGTTTTACAATCTCAGGGATCAAAATCGAGATTTTTTTAAAAATTGAGACTAATTTGCAATGCCCTCCCAACCTCAGGGTCCTAGATGATAATAAAACTTCTAGTACTGAAACAAATGAATGAACTCCATGAATTATGTGAAACAATAGCAAAGCTAGGGCTTGCGCGAGAGGTTTTTGTTAATCTGAATACGATGTTTTTATCCTGGTTTGTGTATGTTAAGTTGCCCACATGGATTATAAGGGTCAACAGTACAAGTGTCAAAGTTAGAGATGAAGAAGGCTCCAAATCGCTTGACATCCTATTCATCTAGCTTAGAGACACACTCTAATACTACGTCCCTTCAGATCCTTCTTAGCCAAAGGTCTTAGTAAGTACAGACAAGGAAGTTGCACCATCTATTCCCTGGATCATATAAAAAATGACACCCAAAATATAACAATGAAGCATGCAAGTGACCACACTGCAAGTAACGATTTTCCCTGCTTTTTATCATGCCATAAATAGTCACAAGAAATGGGAAGAAGTTTAGATTTTAGATCCAAAATTCTATAACATCTCGTGACAGGATTTTTCTTCAAGCTTCACACTTTGGCACTTTGACACACCTTCCGAGGCATATTGATCTGCTTGGTTGGAGGCCATTTTGATCAAAACAGCCTCCAACTTTTTATTAAAAAATAATAATAATAAATTAAGTATGATATGTTTAAAATTATGTAAATTGTAATATAAAGTGAATTTTTTATATTAAATTTTGTGTATTAAGGATGAAAAATAAAATTATTAAGAGTTGTCCATAACTTGTAATCTCATCTTTTTCTTTCGTAGCATCCCTGTTTACGCATATAATCCTCGCTACATCTCAGCCATCCACATAACGTCTAGGCAACATTGAAGCCTTGTCAAAAGACAACCCTTTTGCCCCTAGGATGAATCACAAGAATTTACAAGTTGAATTGGGCAGAGATCTAGCGCCAGCCCAAGAGTAGGCTTGAATGATGGAAGAAGATAACTTATTTCTGATATGTTCCATCATTTTTGTAGGCAGCTTAAATCCAAAAACAACACTTATTTTGTGTATCCTTCATTTATTAATTGATTCATCTAAATTATTAAATACCTACCAAACCTTCCCTTTTTTTTCCATGCAGGTGAATTATTGCTTTATTCATTTGGATCCCTTTACTTAATTCAGGGTGTGAATGACAGAAAGGACACTTAACCATAAACGTATGATCGTTAGAAATATAAATTAAATTATTATAATGTACTGTAGTACTATTATATGTTGTGTTTGGATTTTGTTATACGTATATTTGGATTTGACTAAATGTTGTGTATTTGAATTTAATATTTCTATATCATCTTATATTTGATTTAATACATCTTATAATTTAGTAGACATTATGATACAGAATAATATGCGTGATGTAATCCTAATCAGAGATTAGTAAATAATTCTAATAAATGAGTATAAAATTGTTTAGAAATATTGCTGATAATAATTATGTAATAATTAAAAAATTATAAGTTTAAGAAATAAATAGATTTTAAATATTTAGAAATAAGTTTAAATAATATCTAGTTAATTTATCAAACGATTTTAGATAACTTCATCTCAACAAGTTAGAGCCAGGGTACACAGTAAGTGGTATTCTCATAACAGAATATTACCCAACAACAATTTAATCACATAATAATATTTAGATCATACAGGCGAGCAAATTAAGCGATCTCAATAACAAATACCACCACCAGATCTCACAGAATATTCAAAATATTTAATTAATATTCAGATTTACCTCGAGCTGAGAATCCGTTACCACAGGAATGAGTCATAGCGGCCAATCTGGATAGTAAGCATAAGAGGCGGTACCGGAAAGTAATGGAGTAGGAGCCGGTAGTTGCGGACGAGGCAGAACAACCCAGTGAGAGACAAGACCGCCGGGACAGTGGTCAGGCGGCGAATGGCGCAGGCGGAAACGGGAGCGGCGAGGAAGAGTCAGTGGGTCAACGAACTACGCGCCACCGAAGCAGAGGGCGAGGCTGCAGCGGACGATGGCGAAGGCGGAGTCATCAGGATGCACGCAGGGCTGTGCGGATGATGGTTGCAGGAGGGGCCGTCGGCCTTCGCACGGGGAAGCGGCAAGGCGGAGGCTCGGCGGAGCAAAGCGGCAGGATGGTCGGCCTTCGCGCGGGCCGAGTAGGCGGACGTCGTCTATGTGGGCCGGCGGTGAAGGCGGGACCGGGCCGGTGGTGCATTGCGCGGGCGTGGCGCACGGGGGTCGGCGTTGGTGGCGGGCGAGCGCCGCTGATCGTCCCGAGCCCGACAGCAGGTGCAGTGGAAAGAAAGACTAGGGCTGCAAAATTGCAAAATGGGGCCTGGAGTTTGATTAGCTTGAAACAGTAAATAAAAGAGAGAAGAATTAAAAAATACTTTAAATTTTTTAAGGTATTTAATTATTTTCACCCAAAGTCTCAACTCTTTCCTTCTACCAAATATAACACATAATATTTCAAACTCAAAATAATTTTATTCCATGATTAAGAATAAATAATACTAGCCCATACTTTTATATAAGACTATTACAGTCGAAATTCAAAATGTGAAAATAAATGAGGAAATAAAAGGATTATAATCATGTCAAATATATCTACAAAAAAAAAAAAAAAAAAAAATTAGCCCAAAATTTAAAATATTCTCATTCAAATTAATAAATTAATTTAAATGGGGATTTCAAATAATTGATTAGCCACCAATCACGCTTGTGTCGAATCTGCAGATATTAATCCTCCATCAGAACGACGCCAAATGGTGAGATCTTGGGTACCGAGTGTAGACCTTACCTAGAATAAACCGACTGTCTGATGGTATCGTGTCCCTACCAACTCTCCGTAGGTGTGAAGAACTCGACATCATCTAGTAAGGGTCAACTCCGCTGCAGTACCTCTCAAGTAAGTCCGGATCAACTCCTGCAACTCATCTCTAGTGATTCAAAAATTCTCTGATTATGACAAACCTTTCCATCTAATCAAATATCTCTATTGAGATTATCTGATCATCGAGAATCTGCTCAATTTACTCTTTTATAGTAGAAGGCTGTGCAAGTAGACACTCAGGTGTAGACTCTCTCTCAATGGGAGAAAAAGACTTAAATGAATCACTGAGTATTGTTGTTAGTTCTTTGCAAGCACTAGATCTAAAACATTGAATGTAATTCTAATCTCAAAATCTAAATAGTAAATCAATCACAAATGTACTTGACCCAAATTTTTTCAATATTTTAAATGGACCTGCCCCACGAGCTTGAAGCTTCTTAACAACCCCTGAAGGGAATCGCTCGGGCCTAACCCAAATCATTACATAATGACCCACATAAAATTTCTGTAATCTTTTGTAAGCATCTGTTAATTTCTTATAAGTCTTATTCCTGAAATTTATTCTTTTACTGATCTTTTGATGCAGATGCCTAATATGCTCAGCAAATGATTGTATAAACTCAGAAACTCTATGGTATAATAGTAGGGGAATAAGGTCAATGGGAGTCCTAGGCTTATAACCTTGCACGACCTCAAATAAATTATGAACCTATGGACCTATTGACAGAATTATTATTTGCAAATAAAGTTCTAGGTATGGTCAGATCTCAATTCCTATTATTTTCTTCAATCAAACACCTAAAAAGGTTTTCTAAGCTCTTATTGACTATCTTAGTATGACCGTCAGTTTGAGGATGATAAGCGATTGAGAATTTTAACTTAGTTTCTAGGATGCCAAAGCGTCTACAAAAAATAGCTTATAAATTTCACGTTCCTATCCGAAATCATACTTTTAGACTGCCCATGCAAGCGAACAACTTCATCAAAGATGAGGCGGACTATCCTAGAAGCGTCAGAGGTCTTCGAACAAAGAAAAAATGCATCATTTTAAAGAACCTATTCACGACAATACAAATAGAATCGTGTTGTGCAATTGTCCGTGACTGACCTAGAACGAAGTCAATACTCAAGTCTTGTCAAGGTCTATTGGGAACAGATATTGGCGTATATAATCTTGTGTTTTGCTTTTGCTGTTTCGCAACAACACAAGTCTGAAACTGGGCAACAATCTGAGCTACATCTTTCTTTAAAGGTCTGGAGCAAACATAAGCGACGATTGCGGAAATGGTATCTATCTTGAATGAGATAATCTGGATACTCACTAATTAGTTTTGAACTCACAGTCGCATAAATAATTCAAAAATCAAGACAATCTACATAAGTCTCCTTGAGCTTATCAAACCCGACGACCTTAATACTCATCGTAGTCAACAAGAAGACTCGTCGACTAAAATAACTTGATATGTAATGAATTTACATCTATGAGAAAGTATTTCATTAAATTATCTTAATATAACATCCAACATCCATAATGTTACGCATATTTAATAGAAATACAATGATATATCATGCAAAAGTTGTAGAGCTGCCTCTATTCGATTAAAGTATGATGATATATAATGAATTATTATCTAAAAAAAGTTATTGAATGAATTTCCTCGATATATCATCAGATAGTTTTATAATTGCTTGTATTTAATAGAAATACATTAATATATTACAAATTTATATGTAAGAATATGATTTCAATGAATAACCCTGTTATATAATTTTATAATTGTAAAATCATCTATATTTAGTAAAAATATATTGATACGTAAAGAATTAACATCCTAAAAGCAAATTTTGTCTAAAATTAGCTAGATATTTTTCATAATGATGCTACAATTGAATTTACTTAATTGAAAAAAATGTAATATGTAATGAATTGCTATGTAAAACTAAGTATTCTATTGAATAACTTCAACATTTCATCTAAGAGCATGTATTTTTTGAATTGTCTCGACCTACTGTTATAAAATCATCTGTAATTTGAGCAAATATTTAGAAAAATTAGTAAGATAATTTTTATACCATCATCATAATTATTTGTATTTAGTATTTGTTAGACAATCTATCAAGTCTTGTATCAAATTATGTAGATACATCATCTAATGTTTATAAAGTTACATGTATTTTTAGTATGTAATTGTATGTCAACTCAGTACATGAAAGTTTAAATTTATTTGACAATATATATATTAATTTCATTTGATGAAATACTCGCTCTAATAGACTTAAATTCAATGAATATCAAGATATTTTAACTAAATACATGATGTTATCTAGCCATTAAATGAAATATCAAAGTAATTCGACATAGTACTTAGTTTTAGATAGCAAGTTGTTATATATCACAACAATTTAATTGGATATAAGCAATTATGATGATAATGCAAAAATATCTTACAAAGTATCTTAAATATATTAAGGCATTTCTATTAAATACAGATAATGTTATAACTATTAAATGGTATATAGAAATAATTTCAAGAAATACATGCTTTTAGACCTAAATTCATTATATATCAATTAATTTCAATTGAATACTAGTAGTTATATATTATTGGACAAAATATCAAACTTATTCAATAGAATTCTTAGTTATAAATTATAGATCTTTACAAATAATATTATTTTAACTGAATAAAAATAATTATGAAATTATTACAAGAAATATCCACAATATTTACTCTTAGATGTTAATTCTTTATGTATTAATGCATTTTACTTAATACAGATAATTTTACACCTATTAAATAATATATTCGGATAATTCAATTTACACGCTCTTATATATGCATTTATAATATATTAATGTATTTTTACTAATTATAAGTAGTTGTGCAAGTTTCACATGATATTTTGATGTAATTCATTTAAATAACCACTTTTTAATATTAATTCATTTCATATTATTGTATTTTAACTGAATATAAATTATTTTGCAACTATTTGTAATTTATCCGGGTAATTCTTTTTTTTGGAAATTATATATCAAGCTATTTCAATTTAATACATATGATTTTATAACTATTGGATAATATATCTAAATAATTTGATAAAATGTATGCTTGTTGTCTTTAGTTTATTATATATTATATTAATTTAACTGAATACATATAGTTATATAACTATTACACAAAATATTGAAGGATTTTGGTGGAATACTTGGTTTTGACAATAAATTATTACAAATTATGAAAATTTAATAGAATACAGACAAATATTATAACACTATTATAAAAAATGACTCGCTAAGCTTGCTGAATACTTGCTCTTTAATGCTAATTTTTACATATCATAGCACTTCTAATTATTATAAATTATTTTACAACTATTAATAGATGACATAGCCCTGTTTGACGTGAGGACCAAAATAGTACTAGTTTAAAAAATAACAATAATAATAATAAATAAATTATTTTAATTATTTTACACAAATTTTAATATAAAAAATAATATTTTACTTCACATACTCAATAATTTTTAATAAAAATATAAACTTTATTTCACATCTTAGATTAAAATACTCGATATGAATAATTTGGTCTAGAATGTGAAATAAAGTTGATATTTTTATTTTAAATTGTTGAGTATGTAAAGTAAAATAATATTTTTTAAATTTGAATTTGTGTAGAATGATTTAAAAAATTTATTTATTATTATTATTGTTGTTTTTAAAATTAGTACCATTTTGGTCCTGTTTTGGTCCTGTTTTGGTCCTCGCGCCAAACAGGGCAATAAGTTAGTTTGATTGAGTACAAGATGTTACACAAAATTTGTATTATACAACTATAAGATGATATAAAATTTTTCATAATATATTTCTAATAGAGTAGAAGCAAGTATATAACTATAAGATGATAGACATCAAAGAAACTTATGGGAATACCTTCATCTACACTTCAATTGATTACACTCAATTCTATAGCTTTTGTGTGCTTATGGAAATTTTATCAATTACTCTTTCATAATAAATCTTAGTATAATATATAAAGTTTTTCATTGAATAAATATAATTTTATAACTGCTAGATGATATACCAGTGTTATTTGATGAGGTACTCGCTTCTTAACTTAAATTCATTAAATATAAAAGTATTTCAACCAAATAAAGAGGGTTATCTTGCTGTTAAATAAAATATTGAAGTTATTAAATAGAGTATCAGGTTTTAGGATATGATTTGCTATATATCATGATATATTAATTGAATACAAGTAATTATGATGATATTACAAGAAATATCTCGCTAATTGTCCTAGATATTATCATTAGATGCTATTTTATAATATATCAAGGCATCTCTACTAATTAAATACAAATAAGTTTTCAACTATGAGATAATATAGCAGATAATTTGAATAAATACATGCTTTTGGACTAAATTTCGTTATATATCAAGTATTTTAATTGAATACTTACCTTAGACAATTAAGTTTTAGTATACAAATCTATTTCATTCAATACATGAAATTTTATAAATGCTTGATAATATATTGATGCAATTAAATGAAATACTTGCTCCAAAATTTAAATAACGCGATATTTAATGAATTGTTATTTTAAACCAAGTGTTCTATCGAATAACTTTGATATTTAGTCTAGCAATTATATTGTTGCTAAAAATAAAAAAATAAAAAAAATTATATTGTTGCTAATTTGTAGTTGAAATAATCTGAGATACAATGAATTTAAGTTTAAGAGCGTGTATATTTTCAAATTATCTTGACACATGATAAAGTTATAAAATCATTTGTATTTAATAGAAATGCCATAACATGTTACGAATTAGTATCTCAGAGCAAATATTTGAGATAATTAGTTAGATATTTCTTGTAATGTTGTTTTAATTGCTTCCATTCAGTAAAAGTATTTTGATATGTGACGAAATGTTATCTAAAACGAAGTTCTATATCGAATTACTTCGATAGTTCATCCAATGGCTTGAAAACATATTATATTCAATTGAAATACATTTTATATTCAATGAATTTAGTCTAAAGAGTGAGTAGTAGTTCTTCCAATTACATTAATATGATGTCAAACGAATATAAATTTTCTTGTATTAACAAAAATATAGCTACCCACAAAGACTTCTTGTCTAAAAGTAAGCATTTGATAAATCTAATAAGATATAATACACAAAAAATGTATAACTATTTATATTTTATTGAAATACAGTAATATATAGTAAATAATATCTAAAGGAAGAATTCAGATAAATTACCATGATTTATCACTTGATTGTTGTATAATCATTTGTATTCTATTAGAAATGCATCAATATATTGCGGAATCACATGTAAGAGCTTGTATCTTCTCATATTACCTCAACAAATTGAATAAAAGTTGTAGAATCATGTATAATCTGTAGAAGTAAACATGAAAAATATCCAAGAGCAGGTATTAGATAAAATTAGCTGGACAACTATAATAATTGTGCCATAATTGCTTGTATTTAATTGAATTACCATTACTTCTATTGAATAGTCAACTATATCCTAGTATTCCATCAAATTACTTTGATGTTTTAGAAAATAGTAGTATAATTATTACTGTTTAGCTAAAACAATTTGAGATGAATTTTTATCAAATTATTTTGATACATATCATCATCTAGTAGTTTAAAATTATATGAATGATAACTGCCTCGATATATCACACAAGATTTGCAGAGAATTTTATTGGTTTAAATGTAATGATATGTGATGATTTATCACCTGAAATATGTTATTGTAATAAATTACTTTGACATATCATGTAATAGAAAAATATTGATATATTATAAATTTATAAATAATAATATGTATTTTGTCAAGTTATCTCGATATATCTTCTAACAGTTGTAAAATTATGCGTATTGTTTAAAAATATCACTTAAGGAAACAATTAGCACTCAAGTAATAGTATCGTAACTGCTTTTACATAATTGAAATGAGGATATATTTAATTAATTGTAACTTAAAACAAAGTATTCTAATAAATTCTATTGATATTCAGACCATAATTATATACTTACTAATACTCAGTTAAAATTATTTGATATATAATAAATTTAGACTTAACAGCATGTATATCTTTGAGTTGTCTCGATATATGATCGAATAGTTGTAAAATCTATTGTATTTAACAGAAATACATTTATATTTTATGAATTAGCATTTAAGAGCAAATATTCCGATAAATTAGCGAGGTATTTTATGTAATGTCATTCTAATTGCTTGTATTCAGATAAATTATTATAAAATGTTACGCATTATTATGTAAAAATAAGTTCTCTATCAAATTACTTTAATATTCCATCTAATGGGTAGAAAGCATAATAAATTTGATTAAAATAACTTTATATTCAGTGTCTTTAACGAAAGGAGCCAGTTTTTCATCCAATTACATTAATATAATGTCAAATGAATATAAAATTTCATGAAGTCAATGAAAATACAGTTACATATTAAAATTTATTGGCTAAGAGAAATTATGATATTAAGGTTTAGTCATATGCGTCGAATAAATTGCCAAATACCTATTTTTCGCTCAAATACATTAATATAACAAATCTAAATTGTTTAATCCTAGAACTAAGTTAAAATTCCTCGACATAGATAATATTAATATTTAAATTCCTGTATTTCTTTCAAATACAAATAAAATTATTGAATAGCTGTACAATTGCAAGTATTAAATTAAAATAACTTATTATGTAATGAATCAAAATATAAATACTTGTATTTGGCTCGAAATTTATGATAGAGCAATGAAAAATTGTAAAAAGGTCATTCAATTCAAATACTAGCTGTTCATTGCATTACATTAAATTCAAGTGGAGTATAAGCATTTAGAGTACGATTTATTACATAATAAGTTATTTTAATAGAGTACAAGAAAAATTGTGTGAGTATTCAATTAATTTTTATTGTATTTGAAGAGAATGTATACAATTTAACTTTAATCTTGTCTATATGAAGGTTTTTTAACATAACACTCTGATTACACACCTAATATTTGCTATATTGATGTATTTTAATCAAACAATTTATATTTGGCGATCTATTGGGGACATTTGATTGAGTTAACACTTATAATTACACATCTATTTGTCATTATATCGATTAATTATAAAAGAATAGGCTCTTTTAGAGTCTGATTTGTGACATATCAATGAATTTGAGTTGAATAGTGACGTTTTTGCGGCAATTCATTGCATTACGTTGAATTCAAGTGGAGTACAAGTATTTAGAGCATGATTCATTACATAACAAATTATTTTAACTGATTACAAGCAATTGTGTGAGTATTTAATTATTTTTTTTATATTTGCAAAGAATATATGCAATTTAACATTAATCTTGTCAATATGATAGTTTTTTTAATATAATACTCTGATTACACACCTAATGTTCGCTATATTGATGTATTTCAGTCGAAAAATGATATGTAGTGATCTATTAGGTATATTTGATTGTGTTTCAATATAATTCCTACAACTATACATCTTTTTATTAGTATATCGATAAATTATAAGAGAATAGGCCCTTTTAGGGACAGATTTATAAAATATCAATGAATTTGAGTTCAATAGTGATGTTTTTGCAGCTATTCATTGCATTCAAGTGGAGTACAAGCATTTAGTATACGATTCATTACATAATAAGTTATTATAACAGAATACACGCAATTGTGTGAGTATTCAATTAGTTTTTATTCTATTTCAAGAGAATATACGCAATTTGACATTAATCTTGTCTATATAAAGGTTTTTTAACATAATACTCTGATTACACAACTAATATTTATAATATTGATGTATTTAAATCGAAAATTGATATTTGGCAATCTATTTGGATTATTTGATTGCATTTTAATGTAATACCTATAATTACACATCTATTTATCAGTATATCGATAAATTTTAAGAGAATAGGCTCTTTTAGGATCTGATTTATGACATATCAATGAATTTGAGTTAAATAGTGATGTTTAACAGCTATTCATTGAATTACGTTGAATTCAAGTGGAGTACAAGCATTTAGAGTATGATTCATTATATAATAAGTTATTTTAACTGAATACAAGTAATTGTGTGAGTATTCAATTAGTTTTTATTATATTTGAAGAGAATATGTGAAATTTGACTTTAATCTTGTCTATATGAAGGTTTTTTACCATAATACTCTGATTACACACCTAATGTTTGCTATATTGATGTATTTTAATTAAAAATTGATATTTGCCTATTTATTAGGATTATTTGATTATATTTTAAAGTAATATCTATAGTTACACATCTATTTATCAGTATATCGATTAAGTTTTAGAGAATAAGCTCTTTTAGGGTCTGATTTATGACTAATCACTGAATTTGAGTTGAATATATTTTTGCTGCTATTCATTGCATTACATTGAATTTAAGTGGAGTACAAGTATTTAGAGTATGATTAATTGCGTAATAAATTATTTTAACTGAAGACAAGCAATTGTGTGAGTATTCAGTTATTTTTTATTGTATTTGAATAGAATATATGAAATTTGAGTTTAATGTTGTCTATATGAAGATTTTTTAACATAATACTCTGATTACACACCTAATATTTCTTTATTAATGTATCTCAGTCGAAAAATAATATGTGGCGATCTCTAGGGATGGCAATTTGTACCCGTACCCGATTAACCCGCCCTGACCCGCCCCTAATAAGACGGGTATGGGTATTCAAATTTTACCCGCAATACCCGCCCCGCCCCGCCCCGTTATGAAATGGGGCGGGGTCGGGGATAAATCATCTAGACCCGCCCCGCCCCGTACCCGATTCGATATAATTTAAAAAATTTAAAAATTAATATCTAAATAAAAAAAAAATTCTCGGACCAACTGTTGCCTCGGCCGACCGGTTGGTGCGGGACCTAAACTCGCTTTATGATTTATCGCAGAAACGCAGATCTCTTTCTGTCTTTCATCTAAAATCGCAAGTCCTAACCCTAACATCGCGGTGGGCGCATCGGCGATTCGGCGGCGGTCCGCAAGCAGTTAGGAATGGCCGAATGGGACGATCGGCGTGCGGCGACGGCATCGACCTAGCGAGATTGCCTCGGCGTCGATCGGCGCCTTAGCGAGTCAGCGTGCGGCGTCGTCGCGTCGACCTAGCGATATTACTCGAAGATCGGCGCCTCGCCTCATCCTCAGCCCCCTGTCCCCTTCCCCTGCTTGCGTTATCTCCTTTCGTGGTTTCTGTCAGCTTCTGCCGCTGCCGCTTGGTCCACACAGGCCTGCCGCCCCGCAGGAGTCGCTCGCTGCGTTGCCACAGCGTCTCTCAGCTCCGCTGCCGACCTACCATTGGCTAGCGCCGCCTCCTACTGTTTCCGCCGCGGCCGCCGTCGTTTGGTCGGACCACCAACTGCAGGATTGACGCCAACTTCCGCCATGGATTGAGGGATGAACCCTCAAGGTATCACCCCCTTCTCATATCCCCTTTACTGGATCCACTTCCATCACCTTTCACCTCCAATTTACCTCCGTATGAGCCCTATCAAATTGCTAGCTATCATGTGAAGCTTTTTATTAACATTAGTGGGGAAATGGGGCGGGGCGGGGCGGAAACGGGTATGGGGCGGGTATGGGTAATCAATAATATATAGCGGGGCGGGTATGGGTATTTATAAACCCGACCCAAACCCGCCCCGTTGCCATTCCTAGCGATCTCTTACGGACAGTTGATTGTGTTTTAATGTAATACCTACAATTATAAATCTTTTTATTAGTATATCGATCAATTTATAAGAATAGGCACTTTTAGGGTCCGATTTATAACATCAATGAAGTTTAGTTAAATAGTGATGTTTTTGCAGCTATTCATTGTATTACGTTTAATTTAAGTGGAGTACAAGTATTTAGAGTAAGATTCGTTGCATAATAAGTTATTTTAACTAAATACAAATAATTGTGAGAGTATTCAATTAGTTGTTATTGTATTTGAAGAGAATATATACAATTTGACTTTAATCTTGTCTTTATGAATATTTTTTAACATAATACTCTGATTACAAACCTAATGTTTGCTATATTGATGTATTTCAATCGAAAATTAATATTTGGAGATCTATTAGGGACATTTAATTGCGTTTTAATGTAATACATATAATTACACATCTATTTATCAGTATATTGATCTATTTTAAGAGAATAGGCTCTTTTAGAGTCTGATTTATGATATATCAATGAATTTAAGTTGAATGTTTTTACAGCTATTCATTGTATTACATTAAATTCAAGTGGAGTACAAGTATTTAGAGTATGATTCTTTGCATAATATGTTATTTTAACTGAATACAAGCAATTGTGTGAGTATTCAATTAGTTTTATTGTATTTGAAGAGAATATACGTAATTTGACTTTAATCTTGTCTATATGAAGATTTATTAACAAAATACTCTAATTACAAATCTAATTGCGATATTGATGTATTTCAATCAAAAATTGATATTTGGCGATCTATTAGGGACATTTGATTGTGTTTTAATGGAATACCGATAATTATATATCTATTTATCAGTATATTAACCAATTTTAAGAGAATTAGCTCTTTTAAGGTCTGATTTATGATATATCAAAAAATTTCAGTTGAATAGAGATTTTTTGGCAGCTATTCATTTAATTACATTGAATTCAAGTGGAGTACAAGAATTTAGAGTACGATTCATTACATAATAAGTTATTTTAACTGAATACAAGCAATTGTGTGAGTATTCAATTAGTTGTTATTTTATTTGAAAAGAATATATGGAATTTGACTTTAATCTTGTCTATATGAAAGTTTTTAACATTATACTCTGATTACACACCTAATGTTTGCTATATTAATGTATTTCAGTTAAAAATTGTTATGTGACGATCTATTAGGGACATTTAATTGCGTTTTAACATAATAACTATAATTATACATTTATTTATCAGTATATCGATTAATTTTAAGAGAATTGGCTTCTTTACGGTCTGATTTATAACATATCAATGAATTTAAGTTGAATAGTCACATTTTTGCAGCTATTCATTGTATTACGTTGAATTCAAGTGGAGTACAAGCAGTTAGAGTACGATTCATCGCATAATATGTTATTTTAACTGTATATAAGCAATTGTGTGGGTATTCAATTAGTTTTTACTGTATTTGAAGAGAATATACGCAATATGAATTTAATTTTGTCTGTATGGAGGTTTTTTAATATAATACTCTGATTACATACCTAATATTTGCTATATTGATGTATTTCAATCGAAAATTGATATTTGGCGATCTATTAGGGACATTTGAGAGCGTTTTATTCTAATACTTATAACTACACATCGATTTGTTAGTATATCGATTAAGTTTAAGAGAATAGGCTCTTTTAGGGTCTGATTTATGACATATCAATGAATTTGAATAGAATAGTGATGTTTTCGCAGCTATTCATTGCATTACGTTGAATTCAAGTGGAGTACAGGCATTTAGTGTACGATTCATTGCTTAATAAGTTATTTTAACTGAATACAAGTAATTGTGTGTGTATTTAATTAGTTTTTATTGTATTTGAAGAGAATATATACAATTTGATTTTAATCTTATCTATATGAAGGTTTTTTAACATAATACTCTGATTACAAACCTAATGTTTGCTATATTGTTGTATTAGGGATATTTAATTATATTTTAACATAATAACTATAATTATACATCTACTCATCAGTATATCGATTAATTTTAAGAGAATAGGCTCCTTTACGGTCTAATTTATAATATATCAATGAATTTGAGTTGAATAGTCATGTTTTTGCAGCTATTCATTGCATTATATTGAATTCAAGCGGAGTACAAGCATTTAGAGTACGATTCATTGCATAATAAGTTATTTTAACTGAATATAAACAATTGTGTGGGTATACAATTAGTTTTTATTATATTTTAAGAGAATATATGCAATATGACTTTAATCTTGTCTGTATAAAAGTTTTTAACATAATACTCTGATTACATACCTAATATTTGCTATATTGATGTATTTCAATCAAAAATTGATATTTGGCGATCTATTAGGGACGTTTGATAGCGTTTTAATGTAATACTTATAATTACAAATCAATTTGTTAGTATATCGATTAATGATTAATTTTAAGAGAATAGGCTCTTTTTGGGTTTGATTTATGACATTAATAAATTTGAGTTGAATAGTGATATTTTTGTAGTTATTCATTGCATTACATTGAATTCAAGTGGAGTACAAGCATTTAGAGTACGATTCGTTTCATAATAAGTTTTTTTAACTGAATACAAGTTATTGTGTAAGTATTCAATTAGTTTTTATTGTATTTGAAGAGAATATATGCAATTTGACTTTAATCTTGTCTATATAAAGGTTTTCAACAATATACTCTGATTACACACCTAATATTTGCTATATTGATGTATTTCAGTCTAAGAATGTTATGTGGCGATCTATTAGGGATATTTGATTGCGTTTTAATATAATACCTACAATTATACGTCTATTTATCAGTATATCGATCAATTTCAAGAGAATAGGGTCTTTTACGGTTTTATTTATGGCATATGA
Source organism: Apostasia ramifera (assembly GCA_019297695.1). Lineage (NCBI taxonomy): Eukaryota > Viridiplantae > Streptophyta > Magnoliopsida > Asparagales > Orchidaceae > Apostasia > Apostasia ramifera. The sequence goes on along the minus strand of JAEMOT010003109.1, from coordinate 7,352 downwards.
ATGAATTTAAGTTGAATAGTGATGTTATTGCAGCTATTCATTCCATTACGTCATATTCAAGTGGAGTACAAGCAATTGTGTGAGTATTAAATTAGTTTTTCTTGTATTTAAAGAGAATATATGTAATTTGACTTTAATCTTGTCTATATGAAAGTTTTTTAATATAATACTCTGATTACACACCTAATGTTTGCTATATTGATGTATTTCAATCGAAAATTGATATCTGACGATCTCTTAGGATTATTTAATTATGTTTTAATGTAATACCTATAATTACACATCTATTTATCAGTATATCGATCAATTTTAAAAGAATAGGCTCCTTTACGGTCTGATGTATAACATATCAATGAATTTAAGTTGAATAGTGACGTTTTTGCAGCTATTCATTGTATTACGTTGAATTCAAGTGGAGTTCAAGCAGATAGAGTATGATTCATTGCATAATATGTTATTTTAACTGAATATAAGCAATTGTGTGGGTATTTAATTAGTTTTTATTATATTTGAAGAGAATATACGTAATATGACTTTAATCTTGTATGTATGGAAGTTTTTTAATATAATACTCTGATTACATACCTAATATTTGCTATATTGATGTATTTCAATCGAAAATTGATATTTGGCGATCTATTAGGGACATTTGATTGCGTTTTTGAGGAATACCTCTAATTACACATCTATTTATCAGTATATCGATCAATTTTAAGAGAATAGACTCTTTTAGAGTCTGATTTATGACGTATCAATGAATTTGAGTTGAATAGTGATTTTTTGGCAGCTATTCATTGAATTATATTGAGTTATAGTGGAGTAGAAGCATTTAGAGTACGCTTCATTGCATAATAACTTATTTTAACTGAATACAAGCAATTGGGTGAGTATTCAGATAGTTTTTAATGTACTTGAAAAGAATATATGCAATTTGATTTTAATCTTGTTTATATGAAGGATTTTTAATATAAGACTGATTACACGCCTAATGTTTGCTATATTTACGTATTTCTGTCGAAAAATGATATGTAGCGAGCTATTAGGGACATTTGATTGTATTTTAATATAATACCTATAATTACACATCTATTTGTCAGTATATCTATCAATTTTAAGAGTATAAGCTCTTTTAGGGTCTGATTTATGATATATCAATAAATTTGAATAGAATAATAATATTTTTTGCAGTTATTCATTGCATTAAGTTGAATTCAAGTGGAGTAGAAGCATTTAGCGTACGATTCATTACATAATAAGTTATTTTAAATGAATACAAGCTATTGTGTGACTATTCAATTAGTCTTTATTGTATTTGAAGAGGATATATGTAATTTGACTTTAATCTTGTCTATATGAAGGTTTTTTAACATTATACTCTAATTACATACCTAATGTTTGCTCTATTGATGTATTTCAGTCAAAAAATATTATGTGGCGATCTAGTAGGTATATTTGATTGCGTTTTAATGTAATACTTAATTATACATCTATTTATCAGTATATCGATCAATTTAAGAGAATAGGCTTTTTTACAGTTTGATTTATGACATATGAATAAATTTAAGTTGAATAGTGATGTTTTTGCAGCTATTCATTCCATTACGTTGAATTCAAGTGGAGTACAAGCATTTAGAGTGCGATTCATTGCATAATAAGTTATTTTAACTGAATAAAAGCAATTGTGTGAGTATTCAACTAGTTTTTATTGTATTTGAAGAGAATATATGCAATTTGACTTTAATCTTGTCTATATGAAAGTTTTTTAACATAATACTCTGATTACATACCTAATGTTTGCTATATTAATGTATTTCAATCGAAAATTAATATATGGCGATCTCTTAGGATTATTTAATTGCGTTTTAATGTAATACCTATAATTACACATCTATTTATCAGTATATCGATTAAGTTTAAGATAATAGGCTCTTTTAGGATTTGATTTATGGCATATAAATGAATTTGAGTTGAATAGTGATATTTTTGCAGTTATTCATTGTATTACATTGAATTCAAGTGGAGTACAAGCATTTAGAGTATGATTAATTGCATGATAAGTTATTTTAACTGAATACATGCAATTGTGTGAGTATTCAATTAGTTTTTATTATATGTGAAGAAAATATATGCAATTTGACTTTAATCTTGTCTATATAAAGATTTTTTAATATAATACTCTGATTACAAATTTAATGTTTGCGATATTGATGTATTTCAATCGAAAATTGATATTTGGCAATCTGTTAGGGACATTTGATTGTGTTTTAATGAAATACCTATAATTACACATCTATTTATCAGTATTTCGATCAATTTTAAGAGAATAGGCTCTTTTAGAGTCTGATTTATGATATATCAATGAATTTGAGTTGAATAGTGATTTTTTGCCAGCTATTCATTGAATTATACAAGCATTTAGAGTATAATTCATGGCGAAATAAGTTATTTTAACTGAATACAAGTAATTGTGTGAGTATTCAATTAGTGTTTATTATATTTGAAGAGCATATATGCAATTTGACTTTAATCTTGTCTATATAAAAGTTTTTTAACATAATACTCTGATTATACACCTAATGTTTGCTATTTGATGTATTTCAATCAAAAATTATTAGGCATATCAATGAATTTGAGTTGAATAGTGATTTTTTGGCAACTATTCATTGAATTACATTGAATTATATAGGAGTACAAGCATTTAGAGTACGATTCATTGCATAATAAGTTATTTTAACTGAATACAAGCAATTGTGTGGGTATTCAATTAGTTTTTATTGTATTTGAAGAGAATATATACAAGTTGACTTTAATCTTGTTCATATAAAGGTTTTTTAATTATACTCTGATTACACACTTAATATTTACTATATTGATGTATTTCAGTCTAACAATGTTAAGTGACAATCTATTGGGGATATTTGATTGTGTTTTAATATAATACCTATAATTATATGTCTATTTATCAGTATATTGATCAATTTCTAGAGAATAGGTTATTTTACGATTTGATTTATGACCTATGAATGAATTTAAGTTGAATAGTGATGTTATTGCAGCTATTCATTCCATTACGTTGTATTCAAGTGGAGTACAAGCAATTGTGTGAGTATTCAATTAGTTTTTATTGTATTTAAAGAGAATATATATAATTTGACTTTAATCTTGTCTATATGAAAGTTTTTTAATATAATACTCTGATTACATACCTAATGTTTGTTATATTGATGTATTTCAATCGAAATCTGATATCTGACGATCTCTTAGGATTATTTAATTGCGTTTTAATGTAATACCTATAATTACACATCTATTTATCAGTATATCGATCAAGTTCAAGAGAATAACCTCTTTTAGGGTCTGATTTATGGTATATAAATGAATTTGAGTTAAATAGTGATGTTTTTGCAGATATTTGTTGCATTATATTGAATTCAAGTGAAGTACAAGTATTTAGAGTACGATTCATTACATAATAAGTTATTTTAACTCAATACAAGCAATTGTGTGAGTATTCAATTTATTTTTATTGTATTTGAAGAGAATATATGCAATTTGACTTTAATCTTGTCTATATGAAAGTTTTTTAACATAATACTCTGATTACACACCTAATGTTTGCTATATTAATATATTTCAATCGAAAATTGATATGTGGCGATCTCTTCGGATTATTTAATTGCATTTTAATGTAATACCTATAATTACTCATCTATTTATTAGTATATCGATTAAGTTTAAGATAATAGGCTCTTTTAGGGTCTGATTTATGGCATATAATTGAATTTGAGAATAGTGACATTTTTGCAATTATTCATTGCATTACATTGAATTCAAGTGGAGTACAAGCATTTAGAGTACAATTCATTGCATGATAAGTTATTTTAACTGAATACAAATAATCGTGTGAGTATTCAATTAGTCTTTATTGTATGTGAAGTGAATATATGCAATTTAATTTTAATCTTGTCTATATGAAGTTTTTTAATATAATACTCCGATTACAAATCTAATATTTGCGATATTGATATATTTCAATCGAAAATTGATATTTGGCGATCTATTAGGGACATTTGATTGCGTTTTAATGGAATACCCATAATTACACATCAATTTATCAGTATATCGATCAATTTTAAGAGAATAGGCTCTTTTAGAGTCTGATTTTTGACATATCAATGACTTTGAGTTGAATAGTGATTTTTTTGCCTGCTATTCATTGAATTACATTGAATTCTAGTGGAGTACAAGCATTTAGAGTACGATTCATAGCGTAACAAGTTATTTTAACTGAATACTAGCAATTATGTGAGTATTCAATTAGTTTTTATTATATTGGAAGAGAATATATGCAATTTGACTTTAATCTTATCTATATGAAAGTTTTAACATAATACTCTGATTATACACTTAATGTTTACTATATTGATATATTTCAATCGAAAATTAATATATGGCGATCTCTTAGGATTATTTAATTGCGTTTTAATGTAATACTTATAATTACACATCTATGTATCAGTATATCGATTAAGTTTAAGATAATAGGCTCTTTTAGGGTCTGATTTATGGCATATAAATGAATTTGAGAATAGTGACGTTTTTGCAATTATTCATTGCATTACATTGAATTCAAGTGGAGTACAAGCATTTAGAGTACGATTCATTGCATGATAAGTTATTTTAACTGAATACAAATAATCGTGTGAGTATTCAATTAGTTTTAATTGTATGTGAAGAGAATATATGCAATTTAATTTTAATCTTGTCTATATGAAGTTTTTTAATATAATACTTCGATTACAAATCTAATGTTTGCGATATTGATATATTTCAATCAAAAATTGATATTTGGCGATCTATTAGGGACATTTGATTGCGTTTTAATGGAATACCTATAATTACACATCTATTTATCAGTATATCGATCAATTTTAAGAGAATAGGCTCTTTTAGAGTCTGATTTATGACATATCAATGAATTTGAGTTGAATAGTAATTTTTTTGCCTGCTATTCATTGAATTACATTGAATTCTAGTGGAGTACAAGCATTTAGAGTACGATTCATAGCGTAACAAGTTATTTTAACTGAATACAAGCAATTGTGTGAGTATTCAATTAGTTTTTATTGTATTTGAAGAGAATATATGCAATTTGACTTTAATCTTGTCTATATTTAAGTTTTAACATAATACTATGATTATACACCTAATGCTTGCTATACTGATGTATTTCAATCAAAAATTGATATATGGCAATCTCAAATCTATTATTAAATATCTATTTATCATTATATCGATTAAGTTTAAGAGAATATGCTCTTTTAGGGTCTGATTTTTTGCTTATCAACGAATTTTAGTTGAATAGTGACGTTTTTGAAGTTATTCATTGCATAACATTGAATTCAAGTGGAGTACAAGCATTTTAGAGTACGATTCATTGCATGATAAGTTACTTTAACTGAATACAAATAATTGTGTGAGTATTCAATTAGTTTTTATTGTATGTGAAGAGAATATATGCAATTTGACTTTAATCTTGTCTATATGAAGTTTGTTTAATATAATACTCTGATTACAAATCTAATGTTTGGGATATTGATGTATTTCAATCGAAAATTAATATTTGACGATCTATTAGGGACATTTGATTGCGTTTTAATGGAATACCTATAATTACACATCTATTTATCAGTATATCAATAAAGTTTAAGAGAATAGACTCTTTTAGAGTCTGATTTATGACATATCAATGAATTTGAGTTGAATAGTGACTTTTTGGCAGCTATTTATTGAATTACATTGAATTATAGTAGAGTATAAGCATTTAAAGTACTGTTTATTGCATAATAAGTTATTTTAACTGAATACAAGCAATTGTGTGGGTAATCAATTAAGTTTTATTGTATTTGAAGAGAATATATGCAAGTTGACTTTAATCTTGTCTATATGAAGGTTTTTAAACATTATACTCTGATTACACACTTAATATTTGCTATATTGATGTATTTCCGTCAAACATTGTTATGTGGCGATTTATTAGGGATATTTGATTGCATTTTAACATAATACCTATAATTATACATCTATTTATCAGTATATCGTTCAATTTTAAGAGAATAGGCTCCTTTACGGCCTGATTTATGATATATCAATGAATTTGAGTTGAATAGTCACATTTTTGCAACTATTCATTACATTACGTTGAATTTAAGTGGAGTACAAGCAGTTAGAGTACGATTCATTGCATAATATATTATTTTAACTGAATATAAGCAATTGTGTTGGTATTCTATTAGTTTTTATTATATTTGAAGAGAATATATGCAATATGACTTTAATCTTGTCTGTATTAAGGTTTTTTTGACATAATACTCTGATTACATACCTAATATTTGCTATATTGATGTATTTCAATCGCAAAATTCATATTTGGCGATCTATTAGGGATATTTGACCGCTTTTTAATGTAACACTTATAATTACACATCAATTTGTTAGTATATCGATAAATTTTAAGAGAATATTCCCTTTTAAGTTCTGATTTATGACATATCAATGAATTTGAGTTGAATAGTAATATTTTTGCAGCTATTCATTGCATTACGTTGAATTCAAGTTGAGTATAAGCATTTAGAGTACGATTTATTGCATAATAAGTTATTTTAACTGAATACAAGTAATTGTGTGAGTATTCAGATAATTTTTAATATTTTTGAAGAGAATATATGCAATTTAACTTTATTCTTGTCTATGTGAAGGTTTTTTAACATAATACTCTGATTACACACCTAATGTTTGCTATATTAATGTCTTTCAGTCCAAAAATGATATGTGGCGATCTATTAGGGACATTTGATTGTGTTTTAATATAATACCTATAATTACACATCTATTTGTCAGTATATCTATTAATTTTAAAAGCACAAGCTCTTTTAGGGTCTGATTTATGATATATCAATGAATTTGAGTAGAATAGTGATGTTTTTGCAGTTATTCATTGCATTACGTTGAATTCAAGAGGAGTACAAAGATTTAGAGTACGATTCATTACATAATCAGTTATTTTAAATGAATACAGGCTATTGTGTGAGTATTCAATTAGTCTTTATTGTATTTGAAGAGAATATATGCAATTTGACTTTAATCTTGTCTATATGATGGTTTTTTAATATAATACTCTGATTACACACCTAATATTTTCTTTATTGATGTACTTCAGTCGAAAAATGATATGTGGTGATCTATTAGGGATATTTTATTGCGTTTTAATATAATACCTATAATTACACATCTATTTGACAGTATATCGATCAATTTTAAGAGAATGAGCTCTTTTAGGGTCAGATTTATGA